>CAVLGL010000083.1:21315000-21910000 GCA_963668995.1 Parnassius mnemosyne
ACTACTTATATTTATACGTTTCACAATGTATCTACGCTTTATAAATAGTTGTGTTTTTAGAAATCTCATATAATACTTATGTCTTATTTTATGACGTAAACTTAATTTTACAAAAATAATTAATGTTCAAATTTCATTTATCGCCCATTATTACGTAACTTTTAAAGTTAGATACTTGTAAATATTATAAGAATTGTGGAGAAAAATCACTTATAAATTTCCACAACATTTTAGAAAAAATCGTAATTTATTTCCTTGTTTATTTTTTTCGTGTAATTGTAAATGAGATACACCCTTTCGCCTAAATTTGCCTATACATCTTTATAAGCAGTGCAGAAAACGCGGAAAGAATCAGGGTCTAAACACAATGAATCTTATTTTCCGGAGAATAATTTATAAATCTATATTTTTGCTTGCCATGGAAGCGGCATAAAAGAATTCACACCACGTAGATATCGTAAAATGGCGACTATGACGAATTCCAGAAAAATGTTATGGCCTCCAATAGATGGCCGTATAACCATCTCACTTATACCAGAAGTAAAAGATGTTATGTATTCTCATAAGATTCATGGAAACAAGACGTCTGGCAGGCTGAATATTAATATTCCTACTAAGTGTTATTATTAAGGAGAATCCTCCTTACAACGATGAAGGTCCCTGTCCACTAGTGAATTTTTACGAGTAGATGAAGAAGATAACATAAAGAAAAACCTTTTTTCTTCTTTATTTATGTCTTATAACGATTTTTGTCCATTTTTTTTGGTCACTTATTATTTTGTTTTTATGCAATCGATTAAAGATACTTTTAGTAGAGACCAAATAACATAATAAACAAGGGTGACAAACAAGTACACAGTTCACTTAATGATAATTTATTATTTATTTATTTATTTAGCCAAACACATTTATATCTTTCCTTCATTAATAACAATCATTACACATATGCGTTATCACGCTTACGAACTAACACGGAATGCTTTGTCATCGTTGAAAAAGGTTTTCCAAAATTGTCCCTTAACATAAGAAACACGTTTGTAAACGTAGTCCTCCCTTGCATATTCACTTTTAACACTTCGTTGACACCAAAATGATGCTTAAAGCATTTAGAGCTTACACGGCTTATAAAACCTACGGCGCAATGTACTATAAAGTGACCACCATTTTGATGTTAACAAAGTTAGCGAATAGGTCTTCAGCACGACTCGACCCATTTGTGATAAAGCCTTAATACAGCTGCAGCGTAATTCTACAAGCAAGATTTTACGCAGTGCGATCACGTAAAATCTTGAAGCAATTGTAAATATAGAAATAGCCTCTTCAACAGTGGAAACTAATCATTGGAGTAGCACCGCAATCATTCATACACACATCAATATTCCTCACAATGTTTTCCTTCATCGGCAAGCAAATCCAATTGCCATCAAGAAAGTACTATCACTCTAAAAATACCCTTTTAAGCACTGTTCGTTATCAAGTATCTTTTAAACCAAAAACAGGAAGAGAAATAAATCTCTAGCGGATCATAAATCAGGAAGTCGTAACAAGATATTTTTGATTTATATTTTCATCTATACTAAAAAAAGCGTTCATCCTATGGATATTTTAATTTTCTCCGACGCCACGCTTGGCAGTCGGGTTGGCAACCACAGTTTATTATTTTTAGTTGTTACTAAGAAGGCACTGCTGCCCATCTACTGGTTTGTTCCCCACTGTCGCCTCTTACCACACCCACAGTTATGATTAAGGGCTCCGTGGTGCAGTCGCTTAGTAATAAATTGCTGCGCTAATAGCCGAGGGTTTAAATACCACACGGAACAAGTATTTATTTGGCCTACAAATAATTGTTCCTGGTCTACATGTTTGCCCTTGTGAAGTGTATGTATGTAAACTGCCCTACGATACAGGAGAAAATCCTAGTGCGAAGGTAACGTTTTCTGAAAAAAAAAAGAAAGATAAAAGAAAGAAAGATAAAGATATGAGGTGGTAGATATTCTTACACCGTTTTATGTATAAAGAAAATGATAGATTTCACATCAATGTTTACCAAACCTATCAAATCGTTTATAAAAATAAAACAAATACGACGGCATGTGCACCATTGCACGTGCGGCGGCGTCGGTGTAGTTAGACAGAATTCTTATAAACAACATGTGCACAGCACATCTGTGCCATTGCACCTGCGGTGGCGCCAGTTTTGCTTGTACAAAACGGACGAAGCGGTCGCCGTTAAGACAGTCGTGGCTCTGACGTGGAATAGTGCGCTTCTCGTATTCCGTTACTAGTTTATCCTTGACTCGTTGGATAATTAATTCGTGCAAACGAATTAATTATTATTCCTAACTACCCTTTTTACGAATACACCAAAATAATAACAACACAATAATATCGTCCATAAACGAAATAATGAATTAATATTTTAGTTGATAGTCGTACTTAGATTTGAAACAACAAAATTGTAACCAGACATTTTAAAAATATTAAGTGTGCAAAATACAGGTATTTTCTTACAGGGACGTCTAAGGACTGATTAGAGGCTGCATCAATTTTCCATTCATTAGAATAGTTTCATTCATTAGAGTCGTATAAATTTGTAGCTTATGTAAGATTAAAGTTGATAAAAAATTACCTGGCGTACATCCGCTCGATAAAATAAACCTACCTTTTGAAGAGCACCTCTCGCCCTTCCTCAATTGCGTGCACTATCACCGTCACCACTAATTCCAGCACCACTATTCCCAACACCACTACACTAGGAAAGACGCACCACTGACGACAATACGACACGTGTTTCGCCTCTACACGAGGCATCTAGAGTAATCTAGACTCTGCGGTGGCTGACAGCTCAGCGTCTTTGATAGAGTGGTGGTGTTGGGAGTAGTGGTGCTGGGATTAGTGGTGACGGTGTTAGTGCACGCAATTGAGGGAGGGGCGGGGAGGTGCTCTTCAAACAAGGTACGACATATCATTTTATTTTATCGAGCGAATGTACGCGAAGTAATTTTTTACCAACTTTAATATAATGGACTTCGGCAAAGTAACGCCTGATTCTATTAGTTAGCTATGTAAGAGCTGAACTATTTATCTTTATAGTTGTAAAGCACTTATTTCATTCATTTAAAACTGTGTGATTGATATGAATGTATATATGAGATAAATATTAAATATAAAAAATTGTAGAAGTTGTTTACGACCCCATGTAAGTATCACGGAAGTTTAGTAAGTGGTACGCTCATGGAACGACGTCTTTATCTAACTGTGACAAACATTTTCCTTTAGGATTATTTCGAAATTTTCGCTAAAGGGATGAGTTTTGGGCGTTAAAATAGGAAATAAATTTTTGTTTAAAAACCACTGCTTAAGGTGAATATATAATAATATTTAATTAGTTTCGAACTATTATAAAATGATAATTTACAAGTGTCTAAGCTATAAAAAATTTGAATACAGCTTTAGCAGTTACGAAAGTAATATTTCTCTTAGAAATTACGTTTATTTATGAAACAATTAATGTATTATCTTTAGGAATAGCAATCGTTTGCTTAAGAACTCATTAAAAACTCGACTTAATATTATGGAATACAAATACTTAATTAGCATGAGTTCGAAAGTTTTCAATTTAACTTAATTAATAAGATTTTTCGAAATGTTCATTTTAAAAAGGATATAAATGGCCAAGAATTTTTAAAAAGGATATACAAGTTGCGCTGGGATATTATAGGATAATCTAAAATCCAAAGATAGGGGGAGGACACGGTAATCCGCGAATTCGGATACTTGTTCTATCACCAGGAGGGCGACCATCTGTCCCAATGAGGTGTCGGATTTATCGTCCACAAGTCTCTTGTTAACAACATTGTAAAGATTGTGAGTATGTCGACGGAGGTTGCATACCTTATACTCAGAATCACCATACGGTATTCGTTGAAGGTGATACAGGTTTACGCAACAAACTCGACACATCCCAATGAGTAGGTGGTGTAAATGTATGAGGATATCTCGAATGCCATACATTCCTCCAAAACCCACTATACTGTGTTAATGGGAGACTTCAACGCAAAACTAGGCACAAGAGAGACCGGCGAGCTGAGAGTAGGGATATTTGGAATAGGGTAACGGAATCCAAGGTGTAAGCAGCTGGCCGACTTCATGGAGAAAAATGGACTCTTTCTGATGATCTAGTTCTTACAGAAGCGACCCCACAAAAAATAGACCTGGTCGGGCCCCGACACTTCGACAAGTAATGAGATTGACTTTATTATGACCACTAGACGCCAACTATGCAGTGATGGCTCAGTGATCGCGAGAGTGAAAACTGGTAGCGATCACCAGATGGTTAGAGGCACACTGAACCTAAACGTAAAGTTGGAGCGGTCTCGTCTAATTAAGTCAACGCTTTGTCCCCCTCATGCTCTAATCCAAAGTCCCGAAATCTTTCAGATCGAGTAACAAAACCGTTTTCAGTGCCTAGAAGATTGCAATGCAGTGAGCGATATGAATGACAAGCTCATGGATACTATCCATGCGGTCGAATCTGTTCTGCAAGACCCACCGCAGAGAACACAAAAACTCCTATCACTCTCTTAATCTCATGGTAATTAGACGGAAAATGAAGCTGCGGTCTTCAAAAGATTTGACATAATATAGGAAACTGAATAGACAGATCTCCAAATGCATGTAGCGGGACTTACGCAACTTAAATACAACTCGTATTGAAGAAGCAATCAAGCGCAACCAGGGCTTTAAAATCTTTGCCAGAAATCTGTCTGCCAGAAAGAGCCAACAGTCAAATCTGAAGACCGAGTGTGGCAGCATTGATTCCGAGACACCTGAGATATGTAGTGAGATTGAGAGGTCGTTCAGCTGTATACGTCATCGTTGGATCCACATGCAATTGTGAGTAACGATCAAAGAACAGCACTTATCCGACACTATTCCTATGATATTCTGGACGTCAGTCTGAGCACGACTAGAAAGGCTCTCCAGAACCTTAAAACGTTAACTCTCCAGGCGAGGATGGAATTACAGCGGAGCTTCTGAAAGTGAGTGGAAAACCTGTACTTGAAGTCCTGTAGAAGCTCTTTAACTCCTTCCTCCATGGTGGGACTACTTCGGAGACGTGGAGTATTTTTTTTATAGGATAAGGGTGATAAACGAGCACACAGTCCACCTGATGGAAAATGGTTGCTGTGGCCCATAGACATCTGTATCTATCCTCGATTACGAATCAAAATGCAGATGCGTTGTCACCCGTGAGGACTAAGATGGAATGCCTCTTTTCCAGTAAAAAGGGTGTCCGGTTCTTTACACTTACCATACGAAACACAGTAGCATTAAGTTGCTATTTTACGTTGGTATTCTGTGAGAGCGTCGTCCTTCCCCGGTCGAGGTATGCCAAAAGGTATGTAAAAATTAGGATGTTTTTAACTTCAATAGCTGGCGTGAAACACCAACTGCAGTCTGCAATTTGTGATCATATCCAAGATGGCTCCCGCGATTACATTAGATTTGATAAACCACAAATTCTCGCGAAAGAACATTGATTCCTGCTAAGGATGATACGTGATTCTAATGAAATTTAAAAATATCCTAATTTTAAACCATTTGTCCCAGGTAAACATACTCGTTAACAACTTCGAACTTAGTGCTCCCAACAACTACCGGCATAGGTTTGACCTGGACATTACACATGATCTCTGTTATATCTCGTGTAGAGAACCGGAGAACCTTTTTACTGAAAACGAGGCATTACATCTTAGTCCTCACGAGTGACAACGCATCTGCATTTTGATTCGTAATCGAGAATAGATGTAAATGTCTATGGGCCGCAGCAACAACTTACCATCAGGTGGACTGTGTGCTCGTTTATAACCCTTATCCTATAAAAAAAGGGAGGCCGGGTACTACCACCTGCTTAGGATCTTGTAATTAATAAAATTAAAACTAAACCCAAGCATACTACTGCAAGACTTCAAGACAACATACTGTATATTCATTCTGCTTAGATCTGACCAAAATTAATAATTAAAAAAGCTGAAGGTACTCTGGGTTAACCCTGACATCGGGCCGTGAATTTCCTCAGTCCTCCGTGACCATATGTACTGTAAAGTACCCGAAACGTCGGAAATCAATAAAAAATAAGTTAATTAGACGCGATAGAAGTCGTAAAAGTAGTTTTATTCAATGTGTGATGTTCACATAATGTAATAAATCATTATAGAATTACTAAATTTAAAAATTCTGTAACCTAAACGACTAATTTATTGCAGTTGTTCATTTGCGGCGGTCGAATCTTACCATGAGCTGAGCCTAATCCTCGTGTCTTATCCACTCTTCTATATAAAAAAAAACAAAGGGAATGATTGCTGTGCGCATTAAATAGTTTTTCTGCTTTTAAGCTTTTAAGCTCTTTAAAGCTTCAAATAAATTATTTGTTTTTCGATTTTTATTATTTGTTTTTTAACAGTGGTAGAGCCACGCGGCAGCCTTTGCTGTCGCACGGATGG
The DNA here is from genome assembly GCA_963668995.1 of Parnassius mnemosyne. NCBI lineage: Eukaryota > Metazoa > Arthropoda > Insecta > Lepidoptera > Papilionidae > Parnassius > Parnassius mnemosyne. The sequence continues at coordinate 21,321,507 of CAVLGL010000083.1, forward strand.
GCCGGCTCGAACCGGGGTAGTACCACGACCTCACAGAAAACCATCGTGAAGTAGAGGTTTACCTCTGCGTTTCGCTTGGTGAGTGCAGGTGGCCGGAGGCCCTTTTTACTGGAAATGAGGCATTCCATCTTAGTCCTCACGGGTGACAACGCATCTACATTTTGATTTGTAACAGAGGATAGATGTAGATGTCTATGGGCCGCAGCAACCACTTACCATCAGGTGGACTGTGTGCTCGTTTGTCACCCTTATCCTATAAAAAAAAAAAAGAAAACCTCCATCATTTTAAAATGTATTTAAAAAAATTATATGTTTGTTTGGGATTGTAACCGCTTCTCGAATTTCAATTTAAAATACTCGTAATACCAGCAAGTACGAGTATATCGGCGCGTTTTTAAAATGCAAATGAACTCATGGAAAAAACCAACAAATACTTTAAAAGCGACCTTTCATAAAAACGCTATCTCACGGAATATGTCTCATAAAAATTTATACCCTACCGTAAAAATGTACTTACATTAAATCAAACACGTTTTTAGGTTCACACAGGTAGAACAACTATCATGTTGTTAAAGTAGTTAAAGCTTACTACATGAGGTTAGAGCCATGTTACAGCTATATTATGGTTGTAATACGAATAGATTGACCCGACTGAGAAAGGACAATGTTCTTACAAAACATAGCGTGAAATAAGAGCTTAATGCTGTTGTTTTTGTTATGGTGAGTGTAGAGAACCAGATACCCTTTTTACTGGAAACGTGGCATTTCGTCTTAGTCCTCAGGGGTGACAACGAAACTGCATTTAGATTCTTAATCGAGGATAGATGTAAAGGTCTATGTCTTATTGTGTAAAAATATGGTCCACTTACTTGCTTCACTTTCATCCCCATCGTCTTCATTGACGGGTGCATTTTTGGAGGACGTGGACTGTTCTCTTGTTTGCTAAATATGGGTATAAAGAAATGGCGATTTATCATCATCGTCATTACATCCCTTCACAACTTCACTGCTGAATATAGGCCTCCCCCAAGTTATGCCACAAAGCACGGTCCTGAGCCACCTGCATCCATCGACTGCCTGCATGTAGACTTGTTAGAAAGTTTCTGCAATGTGAATCAGAAAACCCAGATCAAAACACAAATACGCCACCATTTTCTGTGCAGTCTTCTACACGTGACCGTATTTAATCCAACTAATAATCTTTTGGCTTATGCCCGTGTTGTCAGCTCTTACCGGCTTGCCGAGAATATAAAATCTATTAAATAAATAATAATAATAATTTTATTTCAGACCATGGTCCATATATTGTTAGTAATGTTGTTAGTAACAATATTGACTTAAAACTATGTTACTATTGTAAGTAATTACATATTATTTATTTAATCGACTATGCCCACCCAGTGATTCTGTATGGGATAGTCACATCTTAGAGATATCGCTATCAGGATGCTGTTATTACCGGTTTATAAGCGTTGCAAGAGTGAGACTGTTTTCTTCCGAATGATCGCTTAAAAAGTGTCAGTACGCGCTTGCGAAAACATACCTGAAGCCCTGCAATGCCACGGTAACCGCAACAACATCCTAAAAGCGTTGTTTTACTGTACGCGCAGAGCATTGTAAGCTCGACGCGTATATGTCACCCACAGGAGCTCTATAAAGATAGCAGTGTAAAGTCAGCAGAAACATAAAAATTGTATCCAGGAATTTGTAGCTAATTTGTTGCTAATTAGTTACCAAAATCGCAATTTTGTTGCTCCAACCGGTTTTGAGTAAATTGAATTACTGCTATCTTTACATTAAGATAGCAGTAATAACTTTCAATCAACCCCGCCGTAGCGGATAAAACGGGATAATTTGTTGCTAATTAGTTGCTGACATATAATGCAAAAAAAATAATAATAAAAAATCAAAAATTTAAAAAAAAACATCAAAAATTAATAAAAATCAATTTATGTTTTGATACTGTTGTTAGATACTTGTAAATATTATAAGAATTGTGGAGAAAAATAACTTATAAATTGCCACAATGTTTTAGAAATAATCCTAATTTATTTCCTTGTTTATTTTTCGCGTGTAACTTTAAATGAGATACACCCTTTTGACCTACATTGGCCTATAAATCTTTATAAGCGGCGCAGAAGACGCGGAAACAATCAGGGCCTTAACACAATAAATCTTATTTTCCAGAGAATATTTTGTGAAATCTTTTTTGCTTACCATGCCATATGGTAGCGGCATAAAAGAATTCACACCACATAGATACCGTAAAATGGCGACTATGACAAATTACAGAAAATTCTTATAGCTTCCGATAGATGGCGGTATAACCATCTCACTTATACCAGACGTAAAAGAGAATACATAAGACTCTACAAACAAGTCGCCTGGTACGCTGAATATTACTAGGACTACTAAGTGTGACAATTAAGGCAAATCCTACTTACAACGAGGTATATGAGTAGATGAAGAATATAACATCAAAAAGAATAAGCCTACTTTTAAATATCGAACTAAAATGATACATTTTATCAATTCACTATATTTATGTCTAATAGCGATTTTTTTACATTTTTTTTTGTCACTAATTATATTTGAAACTTAATATAATCTAATATAGTATTTTGTTTTTATACAATCGAGTAAATATACTTTTTGCATTGACGCTAGGTCTTTCTCAGTTTCAGCTATAGTTCTAAAAGCTTGTGCACCTGAGTTGTCTCCTGTACTGACACGCTTGTTCCGCCTCTCATTTAGTACTGGAATAAAACCAAAATCCTGGAAGCTGGGCACGTGCAGCTTGTTCCAAAAAAGCAGCCGTGCTGACCCTACCAATTATCGGCCAATATCAAATACCGTGATACTCTGCACGATTATGGAGGGTATATTGAACGCCCGCTTAACGGCATACCTAGAACAGAATGACCTGTTTTGATTGAATGGGTAAAGGACTTTCTGAATGAACAATGGCTGCTGATCACCGGTGTTCCCCAGTGGTCGGTTCTCTCCGCAACTCTCTCCCTGCTTCATATAAATGACCTGCTTATGCTTGGTATGTATAGAAATCAGACGATAGCACAGTTGTGTAGAGACACCAATCAAGTCTTAGGGCCAGTCGGGATCAAATCCTGTCCGAAAGAAAAGCCATGGTAGAGCGTGTTAATCTCACACTACAGGCAGTTTCTGATTAGGGAGATGCCAATCTTGTGAAATTCAAGGCCTCCAAAATACAAGCATGTCTCTTTACTGCAACAAGGAGGCAGCTCACTTTGGCTCCTTGTTTCCGAAATTTATCACTGGAATATACCGACCGCCTTAACTTATTGGGGTTTTTGTTTATCCCCAAATCTGAACTTCAGGCGGTTCATTGAGTCCAACACCAAAGCAGCTGCAAGGAAGCCGGGAGTCCTTGTAAAGGTGTGGCGATACTTCACGCCGGGACAGCTGCTTACTTTATAAAAAGCGCAAGTCCAGTCATGCATGGAGTTTTGGTGCCATATATGGGCCGGTGCTGCAAAATGCCAACTAGCAGATTCGGACTCAATGGAAAATAGTAAAGAGGCTTATTGGTGACCCAAATTTGGTTGAAACCAATCTTACCAGCCTCAAACACAGACGAAAAGTAGCCAGCCTTTCAATTTTCTACAGGATACATTTTGGAGAGTGTGCGCAGGAATTGCATAATTTAATTCTTCCGTCTACATTTCCCATCGGACAACCAGACGTTCGGCCAGTCTCCACCCTTTCGTTGTTGACTTACCGCGCTTTCGAAACAAAAGGTTCGCTACGTCGTTTATCATGCGTACAGCAAAGGAGTGGAATAAGTTTCCTGTATCTGTCTTTCCATTCGATTATAATGTGGGCGTCTGCAAGGCAAGAGTAAATAGGTTTTTGTTATGTTAGTGCGCTTCACCATCTTAGGCTACATCACTACTTACCATCAGGTGGGATTTCAGATAAGCACTGGCCAAGCACATTTATATCTTTCCTTCGTTAATAAAAATCATTACATATATACAGGGTGTTTTTGGAACGCTCCCGAAAACTAAGACAGGCGACAACACCAAGTATACCTTTGATCATGGGTTACAAATAAATTCGATCCTGATGAAAAAAAAATCATCTTTTTACAAGGTTTTATTAGCTTTATTCACGCGCCATCATGTTAGTACAGCTAAATGAAACGATAATTTCATAAAAAATATCATGAAAATACTGAAACATAAAACCAGCAGTGGAATGACTGAATTGATATCACCTGACCTGAGCTAGATAAAGGTCAATGTACGCGCGAACACAAATTCGCGCGGCCCGCAACTAGCAGGCCATCTCACAATATAATAATTTACAACACGTGTCTAAATACCTAACTTATCTACTTAACCTACTATTTTGCCACTGTGCTTATCTCCACGTAGCCACTTTAATCCGAATTTACAGGTTAAATAACCCAAATAACTGGTTCGATTCCCCGCTAATGAAGAAATACTTAAATGAAATGTAACCAAGGTTGGAGTCATGCGTTTTTATTCATTGTGTAGGTATGTTTATTATTCTCATGTATTCAGTTATGTACCTATTCAGATTAGTCTAGTACTAAGTTATTTAAAAAAAAATAGTTATGAAACAGCTTACTGCTCTAAATCCTCCGTGGTCTTATGAGATGCGGCTCAAATTGAGCTCCATTCATTTCAAGGCAGATTTGGGTGCAGGCGGGGCATCATCGTGTGGTCTTCGACACAGTCCGTATGTAGTTTCTCGAAAGCATCCACGATCCTTTGGCGCATTTCTTCAGCACTATCACATTCACGATTAAAAACCCTTTCTTTCACATACCCCACAAAAAGAAGTCTAACGGAGTCAGATCTGGTGAGCGAGGTGGGCAAGCGTGTGGTCCTAGTCTGCCGATCCAGCTATCATCAAATAGCTCATTGAGACGCTCACGGACGAACCTCACGAAATGTGGAGGGGCACCATCATGTTGGAACTATGTGCGGCGATATTCAGCCAACGATAGGTCGTTTAAAATGTCAACTAACTGTTCATTTATAAAGTTTAGGTATCGCTGTCCGTTCAGTCGCTCTGGCAGAAACACTGGTCCCAGTATGCGATCCTTAAATAAACCTGCCCATACGTTAACCGACCATCGGGTTTGGTGCCCGGTTTGTCGAACAGCGTGCGGGTTAACCTCTGAATACACGTGTGTATTTCTTCGGTTCCACAGGCCGTTTCTGGTAAATGTCGACTCATCCGTCCAGATAATGTGCTCAATGGAACCAGGCACACGTTGTTGCTGGTATAATAACCAACGGCAGAAAACTCGTCGGCGGTCGTGATCGCCGGGAACTAAAGCTTGCACTTTGTGCAATTTGTATGGGCGCATTGGTTACGCTTCAACACTTTGTGCACTGCACAGTATGACACACTTGATCCATCCCGACGTCTTAACAATTTATTTAGCGATACTTCGTGTACCTAGGTTCGGATACCTAACATGTTGACCACTATAAACGTACGCGTTAGGCATTATTAAAACAAAAAAGAATCCAAAAACGTAACAAAAACTTTAATATCAACACGTAATCACAAGTAAATTTATTAAACAAAACGATTGAACTGTCGCTCGCGCACGCGTGTACAAAATCAACACGGAACTGTCTCAAAAACTAAAACGAACGAACCCCGTCAAGGCTGAAACCTACTGCGTCACAAGCGTGAGGCGACAGGGTTAGGCATTCTGCCGTCATAATAAAAAAGGAAGTAACTAACAAAAACGTAAAATGGAAATAAAAAATAAATTGATGAATTTTTCTTTCAGACCCCGTGTCTAAAGTATATTAAAAGGTATCTATATTGAAATATATACGTAGAGACATGAAGATTTTAAGGACGAACTTATTTTTTTTTAAATTTGTTTATTTATTTAAATAAAACGAATTTTCCTTTTCATCTTAGATTAAAAAAGTACACCTGGCAACACAAAAACATCGAAGGAAAGACGCATATAACTATTTGGGTCTTCCCAACCTAATAAATAAAACAAAACTACCATTCATTTAACATTTTTACATATTTTGGAAAGGTCATTTGAAGTTGAAAGGACGCTAATAGTAATTTACTACTTTTTTCTTAGTAAATATTAGAAACGCATTGGTAGTGAGACACAAAAAATAACAACCCGCAACTCTTGAGTAATGATTTTAAAGGGGATATCATACAAGACTTACTACGATAATAATTAAAAATTAAAACATTTGTACAATCGACTTTAATATAAATAATTAAGGATAACTCAAAAACTATTGGTCTGACCTCGATCAAATTTATATGGGACCACATGTGAAACACCAGCTCTTAATAATAAGATATGAGCTCTTAATAATAAGATATAGAATAAAAAGACAAGAATAATTGAAATTTAAGTAATCGATGCAAATATTGTTAAAGATGACGTAGCCACTGGTTAAATAAGTCTTTTCTTTTATGTTGAATTTGTATAAGTCTTTTCTAATAAAAAGATGTCATCTGTGATCAACAGCTACGTCTAAAATTCTGACGATAATTTCTAAAATATTGATATTAGTGAATATTAAAAAAATTTAGTAGATGTGTCTTCTTATCATGAGTCGAATGGTAATTTATTCGAAAATTGTTAGATGCGCCCTTTTTTCTTATGACCGCAGCATTGTTTCATACCGAGCTAGATACAGGTCGACAGCGGAGTGAGTGTGGGTACAGTCGCGTTCTAAAGTACTACATGGTATTGGGCTATTGTTTTATAATATTATAGTAATTAATTGTTTTATTGTAGAATCATAATAGGTGTTTTACTAGCTACTTAGAACTTTGGAAGAGGTGGGAATTAAAAATAGATAATGTTTACTTGAGCATTGTTTGTTATTTCTATCGTAAAATATAAAGTAGTTTGTAACAGAAAAACTTAAGCTAAGGGTGACACGCCGTCCATTATGACGTCTTGGGTCACATGGAAGCCAGATGTTGATGGTGTGTTGGTGTTACTGGATGCTACTTCATCATCACTTTCATCTTCGCTTGAGCTTCCGTCATCAGGTCGATAACATGGTAATTTTTTCGGTATTCTTCCTCAACAATTTTAACTTTACTGCACAATTTTGCCCATTCACCTTCTCCTATCATATTTACCTTTTCGTTCACTAGTTTAGTCATAAAACAATAGATATAAATAATTTTTTTTTCCTTCCTTTTTAAAACATCGTCGCGAGTCGCAAAGTAAGCTGTGTATGCGACTGTATTTTTGGAGCGAACAAAGCGCGGGAACCAATAGCATGCAGGCACAGTAATACTGGCCAATATGTGATAAATCGCTCAGTGCCCAAGTTCAAGGCCAGCGTTCTTTTTTCACCGTTCGCGCGTACATTAACCTCCATTAGTCAGGTGATATCAATTCAGTTTCCACTGCTGGTTTTATGTTTCAGTATTTTCATGATTTTTTTTATGAAATTATCGTTTCATTTTGCTGTACTAACATGATGGCGCGTGAATAAAGCTAATAAAACGTTGTAAAAATATGTTTTTTTTTTCATCAGGATCAAATTTATTTATGACCCATGATCAAAGGTATACTTGGTGCTGTCGCCTGTCTTAGTTTTCGGGAGCGTTCCAAAAATACCCTGTATATGCGTTATCACGCTTCCAAACTAACACGGAACGCCTTGTTATCGTTGAAAAGGGTCTTCCGATACTGTCCCTTACCATAAGAAACACGTCATTATGCTGATATTTTATTCTGATATTATATTACTTTGTGAGTAGTACGCCCTTGCGTATACACTTCTAATACTTTGTTGACACCAAAATGATGCTTATAGCTTTTAGAGCTAACATGGCTTATAAAACATACGGCGCAATGTACTAAAAAGTGGCCATCATTTTGATGTTAACAAAGTTAGCGAATAGATACCATAAAATATATAATATGTTTACCACCAGCGATTTTTCCGGACCGATACGACTTAGGGACCTTCAAGAAAAGAGCCTACTCCTTTTTAAAAGGCCGGCAACGCATCTGCAATTCCCCTGGTGTTGCGGTTGTTCATGGGCGGCGGTAGTCACTTATCATCAGGTGAGCCGCATGCTCGTTTGCCCCCTCTCCTATAAAAAAAAAATAGATCTTCAGCACGACTCGACCCATTCGTGATAAAGTCTAAATACAGCCGCAGCGTAATTCTACAAGCAAGATTTTACGGAGTGTGACCTCGTAAAATCTTGAAGCAATTGTAAATATAGTAACAACCTCCTCGACAGTGGAAGCTAATCATTGCAGTAGCACCACACGCCTTCATACACACTTAAATATTTCTCACGATGAATTCCTTCACCGACGAGCAAATAACAAAAAAATAACCATTTAAGCACTGTTCGGTTATCGAGTATCTTTTAAACCAAAAAACAGGAAGAGAAATAAATCTATAGCGGATCATAAATCAGGAAGTCGTAACAAGATATTTTTGATTTATATTTTTACTAGCTCGCCAGGCAGACGTTGTTCCGCCCTTTCCAACGACCCTTCCTATACAAATCTTTAAATTCGCAATAAAAAAATTTAAGGGTCATTTATCGGGATAAAAATATCTAATCAAAATCAAAAAGATATAATCTTATCTCTCAAGTGGACCAAAATGTATACAGAGTGCAAGATTTCATTGAAATCCGTTCATTAGTGTAGGAGTCCATCAAGGACAAACAACGTGACACGTAATTTTTATATATAAAGATGTATACTAAAATGATCTTAAATAGCGTTCGCGCGATTTGATCATCCTATGGATATTTTAACTTCCTCCGATGCCACACTTGGCAGGTGGGTTGACAACCACAGTTTTTATTTTTAGTTGTTACTAAGAAGGCACTGCTGCCCATCTCCTGGTTTTTTCCCCTCTGTCGCACCTTACTACATCCACGGTATGATATGAGGTGCTGGATATTCTTACACCGACACTACATGGTAATTCCTTTTTCTCATGACAAGTTTTGGTTCGGTTGTATGTTTTATATATTAAGAAAATTACAGATTTCACATCAACGTTTACCAAACCTACTAAATTGTTTATAAAAAACACACCAAGTAATAACAACACAGTAGTATGGTATGTAAATAAAATAATAAATAAATCGTTTAGTTGATAGTCTCACTTGGAGTTGAAACAACAAAATTATAACCAGACATTTAAAAATTTTATGTTGTGTGCAAAATACAGGTATTTTCTTCAAGGAACATCCAAGGACTCATTAGAGGCTGCATAAATTTTCCATTCATTAGAATGGTTTCATTCATTATAGTCGTATAAATTTATAGCTAATGTAAGAGCTGAACTTTTTATCTTAATAGTTGTAAAGCACTTATTTAATTTTTTTAAACTGTATAATTGATAGGAATGTAATATATGAGATAAATATTAAATATAAAAACTTTTAGAAGTTGTATCCTACCCCAGGTTAGAGACCCGGAGATATGATTAGTTGTATGCTCATGAAACGACCTCTTTATCTATATGTCACAGACTTTTTCTTTAGGATTACTTCGTATTTTTTGCTAAAGGGATGAGTTTTGGGCGTTAAATAGGAAGTAAATCTTTGTTTTATAACCACTGCTTAAGATGAAAATATAATAATAACTAATTAGGTTAGTACTAATATAAAATTATAATTTACGAGTGTCTAAGCTATAATAATACAGTATAATACGGGTTAGTAAGCTGAAGTGGCAATGGGCCGGCTATATAGCTCGAAGAATCGATAGCCGATAGGGAAAAAGGTTATTGAGTGGCGGCCTCGTACCGGCGGACGAAGTGTAGGCTGTAACTAGATGGAATGACGACCTGGTAAAACGTCCAATAAGTCGATGGATGCAGGTGGCTCAGGATCGTGCTTTGTGGCATTCCATAGAGGAGACCTATGTTCAGCAGTGGACTTGTGAAGGGCTGTAATGATGATGATGATGTAGCTATAAAAATCTGAATACAGCTTTAACAATTATGTAAATAATATTTCTTATAGAGATTACGTTTATTTATGAAATAATTAATGTATTCTCTTTCGGAAGAGCAATCATTTGCTTAAGAACTCATTAAACACTCGACTTAATATTGTGGACTAGAAATACTTAATTAACATGAGTTCGGATGTTTTCAATTTACCTTAATTAATAAGATTTATCGAAATGTTTTAATCAAATTTTGCAAACGAGAAGGCAGTCCACGTCAACTAAAATCCACCCGATTGTAAAAGCTTAAGAGGCACCATTTATTTCATATCAAAAACACTGATACTTGTCTTATTTTATGAATACAATATTTTAGTCTATTGAGAAAATATTTATTTATTTGTCACACCAACAATATATACACTACAAGCTTTCTAAGAGTAGACAATAAATAATTTAATGCTAAGTGATACCTCTTTTATAGGTGTAAACTACATGGATATTGAGCGTCACACTCACATTGCTTTTTGCTTTATAAATAGTTATCTTAAAGAGAACATTATAATAAAAACAATACAAACCAGATTTACAAATACACATTTCTTAAACATTACAAACGTTTTGCTTACGAAAATATAAAACAATACCAAAGAATTAGAATGTTATTATATAAAGAAAAAAAAATGTTTATGAATAAATAAAAGAATGAAAACAATGTCAGTGTAATGTCAATGATAATTTCAATTAGAATTACTAATTAAAAAAAATTAAAATACAATTATTAAGATTAAAATTATTTTATACAGTAATAAAAAAAGAAACATTAAAAAGTAACACAAAAAATATGATTGAAGGTCTGCATATTAGAACATTCAGTTTCATTGAAATATTGAAATTACTTCTCTGAGCTTTACAATATTAAATTGAATTGACTGAAATGAAGCGTACGTAAAAATGTGAATTAGTTCTTTATTCGTAATTAGTAATACTTACCTAATGCTTTCTTTATTTTGTAAATCACTACGACATATTAAATGAGGCAAAAACAAAAACAGAGAAACAATTCGACATAAATGAAAAGAAAACGAATTTTCAATTACGTTATGTGTTATAGCAGTGTTTCACATCAGCATTACGTGCTGGTATGGTAATCGAGCTTTTATTTGCCGTAAATTAGCAGGAGAAAAACTATCACTCTATATTTTCCCGTGGACTTAGTAAAGTTTGACCAATGGAAACCTTATCGTCGTCTATTGTATAGATGTTTAAAATTGTTACAAAATATTCATTTTATTCTATTTAAAAAAGAAACGAAACCTCGCCTTAATACTAACTAACCTTGGTAGGGTTTGCATTATGGAAGAGCACATTTATCAAAAAAATAAATTCTAAAATATTATGACAAAATAAAAGAATTATATTAAATACCGTAAATGTAATGTAGATAATAATGGCCAATCGTAATACTGCCATAATAAAACTGCACTGTGACTGTGACTTTACGTGTGATTATTCTAAGAATATTTTTATTTTCCCCGTTGCCACGCTTGGAAGGCGAAGACACTGCTACCCATCTTCTGGTTTGTTCCCCTCGGTTGCTTCCTACGACAGCCACAGTGTAATATGGGGTCGTAGATATTCTTACAGCGCCACTATACGGTAATATTTCCTCATGATAAGTGATTCATTAACTGTTGTTTGTATTAAAAAAAATTATAGATTTCACGTCAATGTTGTTGGTTCGGCAAAGCAATTATAAATATATACAAATAAAAAAAAACAAATAAACCGTTTAGTTGATAGTCGTACTTGAATTTGAAACAACAAACTTGTAACCAGAAATATTACAATTATTAAGTATGCAAATGCAAAAGACAGGTTTTTTCTTCACGGGGCGTCCAAGTAAAGATAAGGTACATAAATTCACAAACATTCTGCATACAATCATTAGAATCGTTTCATACATTAGAATCTTATATATTTATAGCTCATGTAAGAGCTGAAATATTTATTTTTATAGTTGTTGAGTACTTATTTTATCTTTGTAAAACTGTATAATTGATAGGAATGAGATAACTATTAAAGAAAAGAAAAAGAAAACTATTTAGTATTCCGGAAATTCAGTTAGCTGTACGCTCTTGGAACGACCTCTTTGTCAACTGTCACAGAAATTTTCCTTAGAGAGCATTTAACTTTAAATTTCACGAGTAATTGGATTAAAATCGAAATTTTCACTAATGATTTTTAGGCGTTATATTAGGAAGTTAATTTTTGTTTCTGAGACCATCACTTGAAGTGAAATCAAAAACTCTGGAGCAATATTTCAAACATTGATAATTTATTATTTTTTGTTTCATTTTATAAATTATTAGGGCGAATAAATGCTTTAAAGTTATATTGCCACTCGATATATCTCCAAGAGTAACTCTGAATTAACAAAAATATTTATGAAGAGAAGAAGTAGCATCAATATTGCGTTCTTACCTGTGCATTTTTTAATTAATTTTATCATGAAAGGATTGTTCAGAAAAATCTAAAACTAAGTATGTTATAATTAAAAAGGAACCCAACTCTAGTGATTATTAGTTGTTAGATTTGTTTTTCGTTTAGCCCTATAGTATCATCATTTTTATCATTAGTCGACAATCGACGACTTGTACTTAAGCTTAATTAGGTTTTTATATCATCAGGGTCGCAGGTATGAATCCTGCACGAAACAAGGGTTTGTGTATCCTACAAATGATATATCAAAGTCTCCATATATGCCAAGATGCAATTTATAAGTGTAAACATCCCCATGTTACAGGAAAAAATTCTAGAATGTAGAGGTAAAAAGTATTAAATAAATGGTAAAAAAATATGACTTATGACATGTGTGATTGTTTTTCTTTTTTAGAAAAATGTCTGAGCTACTGCACTTTGATCGGCATTAGAAACAGCTCAAATAAAGTAAAACATTATCTTAATTTAAAATTTCATCCAAAGGAACATAATATATATATATATATATATATATATATATATATATATATATATATATATATATATATATATATATATATATATATATAATAGTAAAAAAGTTAATTTAAAGTTACAGCCTCTATACGTCCCACTGCTGGGCACAGGCATCCCTTCATTTCATAGAGGGTTTTAGGACAAGGATATAGAATAATATAATAGTTTAGTTGTAACAATATACATGCAGGTCGCAAAATTTTAAAAGAATAAATCTTATACAATTATATACATAATTATATAAGATTTTTTTTAAATATTGGATATATTATATTACATGAGTATTAATAACTAACATCGTTAATATGATCAGGCGAGATTCAATTATAGTCATGTGGCTTTGTCATTCAGTGTAATTAACTGTGTTGTATCTATTAATACCATAATACTGAACTCCGCATTCATTGTTTCATCGTGTTAACACAATTTATTTAGGACTAAGGTTACATATGCATTTTAGCGTTTTATTTTTATTGTTATGAATATTGTACTCATACATATTATTGTAAGTAAATACTTACGAACAATAATGTACGAGTCCCAATATATCAAACTCTTCTATTTTTTTAGAAACGGTGCCAATATTTACAAAGAAAATTATTGAAAAGAAAAATTAAATCTGAATGGTCAAATATTCGTGATTATGACATCTTTTTACTTAAATTAAATAAATACGGTGGGGCACACAAAAATCATCGGAAATATAATATTTCGGATTGAGTTACAATAAAACCTTTTTTTATAATTTGACTACTGGCCTCTTAGAATCTTAATGACATTCAAACAATTAAAAATTGTTTAAAAACAAAAACTATGTTGCTTTAAAGTTGACACGTCGTTAACATAAATGGACCTTACGCGTGAACATTTCCGTGCCATAATTTATTACAATTTTCGTCGCGGCTTATCTCAAGATAAATGTCTCAGCGAACTTGTTTCGATTTATGATGTTAAAGTACAGAGTCAAACGACAATATACCGACAAAGTTCCGACGCGATCGTGTGTCGCTCAGCACTGTTTCTTCTGCAGGTCGACCAAGAACAGTGGTCATGCCTGAAAATATCGCAGCTGTGCGAACAATTATATTAGATGATCGTCATGTGATATACGAGCAGATTCGGGCTGTTATCAGTATCGGAATGACTGCAATTCGTATTACATAATGAGCTGTGTGTAAAAAAGCTAGTTTCCCGCTGGGTTCCCCACAATTTGTCCGAAAAGCAAAAGACGGCTCGTGTAGATTGGTGCCGGAATACTTTGCAACGCTTCAACGAAGGGAAGTCAAATATCTTATATAATATCGTCAAAGGTTCATCGCAGCACTGGAATAATAATGCTTCCTGTTCCTTCAAGCTACTCTCTGCGCTACAGTGTTCGGCATGGCTCTGAGCCTTACTGCACGCCGCTTCACGGCACTCTCGCAGATTACTTGCCTTCTACTCGATTCACCGCAGACTACAAGGCAATCCCTGGCAATTGCTCCGGCACATCGTTCTCACTGGCATCACTTGCAAGTGCGTAGTACGGCATGCATTTTATATCGTTCGCACTGGCGTCACTTGCCCTTACGCACACAGCAGGCATTCCCCACCGGCATTAAGGACGCACCGGCAATCGGACTGCACTATCGACCTCCGGTCTGAGCTGATAGTGTGGCGGCGCTGTCGACGCGCCACAAGCAAAAAACATCGAAGCTTAATCGCTCTAACAAAGTTTCGAAGTTAAAGCAGTATATATAGAATAGCTCCGAACTACCAATCGGAGTGCTAGCCGCTCCCCAGGCAGAACACCTTGCCCGGCGGAGATCTCCCCTTTTCCTTCCTACGGCCACAGCAGTTTGAGTCTTCGAAGACGAGGTCAAACCAACGAAAGTGGTTCGCTCCCGCAGCGTGTCAAAGAAAATGGTCGCTACGTTTGTCTCGAAAAAGGGGCATGTTGCTACAATTCTTTTACAGGAACGCAGAACGCTTACCGCTAAGTGGTATATTACGGTTTGTTTGCCAGAAATGATAGCCGAACTCCGAAAAAATAACCCGAAACGTCGCATCTTCTTACATAGCGATACACGAGCACGATAATGCGAGCTCCCACACGGCTCGGAAGACAAATGATTTTTTGAAGCAGGAAAACGTTGAGCTGATGAGCCATGCTCCGTACAGTCCTGACCTGAGCCCAAACGATTCCTTCACATTCCCTAGAATAAAAGATTTATTACGCGGTCAACGGTTTGAAGACCCCGAAGCAGCTGTGGAAGCGTACAATTCAGCCGTTTTGTCAACATCAACTTCAGACTGGAATTACTGTTTTAATGATTGATTTGCACGAATGGAAAAGTGCATTAAGTTGAACGGAGAATACTTCGAAAAACAATAAAATACAATTCAGCTATACCGTGTATGTGGTTTTTCTTATTCCCGATCATTTCAGTGTGCCCCTCGTATGTATTTTTTTTAGAAAAAATGCGTTTTTATTTACTAAAGTAAGCCGACAATTTCATACTTTTTTACTTTCCTTTAACTTGATCAAAGTCATATCTAATTTTTTTAAGCTTTTATTTAATAGCCTTAGTGCGTATTACTATTATTTGTTCTGTGGCCTTAGGTTAAAGAACAACTAGTATTGGACTACATTGCAATTGGTATTGTGTAATTTGCAATTGAGAAAATGCTTTAAGATCATTTACTTTAATTTTAAGAAAACTGTACCTAATATTTCAAAATCGTCGCAAAATGAATTAAATTTCGCTTGAGAATTAAAGCAAATTCAATTTCGCTCGGACCCGATTTTACGCACCAAATGTAAATGAACGGTCTGTACAAAGGACTTTATATTTATCTGAATTTATTGTATCCCATTATTTGTATTGGAATTATTTCTGACTTTGAGTATCATACGCGTATTTTTAACTTATAATAAACTAATGCTTGACTACAATTCCACCTGTTGGTAAGTCGTGATGAAGCCCTAGATGGTATAAATTATTTTTTTAGTATAACAATAGTTTATTCGCTCTAGTTTTTAAGACACAAACATTGTAATGGGTTGAAACAAAAGACGTTGATAAATTATTCCAATCCCTTACTGTACTTTTTACGCAAGATAACGTTATATGCCGCTTTTGACTGGTGAAATATTCAGCAGCTATAATGAATCACTACTTGTGCAGTTCCGTAGTTGGATATATCGTGCCGTGATGGTTTTTTCCAAGACGATTTTTCTATGTTAGATAATGTACCTAAGGGGGAGGCTTATATTCACCAGTGGAATTTTGATTGGATGTAACAATGACTGTAATGAATTCTACTCATTTTTGCTACCATAATATTTACGGTAAAATAAAAACACAAATGTAACATCTCCGGAAATATGAATGGCATAATAGTCCCATTAAAAGTAAAAAGAAACTAGCAGCCTATATACTTCCCACTATTGGGCATAGGCTGCAGAGACTTTTAGAACAAAAAGAGAAAGAACGAGAACGTGGAAAAACAACACTTCAAATTACAATTAAATGCGGCGTTGATCGAATTTTGGTTGCATACTTAGTATGAAATTTACTTTCGTATCAGTTCGTGTACCAACTTTGACAATTGAATTCCAAAATTCTATCAATGTGGTCCTACTCACAGTTAAACAATCTTTCTTTGATATTTATAGTACTTTATCGCAAGAGTCTACCCATTTACATATTACTTGTGTAGCTACGACGTGATACATCAGTCCATAAAATTTCCTATAACAATTTCATTGGTACCCGTAGGGATCGTACATCGTTATGTTCTCGTGCCATGAAATATTAGATACAGCGTGCTATACGGCTTTCGTATTTACTTAAATAAAGTTTATAAAATTTGAAATGAGGCTGTTGCACAATCGTGGACCACATCTATCTTGTAATTAGTTATCCAAAAATGCTAGGAACTATTCCATCAAATAAAGATAAAAATCTTACAGTGCACTTAACACATAACTTGATAACAAATGAAGTTGGTGAAATTATTGCTATGCTGATAGACATGCTACCCAATATATTCAACTAAAGGGCTTCCCTCTAAATCACATTTTTGTGTACATGGTATCCATTCCAACAGTTGCAGTTTGTAAATTTGCCAATTTTTTTTTCGCAATTTATAATTGCGGTAATTCATGCCAATTATGGTCACTGTTGTTTGTTACTGGTGAATAATAAAATTATATTACTATTATTATCGTGATATCGCAATATTTTATTTAGTTTTTAATACAGTCAAACGATCTATATTGATTTATTTGGTCCAGTTTTATCATAGCAAGGTAAAAACAGTGTTAAATTTCAAGAAATACCCCTGTTTCACGAAATAATTGACTACTTTATTATATGACTAATTCTGCGATCAAGCACCGACATAATATATATAACAAACTCTCTAATTAAACTATAAGGATAATGAGAATTTTTCATTTATAGACTAATAATATTTCATTACAGCTTATAAAATTTCACTGCCGAACATAGGCCTCCCCCATAAATTATCTTATAGGGGGGAAATAGTTGACTTGCTTGGACTAATCGTAGCGCGTCATCAACCACAGATTTTTATTATTTTGAGTTTTATCAGGAAGATGCTGCTGCCCATCACCTGTTTCAATTCCCCTCTGTCGCTTCTTACGACAACTACGGGAAAAAATACCAATTATTGTATTTCATGATAGTTTTATTTTTTGAAAGAACACTACGTTATCCCGCTTATAACTAACTTTAGCATTATATACCTATAATAAAAAATTAATATCGAGGAAGGAAAATAGTTTACCCTCCTTTTCGAAGTTTCGTAAATGGTATCAATAAAAAATAGGATCGTAAATAAGATTAAGCCTATTCGTTGTCCCTGGTCCTTAACTACCTACAAAATTTCGTGGGATGGTGAATACAAAGACAGACAGAAAGACGGACAAGAATTTTAAACTATTCTAAAACCTAACCTTAAACCTCTAATTTGGCTTCAGTACCGTTTATTTTATTATTTTTTTATAGGAGAGGGGGCAAACAAGCATGCGACTCACCTGATGGTAAGTGACTACCACCGCCCATGAACAACTGCAACACCAGAGGAACCAGGGGAATTGCAGATGCGTTGCCGGCCTTTTGAAAAGGAGTAGGCACTGGACTTGAGTTTTTCAGAAAATATTAGAATTACTCATACGAATTTTCTACAGCTTTATTATATGTATAGATGTTAAAACTACTTAATTGTTAGAATACCTTATACAGCTTGAAATATTAACTTTTCTTTAAATTGGAAAGAAAAAATATTGAATATTTTTAACTCGTGAAAATTATTAGACCAAAATAATTATAATCTTGGCTATATGGCTATGGCTTTTAAATTTACCAGCTGCACGCCAGTAACCGCTTTAGTGGCACTTGTATAAAGAGACTTGTCGAGTCTTTGTTAAAAGACCGCTTTAAGCTTTTGCAGTGCTCTCTAGTCTAAAGTATGTAACCTACTTAGATAATGTAGACCAAGAAAGCTATTTACAAAAAAAAACGTATGTTATAACATTTTTTACTAAATGTAAAGGTATCTTATATCAATATATACGTATATCTAAGTAAACCATCCTTTCTATGTGTACTATACAGAAAATTTCGCAGGTTTATAATAATTGTTTAAGCTAGAGATAAACAGATAATTTTGAATTCACGCTCTTTTTAAGAAAATCATGACTTATTTAGGGCTATAAATAAGGAGTTCAATGTTTAATTAAAGAAAAAATAAATTCAAAACCTGTATGATTGTATAATATTCCAAAATTTGGAATTTTAATCAAGCACTGGCTTGAAAAAAAAAACTTTTATTTATTTTAAGAACAATTACCTAGTGAAATATTAATAGTTATCAATGCGGAATCGGTAGATGACGAGGTAGTATTATTTACGGCTAACTTAACTAGTCTGTACGATAAGCATGCTGCAGTTCATCCTGTCAAAATTTAAAACCTTACTTCACCGTAGCTAACGGAAGAAGTTAAAATCTTATTAAATAAGAAAGCTGCAGCTAGTTCAAAATATAAATGCAAACCTACATACGTAAACTCGAAAAAACTATCCGAAATCACTGTAATATGAATGCTCAACGACATTATATCCATGAATCGGTAAAGAATGGTGAGAAATTTCCAGAATTTAGCTGGCTAAATTCTGGAAATTTCTCAGAGCAATGCGGGTTGGAAAGTCACGTAGCAATCCATTACATAAAGCTTTAAATATTGATTTACTAAATCGACACATCTCATCTTCGCCTGATTTTAATGGGACATTTAAATTAAATACATTAAATCATCTTTCATCACTTCCACCTCCTGATCGTTCACCTTTTGTCTTCAGTCATTTGATGGTAATATAATTCCGACTAGTGATACTGTCAAAAAGTTGGGTGTGTACATTGATAAGACTTTATCTTGAGGTCCTCAGTTACAGGAAGTTAGTCGTAAACATTTTGCAGCTGCTCATTCTTTGAGAAGACTACGAACCTTTTTGCCAACTGCCACTAAGATTGCACTCGCACAAACGCTTCTGCTTCCAATCCTCGATTATGCAGTTGTCAGCTATTTTGATCTCACTGAAATGCAACTTGATAAACTTGAGCAACTTCAACATTTTTGTATAAGATTCATATATGGTTTGCGTAAATATGATCATGTGTCAGGTTTTCGTAACAAGCTCCGCTCCAGTGGTTGCCAGTTTGCCTTCACCGGAATACTCATATTCTCTCACTTCTTTATAATATTCCTTTTAAGCCTTTCTATCCTTCTTACCTAAAAAAATTATTTGAATTCCTCCATGACTCACATTTGAGACATTTTTTTTATAGGATAAGGGTGACAAACAAGCACACAGTCCACCTGATGGTAAGTGTTTGCTGTAGCCCATAGACATCTGCATCTATACTCGATTACGAATCAAAATGCAGATGCGTTGTCAATCGTGAGGACTAAGATGGAATGCCTCTTTTCCAGTAAAAAGGGTCCCCGGTTCTCTACACTCACCATACGAAATACAGCAGCATTAAACTACTATTTTACGCTGGTATTCTGTGAGAGCGTGGTCCTTCCCCGGTCGAGCCGACCCATTCGTGCTACAACTATACCAGTAATATAGCTGCAGCATGGCTCTACCACGTATAAATCATCAGAAAATTCGAAATTAAAAATGCCAGCTCACACCAACAAATTTTCGGACAGATCATTCACAATACAACCTGTCTGATTATGGAATGCCGTTATCAACAAGAAGCGCTCAATTCCTGCCGGTTTTTAAGAAACATGTACATGATTACTATCTTCAACTTTGATTCTACTAAATTCATTTGTATATAATTATTCTACCTTTATCTAGATACACTATATTTTTATATGTATTGCACATTATATTATATGTAATACTTTAAAAATATATAATTGTACTTTTATACCAACTGCCACATATATTTATAAGTATGTATGTTTTCTATATTATCCATCTTTATTTCCATTTTATGGTTTATAATAAAAATAATGTTATTTTTGTCGCCAAACCACACACATGTTTTTATTGTTTTCTTGCAATCCTATCCATCCAAAGATTGTCTGGAAGAGATCGCTTTTAACGATAAGACCGCCCATTGTGCCATATTTTTTCTCTACTTTTTTTTTGTTTATTTTATTTATGTTTTTTTTGGCATACAATAAAGTGTTATCTATCTATCTCTCTGTCTACCTCCACACTAGGAACTCCTACTGTATCGGGCAGCTTACATACATAAGTTTCACAAAAATAAACACCCAGACCCGGAATAATTATTTGTAGGCTACCAAAAACTTGTTTCGTGCGGGATTCGCACCCGCTGCCCTCAGTGCTGTAACTCATTGCTAAGCTACTGCGCCACGGAGCCGTCATTGACGACCTGACCGAAAAGTGACCTGATGCTATAGCAAGAATCATCTTCTCTCGACAATATTTTTCAACAGCTACTAGTTTGAAAATTGATATAGATTCGAAATCGAACTAAAACGACGACTAGATGATGCAACCGAAATCGTCTTCTCTTGCTTGAATTCTGATAATTATAGATTAAATCGATCAGTAGTATCGGATTGCTGGCTATGAAAGTGAGGGAATAGAGAGTTTACCTTGTCCTGCAGACATAGCTAGTCTCAATTAAACTTGCATATAATTCAGTCTGGAGTGCAAATATTATTAAAACTCTCTATCTAGCACAAGTACCTAAACAAAAACAAGCAACTTTTATTTTGCTCCCTTGTATTATATAGTTTCATGACTTTTAAAATCCAAAACCAAATTGAGTTTTAAATTTTCCGAACTCAGTGTCCTCTGATATGCAACTAACGAAATTTCTCAATCTCGGAAGCCAAACATTATTCAACCGAAATGTATTTGCATTGCAAAGTAAACTGACTGCAACTAAATTGGACATGTGACCTTGTTTTAAATTAAACTACTGTTTTATTTGCTTCTTCAGGTTTTGTGTCGTTTTAAGAATTGATCTGTAGTACTAGCGACCCGCCCTGGCTTCGCTTGTACAGATTCTATTATTGTGGTGTAATTGGGATTTATAGATAATCATTAAAATGTAACAATTTTTTATTTAAAAAAATAGAATATCTCCAAGATATTCAGATAAAATATAGCCTAGATTACTCCTGGCATTGCCCTGTAACTGTTCGTTAGAGGCCTCTCGCTGGCTAATTGATTGCGAAAATTATCCCGGTCAAAAATTTAAAAATTGATGTTTTATGGTATGTAATTAATCGCCTCAGCTCAAGATACGGGCAGTTATTTCGATATTATATACAGACACATGAATTTTATTTATCTGGATGGATTGAGATTTTTTTTATAAAATAGGGTGACAAACGAGCAACACAGTCCACCTGATGGTAAGTGGTTGCTGTGACCCATAGACATCTACATCTATCCTCAATAAAGAATCACCCGTGAGGACTAAAAGGGAATGCCTCTTTGCCAGTAAAACGGGTCGCCGGTTCTCTACACTCACTATACGAAACACAGCAGCGTTAAGCTGCTATTTTACGCTGGTTTTCTGTGAGAGCGTGGTCCTTCTCCGGTTGAGCCAACCCATTCGTGCTACAACTATACCAGTAATATAGCTGCAGCATGGCTCTACCACGTATAAAAGTGGATGAGATCTTGCGAGTCGTACGTCATTTTATGAAGGTTGCGCCTAATCCTAAATAATAAAAAGGATGCGTACTTTTAAAAAACCAATAAAATAATTTCTGTGAATCGGTAACTTTTAATTTCATTTTGCAATTTCTTATGCATTTAAGTATTATAAAACCCTCTCTCCCCAACTTCAACATATGCTCCAATATTTACTTGTCATTAGTTTGTATGAAATATAATAATTGATTATCAAGAGCGTACTGCCCCAGTTGCAGGAAATTTTAATTCAAATATATTGCGATGAAATACAATGCGAAAATTTCTACTTGGCAAAATATTGTAATAATTGACGTAATTCGTTTTCACTTGACCACCTCTTGCGTAAATATTGAAGCGTTAACGCTAAATGGAAAGGTCAATTTTGGTTTGCTCAAAGAAAATCAACATATACCGAAAGTAATTTAATTATAATAAAATTTACTAAATTATAAGAAGTAATTTAATATAATTCGGTTCTTTGAACGATATCATCCGAGGGGCTCTTCTCTCTATAAATGTTCTCTCGGTTTTAGAGCCTTGTGGAATTTTTAGAGACGATGGCAAGAGACCCGACGGTATGACATTGGTCCCTTGGGAGAGAGGTAAACCCCTAGTGTGGGATGCTACTTGCGTAGATACTTTGGCGGCCTCTCATCTCAGCGGTACCTCGTTTAGAGCCCTGGCGGCATCAAAGGCCGCTGAACTGATTAAGTGGCGCATATATGAGTCTCTGAGAGATGACTACATATTTGTGCCACTTGCTGTAGAGACTATCGGTCCGTGGGGTCCACGTGCGGTGAAGTTCCTAAAAGAACTCCAGCCACGGCTGATCGTTGCTGCTGGTTGGTTGGGTAAGAGGGCTGGTTCTTTTCCAGCTCAAAGGCTAAGTATAGCCATACAGCGGGGAAACGCAGCCAGCGTTCTTGGCACTATACCGCGGGGAGTAGGACTGTTTGATAATTAAATTACTATTATAGTTTTTTTATTATCGTTTATAATTTTGTATATAATAAAATATTGTATATTATGTTATGTAAATAAATGTAATAAACATATACATACATTCACATACATACATACATATACATACATATATTCATTCACCTCTGCTAATTCTGATTCCTTTTATTCATTTTCTGATTCTGACTTGGAATTACCTACAGTTCGTTCTCTTCTAACCCAAAAACTCAATGATTATAATAAAAATTTCAACGTTTGTCACATCAACGCCCAGAGTATTCCGCAGCATTATACTGAACTTTTAGAAACTTTTAACATTCAGAGCATCCACGCGATACTTATCTCAGAAACCTGGTTAAATCCAACTCTGCCTTCTACTTCTTACGGAATACCAGGTTTTGTTTTACTTCGTAACGATCGCATTAATAAAAGAGGAGGTGGTGTGGCAGTATACCTGCGAAGTGGTATACCTTACAAAATTTTATCAGCCTCACCTTCACAATATATTGGATCAGTTGAATATATTTTTTTAGAGATTGTTGTTAGTGGAAATAAAATTGTGCTTGGTACAATTTATTGTCCACCGAATTCTAGTTATTTATGTGAATTTGAAGAGGCACTTCTTTCAATTTGCTCTGATTATCAACATCATATTTTGATGGGTGACTTTAATACGAATCTTCTTAGTGATACTCCTAGATCGCGTAGTTTGCGTTCAATTATTGAGTCGGCAAATTTTTCAATACTTCCACTTGATACCACCCATCACAATCTTACTGCTGATGATACATTGTTAGATTTGATATTTGTCTCCTCAGAAGAACGCGTTGCCTGCCACGGACAGCTACCCGCTCCAGGTTTCTCGCGACATGACTTGCTGTTTATTTCCTATAAAATTAAACCACCTAAAGTAAAGCCAGTTATAGTACGTCTACGTAATTTTGCTAGGATAGATGTCGAAGGGCTCAAACATGATGCTTCGCTTTTAGACTGGAGCGATACATTTAACGCAGAGAGTATTGATGACAAGATTACGACATTTATTTCTCATATTCATAAGCTGTTTGATAAACACGCACCTATTCGTGACGTTAGGTTAAAACGCTCGCCTGCGCCATGGATTACTGAAAATATTCGTAAGGCTATGTCTAAGCGCGATCAGATGTTTAGAAAATTCAAGCAGAACCGTAGTGAACTTAATTGGACAAAATTCAAAGTTGCGAGAAATCGATGTAATCAGATGGTACGAGCCGCTAAACGCCGCTACATTCACGATAATATCATAAACTCTTCTATGGCTAATACATGGAAATTTCTACGGACGATCGGGGTCGGTAAGCCCACGTGTAACGTGGACCCTGCAATCATTTCTATAAGTGATCTCAATTTACATTTTTCTTCAACTACCCAAATGGAGGACTCTGTTAAATCAAGTACCATTTCTTATTTGCATTCCATGCCACAATCTCATAACTGCACATTTAACTTTTCTCCCGTTGCTGATGAGGATATAAAAAAGACCATTTATTGTATTAAGTCTATGGCAGTTGGCTTCGATGATGTGAACAGACTTATGATCACCTTAATTCTAGACTATGTTACTCCTATTATTACTCACATCATTAACCATTCACTATTGACTGGGGATTTTCCTTCACTTTGGAGAAAAGCATTTGTCATTCCGCTGCCCAAAATAAATAACCCCAGTACTTTTTCCCACTTTCGCCCAATATCGATTCTCCCGTTTTTATCTAAAGTTCTTGAAGCTATTGTCCACAAACAAATTTCTAGTTACATTTTCAAAAATAACTTTCTCAGCACATATCAATCTGGTTTTAGGCCGGGGCACAGTACTACCACAGCTCTTTTGAAAGTTAATAGATTTCTCTAACGCTTTTAATGCTGTCGATCATGACATTCTTCTAGCTATACTTTATCACCTAGGTTTCTCTTCGTCAGCGCGGGACTGGTTCTCATCATATCTTCGGGGTCGTCAGCAGGCAATTCGAGTAGGTCAGATTATCTCTGATTGATGCTCGTTGTCTGCTGGCGTTCCTCAAGGCGGAATTATCTCTCCTCTCTTGTTCTCAGTCTTTATAAATCTCATTACACCCCACATTCGCTGTTCGTACCATCTGTATGCTGATGACTTACAAATTTATGCTCAAGCTGAGGTGGCATGTATCGATGATGTGATTGAGAAGCTCAACTGTGATCTCAATTGTATTTCTAATTGGTCAAACAGATTTGGCATTAGGGTTAATCCATCAAAATGTCAGGCTATTGTAGTTGGTAGTTCTCGTAGACTGACTAAAATTGATATGAAGGCGTTACCTCCCATTATATTTAATAATGTTATTGTTCCTTACTCAACAACAGTTAAAAACCTTGGCTTAATTATAGACAACACACTCAGCTGGCGACCGCATATATATGAAGTGAGCAAAAAGGTCACTAACACTCTGCGTCATCTGTATCGTCTCAAGAATTTTTTACCGTTAGAGACTAAGGCAATGCTAATACAGACTTTAGTGTTACCTATTCTAGATTATGCAGATGTTTGCTATGCTGATGCCTCGCAAGAACTTCTAAACAAACTGGATCGACTTCACAATAATTGCATACGCTTCATTTTCGGTTTACGTAAATACGACCACATTTCCTCTTATATTTCTCAGCTAAAATGGCTACCTCTCCGCTATCGCAGACATTTCAGAATACTGTGCACGTTATTTTCAGTTTTACACGATCCGTTTGTCCCTGAATATCTGAAATGCAAATTTCAGTATCAAGGTGATACCCATAATCGTTGTCTCCGTTCTACGGAAAAATCTAACCTCCATGTTCCCCTCTGTCACACTAGCTTTTTACACAAATCTTTTACTTCTCATGCGGTAAGATTATGGAACGAGTTACCGGGCAGTGTACGCGCAGCCACGAGCAAGGCATCGTTCAAACGCTTGCTCTGGAATTACTATCTAACGTTGCAGGAGTAGTTTGTGGTTTTCCATTTCATTTTTACATTTGTTATTGGAGTTTGAATCAGAAACTGCCATATTTAATTATGTATATATATGTATAATAAGTAGTAGTAAGTAAATATTTGTATGTATGTATTTATATATATATATTTATGTATATATATATATATATATATGTATATATACTGTATGTATTATGTAGACATAGATGTTATTTACTTAGCTGTTTGCACTTTGCACCCACAATATTTTCTCTGCTTAGCCTGGAGGTAGACTGGTAGAGAATGCCCTGTTGCATTAAGTCCGCCTTTTTGTACTTGGTGTGCAAATAAAGCATAAATAAATAAATAAATAAATACCTAGTCGGGTCATAAATTCTGTCACATGTTTAATATAAAATAATTGAAACAAATTTATTCATTATGTAACCATAACCAAACCAAAATGAACTTAACAAAACATAGATTCTTATGACCTTAAATTTTATTCAAAATGACCTCCGTGATTTTGAATACAGGCCTTCAAACTGCGCGACCAGTCGTCTATCACAGCACGAACGAGGTCCATGTCAATATCGGCGGCTGCCTTAATCAAGGATGTCTTGAGTGACTCCAAATTGGGATGAGGCTTTGAGCACGTCTTTTCCTCCAAGTGTTGTCATATCTTGTAATCTAACGGATTCAAATCTGGACTGGAGAAGGGCCAGTCTTCGTGCCGGATGAAGTCGATTTCACACGCCGCCAGCCAGTCTTGTGTGCTCTTCGCTCTATGAGCTGGCGCCGAACCTTGTTGGAATACCCAGTGCCTGTTATTGAACATGGTATGAGAAACAGGTTCCACAAGGTTCGTCATGTATTTTGATACACAACAGAATTCGTTTTTACACCTATCTCACAAAAATGTACCTCTGTTAAGCCCCAATAAGAAGCTCCCAACCATACCATGACCGAGGATGGAAAATGACCTCGTTGGACACGCGGAATACGGTTGCTCGCTTCTTCACTACTGTGTGCGTACACCTTATCATTTTGTTTGTTGTAGCTCTCTTCTACGGTAAAAATTTTTTCATCCGAAAAAAAACTTTCCCGATATTTTTTTCCCGCGTACCGCTTCAACAAAGCACGGCATCTCTTCAGTCTCAGGCCCATTAGACGAGCATTCAAACGATGTCCTGTTTTTCTTCTATATGCCCGAAGCCCTAAGTCTTCATTTAACACCCTTTTCACCGTGGTTCTGCTTAACCCCATCTGAAGGGCCAACAGTTTCTGCTTACGTTTGGGATTTCTTTGAATTCGCGCCTTTACAGCTTTTATCACTGCTGGAGTCCTAACAGATCGAGGGTGACCACTTCTTGACCTGTCATTTACACTAGAGTCTTCATTGTATCGTTTGATGGTACGATAAACGAATCTTTTGGTTATATTCAAATTTTTCAGTATGTCAAAAATTTGAATTGGCGCGTAACCGCAACGATGCAACGCAATAACTGCAACACGGTCTTCTTTAAGCGTCCACTCCATATTTATAAATGGGTAAAATTCTAAAAAGTATACAGTTTTATTTTCATGAACAATTCGAAATTCGAATTCAATAAACTTTTTTGTGGCCAGCATTCTAAAAGAAAAGTTTTTACTGTGTGACAATACTTATGACCTGACTAGGTAAAAGGTGCAATTTGAGATATCAGTTTGTAAGAAAAATTATCAAATTTTAACAACTGCTTCAGAGATGCTGGAAGTTAAGATTTTTTAGTATATATAATGGAAAGTGGGCGCACAATAGTTCTATTTATTGTAAAAGGGATAATGATGTCCAGGAATAAAGATAATGCCTTGAAAAGTATCGAAACCAATACTGTCATAGCATAATAAAGAGCCTAGCTATTTGAAACGGCGGTTTGACCTGGGAAAGACCAGACCCTCACAGAATATCAGTAAGCCAGTAAAAATAGTAGCTTAATGCTGTGTCTTTTATTGTGAATATAAAGAATCGTAGACCCTTTTTACTGGAAATGAGGCGTTCCATCACAGCATCCACTAACCATGAGGTGGACTGTGTGTTCGTTTGTCACCCCTTTACATGTTATATATATATATATATATATATATATATATATATATATATATATATATATATATATATATATTACTAAAGTACTATTGGCCTGGCCAATGTACTGGTATCAATATGGAATCTGGTATTTGCTGACGTTGATCGAGATACGCAACTGGTAATTAATTTTATTTATATTTTGTGCTAACACTACTGTTTCTTCATTTTGTGATCCCAAAGTCACAACCGCTCTTAGAGACATGGTTCATTTAAAATTCAATAATAACAATAACAACAACACTCTCAGAATATCAGTCTAGTATAGTAGCTTAATTATGCTGTATTTCGTAAGGTGAGTGTAGAAAAATGGGAACTTCTTTTTACTTGCAACGAGGCACTCTTAGGCACATGAGTGAGAAAGCGTCTATTCGATACGATCTAAGGTAAATTTAATTCTTAATCATGGATAGACCTATGGGCTACAGCATTATCATCAGGATTATGTGCTATTATGTCACTCTTATTCAATAAAAAATATAGTGTATAATATCTTAAGAGCCAATCTATGGAGAGGCCTATTTATATCAGTGGACTGTGATAGGTTGTAATAAATCAATGAATGACTGAATTTGTTACTTTACCTTTGTGATAATTTCATTCAAGAATAATACAAGTAATTTAAATAAAATTTCTCTCGATACTAACGCTTTGTTAATAAATGTTTTTACATAAAGGAAAAGCACATTGTGAACTCTAGTGTTCCTCAATAAATCTACGGATGAATCGATCTTGTACTGTTTTATGATTTCATCCGATTTCCATAACTAGCTCTGTAATAACAAAAACTGGTTATTACAGCTTTTATATACACGTACAAGTATGTACATATTCTCTAAAATGTACTCATAAATATGATATGCTTTATATCTGAAATGTTGTAGTGGTTGTGTGAAAATATCATTTACCCCATATCATACACGGGTATCATAAGAAGCAACTATGGCAATTATCCTCCCTATGAGGCAATATATAGGGGAGGAACCGTTGTCCATAAGTGGACTTTTGATAGACTGAAATGGTATCCCATGAAATAAGTAATGAACTTTTGTGCAGCATTTCAGAAATTAACCGCTATTAATGTTATTTAAAATAATAATATTTAAGAGGTAGTGTATGATGCAATACATGTTTATTCAACAGCTGATGGGGGAATGTCGATACGAGTTTATTACGACACTAGTGCTGGATGGATGTACTTTATCATGCATCGGAATGAAACAATCAACCCAGTCAGTCAAAGAAATTCAACATATAAGAAATCCTTTCAATGTAAAACTGTGTATTTAGATTGCCTGTAATTCAAATCTGTTAGGTTGTTCCAGTCATACAAATACTCGATATAATTGCTTCGTTACTAAACGCAAAATCTTCCTGGATATCATTCATCACCTTACTGAAGTCCAGATGTTCTTCAAATTCGTGCTTTTCTTAAGTTTTTTTATTATACTTAAACTATATTAGTTTCTCAAAGTAGGACACATTCTCTCCCGTCCTATTTCTGTGTTCGCTAGTTTATTGTAAACAAGCCCTACATTTGTGAAAATCGATAGGTTGTTTACACAGAGGTATTTGAGAAGAAATATTGGCCTTGTGCCAGTGATTTTGGGTGGCTTAATTGCTTATTAACAAGTCTGAAAGAATATTAGTCTCATATCGAATATTATGACGATCATTGTATAATTTCATCGAGTAGTGATTTAGATGTAATTATTTCATATGCGAGTGATGATGTTACATTGATGTGAAGATTACGAGAGATAAAACTACGAGAATATTCCGATTAGCCAAGCTTCCAGTGATGCCATGAATGTGGGAGGAAAATACATTGAATTTTTTTTAAAGAAATAACTGGTTTCTAGAGAAATTCGAATTGACAATGTATTTTAAATTTACTAACTAAATATTTGTATAGTTTTTGCTCAATACAAAAATGCTAACCAAGTTAAAACTAAGTTTACATATCCCTTCTTCTTCGTTTTAATCAGTCCGTAAAAATCCACTGCTGGATTTGTCTCAACCGCTACGCATACCAAATAGATTAGCGATCGCAACACACAAAAAATGACAAACATACAGACCCGGAACAAATATTTGTAGGTCGTACAAATACTTGTTCTGCAGGAGATTTGAACCTCGAATCTCGTTGCTAAGCCACTGCACCACGGAGCCGCTTTAAACTTGAAGAATCCTCTCCTAATTATCTAATGAATTTTTTATGTACTACTTACTCGTTCCACTCTTTACACAATAATCTATCTATAATATATGAATAACTTTATCCAATATTATTTTCTATTACAATATGTAAAAAATACTTTACTTCTTCACTCCACCAGCCCACAAACAGCCCAATGCTGGACATGAGCTTCTCCCATAGTGGAGAGAATTTGCTGCTATCACCACGGATTGCATACGAATTGGCGATCGTAATACCAGTCACTGAATTAGCTACAATATGAATAAGAACAAATTAAATTATTTATTTATTACATTCTGTTACATGTTATATTACATCCTTATTTTTACTAAATAAAACGACTGCTAAAATTTCGTCAAAGTACAAGATCTGCGAGAAATCTGCAAGACTTCCGATGATGATAAAACTTTACGTTGTAATTTTGCTACGTCCTAATTATAGGATCATAAATTTTATATTCATTCCAAAATCAAGTTTTTGTAAAATTTTCAACTTAAGTTGTATTGCGATGAAAAGTAAGTACGCCTAAAGCAAATAAACAATGTCAAACTTTCAAATAGTATTTTCTTACAAGACGAGATAATTAATACCCTTTTGTTTTAAAATATACATGTCTATTAAAATAAAATAACGATGGAAACCAACCTAGTAAAACCATTTCCGAGAAATCAATTACATGTGAATATATTTAAATAAAATTAAATAAATATAAATAAGAGTTGCTCACTTAAAGTATACGATACATAAGAAATATTGATTATTGAGTTTATTTTATTTATTATCTAAAATGTGGTGTTATTAAGATTTTATATAATCAGAGACCATTTATTGTATCCTTTTTTTTTTCAAAAAAACATCTCCGACGTTACAAATAAAAGTTTTAATAATTTTAAAATAAAAATTTTGTACAACCGACTTCAATAAAAATTATTAAAAATAACTGAATAAATATTGGTCAGACCTTGAACAAATTTATATGGGACCACATGTGAAGCACCAGCTTTCAATTAAAATAAGAATCATCGAAATCAGTTCACCTTAAAAAACACACACACAAAAAAAACATACAGTCGAATTGAGTACCGGCTCCATTTTGAAGTCGGTAGAAAATGGATATTCATGTCTTAATGGCATGCAAATAACTCGCTCAGCTAAATAAGGCAATTATTTCGATATTACAGATAGACATTCCAATTTCATTATTAAGTTTAGATTTACTAGTGACCCACCTCAGCTTCACTCGGGTGGAACTAAACTAATATTTAAATATATAATATGTATATATGCCTTATTACATAACCTACTGAAAACTGATGAATTTCTTTGTAAACAAAAGTAGAGAGAGGACATACTAATGAGAGGATTATGTTTTTTTAAAGATAAAAGAAATTAAGATTTACAATTTAATTACCAAAGCTCTAATTTCGATCTAAGGCAAAAATTTGTACACAGAGAAATCTATACAACGAGTGTAAAAATCCATCATTATCCCGTCTCTAAATAAAAAAAACGTTTACTTAACATGGCACTTAACTGCGTTAAAGGAACATATGGTGATAGTGTATTTCCCGAGAAATTAAAAAAATGCAGAAGATATGTGAAATCCACTAAAATGCAATAGGATAGCGCGGCGGACATTTCTTTGCACAAAAACGCTCTCAGAACTGTGAGAAAGAATATGTCTAGCCGAGCGATACATGGAATTTAACTTAAATTAAATTTTGTTTTACTTAATATGAGTGACAGAACTTCAGTACGGTTGTACTGTTCATAGGGAAATATGAGGCAAAAATTTAGAGTACCTTTTTGAAAACCTCTTTTGGGTCAAAGATCATAAAGATACGCCTTTAAAATCGCACTAAAGCTGTTGGAGATGCCAAATCATAAAACAACTCAGTGTAGAAAATGTTTTAAATTTACTGCTGTAAGAATACGGGTATACCCTTACTCTGAAAAATAAAATGAGTACGGGAAATTTCAAACCCAAATAAAAATTCTCATTGCTTAAGCGGCAACTTGCTGCAGGAAATATGAAACACTGCTATTGGAAAAAAAAAACTTAAAGTGCAACTTAAAAAAAAGAATTTTTTTTAAGTTGCACTTTAAGTTTTTAATAATTAATAACTAACAAAACGCTAGGATTTTATATATTGGTTATCAGCTGATTTTAAAAGCATAGAAATTCTTAAATTCTATATTGCACTTTTGTATGCAGCCATTTGGAATACACCATTGAAATTCGGAAATCAAAATAATAATAATATAATAAAAAAAGTCCTGTTCACAAAGGTATAAAAATTTACATTAGTACACTAATAATACGGTTGTAGACAATCTGTGACCTTTTTCAGAGACTGGTGTCCATACTAGGGTAATCCCTATGTTATAGATCACCAGGCCCTCACTCTAACGGATTGCACATATTTATATTTCCAAATACACTACAAGAGAAATACAAAAATAAGAAATATTTCACCAAGGAACGATTCTACATGTGTAATTTTATGTGTGCGTGCGCGCGCATATGTGTGTGTGTGTGTGTGTGTGTGTGTGTGTGTGTGTGTGTGTGTGTGGATGTGTGTGTGTTTTGGTAGAGAGGAAATTGATAAAATTTTATTCAATTTGTTATAAAGGTAACCATCCAGGAAGCAGAAAAATCTATGTAAACATATGGCCCTTCCTAATTGCAATATGTTCGTTTCAGATACCCCTCCTCAGATGGTATTGTGATATGTCAACAATGGTTGACATGGTCCAAAATATACCATTTTTTTCATTCTGCAACACGATACGACGTAGGCATTTAAAAATAAATATTAACTTACGTGTTGTCTATTATTTACGTCGAGATATTTTACGCAATCCGTATCTAGAGAGGGTAAAATAGGAGCAAGGCCTATTAATTTGGTAGCAAATGTGAGCTGTAATGTGGAAGTATTCTAATTCAGTTACAGTGATGTTATTACTGGTAAATGTATTTACTTTTATTTATGTAAGTTTATTTTCTCTTAGTCAATTAGTTATTAAATCAAACCCATTTTATGCGAGGTTAAATACCTCAAACCATATATCTGTCTGGGAAAGAAGAGCCGTGTCATCCGCAAAGGCAATGATCCTCCCATTGTTAATTTTTAGATTATATAAGGAATTAATATATATGTAAAAATAGCGTGGCACCATGTACACTAATTTATGGTACACCATGATGGAATGGAAGATCATCACTGCAGCAACTACCAATCCTTACGTTCTGATATCGAACCGATAAATAGTCAGAGAATAGTTTCAGCTGTGTATTTCTTATTCCAAGATCTTCTAGCCTATTTAACAAGAGTGAAACGGAAACTGTATCAAATGCTTCAGCTAGGTCAGGAAATACAACAATTACTTCCTTTTTATCGTCAAGGTTTGTAACAGCAAAATCAATTAGTTCATTACTGCATCCAGAGTATAACGTGTTCGTCGAAATCCATATTGGAAATGTGAAAACAGATAATGTTTCTCTAATTTTTAATTAGTCGAACGCTTGTTGATTACTTTTTCTAATATTTTTGATATAATGGGAAGAATGGAAATAGGTCTATAGTTATTAATACAGCCCACGTTACCACTCTTGTAAATAGGGTGAATCAGATAGTTTAAAAATACTTGGAGAATTTACCAGTTTTATAGGAAAGGTTAGATATATGTGTAATAGGAGTGACTAGTAAATTTCTTCACCTTTTTAGAAAGAAAGTAGAAATATTATGTCTACAACATAAATATGCTTTGTCACTTTTTCCTCATTCATTCCTTCTACATGACCAAACCACCAAAGCATTCCTTTCTTAATCCTGGTCACAACATCATCTTGCAAACCACACTCTTCTCTTATCACACAATTTCTCACTCTGTCATTCAGATTCATCCCTAACATAATCCATAATGACCGCATTTCTATAGCATTTAGTCTACTCTCGTGCTTCTTCTGCCACACCCAACTTTCACTATCATACATTAAAGTAGGGACTAACACAGCATTATGAATTGACATACGTGCCTTTTTCGACACATTCTGACTTCTCGTAATAGGGTGTAGAGCCCCATTCACTCTATTTTCTGCATTCACTCGTCGTTCTATATCCTTATCATGTCTATCATCCCTGCTAAATACACACTTCATATTCAAAAAAACAAAAAGATTTTTGTGTGTTCATGGACTTGAAAAAAGGCTTATTCATTTATAAACATTCATTTTAAAGACTGTAGACTTAATGGGTTCAAATAAGTTATCATTTTGCACGACTAGAAAAAGACATAATACTAGTTTGATAACCACAATGCCACCGAAGAAAGATGTAAAAGAAATTGAAGACGAAGAGCAGGAGTTAGATATACAGATTTCATTTAAAGACTTGGAAAAGTCAATGAATATTTTTACCGGAGATGACACCCATCCTATTGAGACATTTATTGACGAATTTGAAGATACTGCCAAAATTATGAAGTGGACTACAGTTGAGAAGCTGGTCTATGTAAAAAGACTTTTAGACGGTACTGCCAAGCTATTTTTACGATCGTTGGGAAGATTAAAGGACTACGCGCTTTTCAAAAAATCATTTATGGAAGAATTTGGCCCAAAAATTCATAGCGCAATCATACATAAGAAACTTGCATCGCGTAAGATGAAGTATGATGAAACTTACCAACAATATTTCCTGTCTATGAAAGAATTAGCACTTCATGGTAAGGTTGAAGACGCTGCGCTGATTGCGTATGTCATTGATGGTATTCGTGGCCTAGATATCAATAAAGTTATTTTATATGGTGCTACAGACAAAAATAATTTTCGCAGGAAGTTGGAAATCTACAGTGCTTTTAAAACGAAGATGCCTAACAAATCAGTACAATCTGGCCAATCACATGGGCATAATTTAACCCGTAAGATGGTTCATGTAAAAAGATGTTACAACTGTGGCGAACTGGATCATCAATCGCCCACCTGTCCAAAGGGAATCAAATGATTTAAATGTAATGTATTTGGTCACAAAGAAACTTTATGTACAAGCAAGCCTAAGAAGATGCTGAAAATTAAAAATAAAAGTGAAGAAGTGAAAGTGCCCTACAAAAAGATAAAGATTAATGGAAAAGAATTTGTTTCCCTAATAGATACTGGTATTGATATTAACATCATAACAAAATCAGAATTGGAGAAGGTTAAAGAGGGAATTAAAGATTATAAAACAAGATCAATGTGTATAAAAGGAATAGCCGAAAAACAAATTCTGAAGAAATGTTTACAGCCAATGTTGAAATTGACAATTACTACACAGATTTCAAGTTTTATGTTGTGAAAGACAACGAGATACCACCTTAATCCTATCCTTAAAGATTTGGAAGATGTTTCATTCCTGAAGGTGTCTTTATACAAGATTATGCATCCTACACTTCTAATAGAGGAAAAGGAAAATGAACAAGAATATGATATGGGAGATTCTAAAAACGCGGAAAAGATTCGTAAGATGTGTGAAGAGTACAAACCTAATGAAAAGAAGAAAGAAAGTAACGTTGAATTGAAAATAATGCTTACCGATGAAGAACCAGTTTTTCAGAATCCCCGACGTTTGTCACCCTTAGAAATGAATGCCGTGAATATGCGAGTAAAAGAATGGTTAGACAAAGGAATAATCAAACCTAGCAAATCTGATTTCGCCTGTCCTGTAGTTCTGGCTGCTAAAAAGGATGGGTCACGTAAAATGTGTATAGATTATCGACGATTGAATAAAAAGGTAATTAAAGGAAGATTTCCCTTACCTATAATAGAAGACCAGATAGACAAGTTGAAGGAGGCTAAAATGTTCACGTCCCTTGATCTGAATAATAGCTTCAAAAGTACATCTCATTTGTAACACTCCAATCCAGTACGAATTTCAAAGAATGTCTTTTGGATTGTGTACAGCGCCATCTGTGTTTCAAATATTTATTAACGATATCTTTAGCTATCTAATTACCGATGGGACACTGCTAGTGTACCTTGATGATTTAATCATACCCCCGATAACAGAATAAGAAGGAAGAAAGTATTTAAAAGTAGCGAAGGATTTGGTCTAGAATTTAATTGGAAGAAATGCCATTTTCCAAAGAAAAAACCCAATATCTCGGATACATTATTTGTAACAACGAAGTACGACCTTTTCCAGAAAAGATTAAGGCTGTAGCGAATTTCAAGAAGCCAAATAATATAAAAGCTGTCCAGTAATTCCTTGGACTGACAGGGTATTTCAGAAAGTTTATAAAAAACTATTCTCTGATTGCAAAACCGATGACGCATTTGTAAAGAAAGATGCTGTATTTAATTTTGATGAAAGGTGTGAGAAATCTTTTATAGAATTGAAACAAATATTGTGTAACTCACCAGTTCTCCGAATATTCAATCCAGATTTAGGGACAGAATTACACACCGACGCAAGTACTGACGGGTATAGAACTGTTCTTCTACAAAGATGCCCTGATGCCTATATTACACCTCCGCTGCAAAACAACAACTGCGAAACCGCTGCGTGAGTTTCGCTGTGCAACAGTACTTCACTTACGCGAAACTATATTAGCGAAACCTAAAACTAAAACAGTTGAGAAATAACAATCGAAAGAAAATGTCGTCGCTTTCGGAGTCAGAGGAGGAACTAATCTTCATGTGGTCAACTACTTTAAAAAGGCGTCGTACCTGGGTGCATGATATCAATAAAAAAAGAAAGAAGTTGGGAGAAAACATATTATGTAAAGAGTTACAGTCACATGAAGACAGTACAAGACAAGTACAAAACAGGTCTATTTCTCACTGCTTGTATAAGTTTTTCAGTAAATTCCAAATCTATTGTTCCTATTTCGCTCATAAAATTGTCGATTACTACAGACGCGTCCGAGATACACGCGAAACCGCTCCAAAATGGCGGACAACGGGCGGAGATGTAGACGGCGCCTGAGCAAATGAGTGAAATCATATTAGAAAGAGACAACATCATAGTCAGTTTTGTACGTTAGAGCAGGGAATTTCGTTATTGTTTCGCCGCCAAAGAACTCACAACTCACAGCGAAACTATTGCGATTTCGCCCTTTGAGTTTCGCAGCGGAGGTATGCTACAGGCATAAATGCAATCAATTTCACCCCGTGCACTATATGAATAAAAAAACAACTTCAGCTGAAAGAAAGTACCATAGTTATAACTTAGAAATTTTAGCTATAGTTGCTGCCATAAAGAAGTTCCGAAGAAGGTTCTTGGGATAAAATTTAAAATAGTTTTTTAGATTGCTCTGCTTTTATTATGACACTACAAAATAAGGGCCCTGTTTCTAGAAGAATACGACTACAAGATCGAACACAGACTAGAAACACGAATGAGACACGCCGACGCACTGAGCAGATAACCTATCTGTATGATACAACTCGTTTAAAGAAAGCATAGAATGAAGATGACTATGTGAGACTGATTAAAAAAAATTTAGAAACAGGAAAATACGATGATTATACCATACAGAACGAAATACTATATAAAGAGAAAGATGGAAGTAAATTGATTGTTGTGCCTAAGAAAATGCATTATGAGATAATCAGGAAAAATCACGAAAAAGGACATTTTGGAATCTTAAAAACTGAAGAACTGATTAGTAGGGAATATTTCATTGAAAATGAAAAAAAAAAATCATAAGTAATTGTATTGAATGCGTTCTCATATCGCACAAAAGTGGTAAAAAAGAAGGATTTCTACACCCGATAGACAAAGGTAAGGTCCCACTATCGAAATACCATGTGGATCATTTAGGACCAATAACTTCGACACACAAGAGTTACAAATACATCCTTACCATCGTGGATGCTTATACGAAATTTACATGGATTTACCCTGTTAAGACCTTAACAACGGAAGATACTTTAGAGAAACTAAGACTACAACAAACCTTTGGAACACCTGAAAGAATTATTACTGATCGAAACGCTGCTTTTACTTCAAGAGACTTCCAGGAATATTGTAATAGTGAAAATATAACACACTATACAATTACCACTGAACAACCCAGATGAAACAGCCAAGTTGAGCGCATCCATCAGATGTTTGAATGGAACATACCAAAGAAGTATAAGAATGACACCATTTGAACTGCTTTTTGCCACTCAAATGAGAGATAAAGATGATGAACTTCAGAAATTAATAAAAGAAGAAAGCATACACAATTTTAACAAAAAAATTTTTAAAAAAATAGAACATAAAAAGCTATAATATTGATATATTATTTGATTAATATTTGATTGATATAATATTGATAAAGCCCTTTAATATTGGGGATTTGGTAGCCATAAAAAAACACAGTTCTCACAAGGGAGTAAATTATATCCTAAGTACTTGGGACCCTATGAAGTTGTTTAATGCCATTCGAACGATCGTTATGTTGTAAAGAAGATTGGTAGCAGCGAAGGCCCGATTAATACAACCACCTCAGCTGATCTCATGAAGCCGTGGATTTCGCCAGAAGACGATTCATCTGGGTCAGATGAATGATCAGCACGGCCGTGTGGGATAATTTAGCAATGAGTGGTTTGTTTTTATTGTTTTTTGTAGAATATTATTGTGACTGATAATAAAAGAAGTAGTATAAAATGAGTGTTTCGTCTTAAATTCTTGAAATATCGCCATATATATATTAAAAAGAAACTTCAATTTTCGATGTGTACGTATTAAAATAATGATTACTGCGAACTATTATTTTTCACTGCAAATTCATAATTTATAAATATTATTCTGCCCGTTTGAGCCAAACCACACGTGTCACATCAAACTCATTTGCTGCTCTGTCACTTCCACACGCATTACATTTATAATGTCATTCGGAAAAATTTCAAATGGGTTTTTTTATTATAGTATTTTGTTATGATTTTGTTAAGTTTAAAGCCGCACGTAGTAACCATCTTAACCAAGCAAAAGACTGCTGCATTTCGGGAAACTGCAATCACTAATAATACCCTCTTTAAAAGGGAATTACTCCCGTGAACAATATGAAAGGTACACAAAGAATATTTCATGAGCTCGTAAACGTCCATTACTGGATATTGGCTTCTCCTGTTAGTTCAAACAAATCATAAAGATATTGGAAAATATAATTTCTTAATATCATTATGATTTGTTGAGTAAAGTCATTTTTGCTAATTAAATTACTGAGTATAAGTGATAAATTGTGAATTTATTAACGAGAAAAATCTCTTTTATTCTGAAAAGTCTTCTAGTCATTAATGATATAACATTGTAAATTTTTAGGGGTTAATAATATAATACTAAGGCAAGAAGATAATTAGTTTATATAAATTAACTATATCCTTAAAGTTATATAAACTTATTAGTTTTTATAACTTTTATAATTATACATAATAAAGAAATTATTCTAAAAATATTCATAATTAATAATAAATATTTTTAATAAAATGTTTAAATCATTTTATATTTAAATAATTAAATATAATGGATGAATATATAATTCGAATAAAAAAAAATTGCATGCCTTAAGCGCAAAGCGCGTAGGCATAAGGTGTAGATTTATCAAGTTCGCATGGGGGGGTAAACACGATAACTTTTGAAAATATGAATTGTTCAACTCAATCCTTTTTTTTAAACTTTTCATCTATCATGTGGGAAGCCATGAAATGTAAATGGCAGTTTAATTTTGTTTTGCTTAGTTATTTTTTTTTCACCTGAGAAATAGCGAAATGTTCGGTCTTTTGAGCAACCTTGTATTAATTTATTTAACTAAATACACTTTCCTCAGCTCTCCGCCTCAGAGTACTTTTTACTCCGGGCTCAGCCGCCGTCGTGAGTGGTCATTTGTTTACAGTGGTTCGTGCTGAAAAATATGGATCGCTTTAGAAATACAAAATATTCCCAAAACCAAATTTGATACATACTTGACCAAGGTAAGATATTATTATCATTTTTATAATCACAGATTTTTTTACAATATTTTGTTTCGCTAAAAGTACGCAGAATTTATACATAAATATACTTATACGTATTGGACTTTATAAAGTCCTGAAGATGTACTTCGATATCCGCTACTGGAATTCCTGGAAAAGTAGTATTAGTAATAGGTTTGCTGAGTTCGGATTTGAAAGAGTGATCTAAAGGTTTACTTCGATGACTGCTACTGGAACTCCTCGACGGTTAGTAATAGGTGATCCGACTTTGAGCTCGTTTTGTTAGTTATGATGAGACCTTACCTCCAGACTTGATAGAACGACTTAAAGGTGTACTTTGATGACTGCTACTGGAACTCCTCGACGAGGAGGACTACATGTGCAGAGTTTGGGCTCGTTTTGTTAGTTATGAATAGACCTTACCTTCGAACTTGACGGAGTGACTTGAAGATGTACTTCGGTGACTGCTACTGTCACTCTTTGACGAATAGAACTACAATTTACATTTTTTTTATTTTTTCACTATCATATGAGCATAATAAATCGTGGACTATTGGATTTTCCAAAATTTTATTTTAATTGAAGTTTGACATAAAGCTAATGGAAATTTGTAAGTATAATAATAAGGTTATTAGTGAAAACTTGTGTATTTAAACTACTAAAAGACTGTAGGTATAATCATGTAATTTTTTACGTAATAATAATACGTAATTTTTTTAATATGCTTAAGGCATGCACAATTGGATTTACCAATAATTTAATTAATCTTATTATAATAAAAAGAAATCTAGTAAAATAATTGCCATTTTAGATTTGGTTATATAAGTGATCCCACTAACCGACCTACGAGTATATCTTTATAACGGTGCTTAGCAAAGGTTGTTGTGAAATTAATTTATAATCACCTAATCAAATTTTTATTTCGATTATAAAACAAGAATAATATACATAAATGAAATCATTTACTAGTGGCATATAGTTGCAGGTATACTGTTTATACAATAAAAAAGGTTTTCGTTTCGGTTACATCGGACAATGTACTGCTTAGATGCGAACAATTTGGCCCCGTTAATGCCACATAAAAGAGAACATAAAGCTAAAATAACTTTTTCTAGGAAAATTTGTTCCAGTTCGCAAGTAATTTTAACCACTACAAAGTGAATATTATTTTATTTTATCAATGCTATTTTTTATAGAATAAAAATGACAAAAAGCACACAGTCCACCTAATGGTAAGTAGATACTACGGCTCTTAGACAACAACATCTATCCTCGATTAAGAATTAAAATGCTGATGCGTTGCCATCGTTGAGGATTAAGTACCAAATAACTGACTATTTGCTGGATACACTTTTAATTGAAAAGAAGGCATAGAGTGCTTTATTTTCAGTAAAAACTTAGGTTCCCTACACTCACTATACGAAACACAGCAGCATTAAGTTGCTATTTTACGATGGTATTCTGTGAGAGCGTGGTCCTACTTCGGTCGAGCTGACCCATTTGTGCTACAACCATAATATAGCTGAAGGTATATTATTATGGTTTGGTTTTACTAGACAAATTAAATAATAATTAAATTAATAAAACTAATTTTCTTTAAATGTGTAGTATTCGCTTCAAGTCGTGTAGTGGCGGTTAAGAATATCTTCCCGTAGGTGTCGTAAAAGGCGACAAAGGGAAACAGGCAAGAGATGGGCAGTAGCATCTTCCTGATAACAACAAACTTACAATAAAAAAACTGCGGTTGCCCACCCGCTC
Source organism: Parnassius mnemosyne (assembly GCA_963668995.1). Lineage (NCBI taxonomy): Eukaryota > Metazoa > Arthropoda > Insecta > Lepidoptera > Papilionidae > Parnassius > Parnassius mnemosyne. Next base: position 21,363,637 of record CAVLGL010000083.1, read on the forward strand.
GCCAAGCGTGGCAACTATGGCGAATACTCCCCTATGTTGAGAGTAACAAAGAGACGGCCCCCAGTCTCCGGCGGCCCCGTTATTCCTGGCTACGTTGGCGACCATGGTAACAGCGGAGCAGGTGTTGCTAAGAATCTCCGGTGGAGGTTCGGTTGCCACCTAAGACGACTCGACCTGGCAACATACAACGCACGCACCCTGAGGACTGACGAGAAGATCGTGGAGCAGGAAGAAGAGATAGACAAGTTACGCTGGCATATTATAGGATTATCCGAAGTCCGAAGAGAGGGGGAGGACACGGTAATCCTCGAATCCGGAAACTTGCTCTATCACGGGAGGGCGACCATCCGTCTCAAGGAGGTGTCCGCTTTATCGTCCACAAGTCTCTCGTTAACAACGTTGTAAAGATTGAGAGTGTGTCGACGAGGGTTGCGTACCTTATACTCAGAATCACCAAACGGTATTCGCTGAAGGTCATACAGGTTTACGTACCAACCTCGGCACACTCCGATGAGGAGGTGGAGGAAATGTATGAGGATATCTCTAGAGCCATGCATTCCTCCAAAACCCAATATACGGTGTTAATGGGAGACTTCAATGCAAAACTAGGCACAAGAGAGAACGGTGAGCTGAAAGTAGGGAAATTCGGAATAGGGCAACGGAACCCAAGGGGCCAGCAGCTGGCCGACATCATGGAGAAAGAGAGACTCTTTATGATGAACTCTTTTTTCCAGAAGCGGCCCCACAGGAAGTGGACCTGGTTGAGCCCCGACGTAGCGACAAAAAATGAGATTGACTTCATTATGATGACCAGACGACAACTGTTCAGTGATGTCTCCGTGATCGCGAGGGTGAAAACTGGTAGCGATCACCGAATGGTTAGAGGCACACTGAATCTAAACGTTAAGTTAGAGGTCTCGTCTAATGAAGTCAACGCTCCGTCCCCCTCGTGCTCTAATCCAAAGTCCCGAAACCTTTCAGCTCGAGTTACAAAACCGTCTTCAGTGCCTAGAAGACTGCAATGAAGTGGACGATTTGAATGACAAGCTCGTGGAAACTGTCCATGCGGCCGGAGCAAAGTTCTGCAAGACCCGCCGCAGAAGAACACAAAAACTTTCCGATCACATTCTTAATCTCATGGCTGTTGGACGGGAGATGAAGCTACATTCTTCAACAGATTTGACAGCATACATGCAACTAAACAGACAGATCTCCAAATGCATGCGGCGGGACTTACGCAACTTCAATACAGCTTGTATTGAAGAAGCGATCGAGCGGAACCAAGGTTCCAAATTCTTTGCCAGAGATCTGTCTGCCAGAAAGAGCCAACTGTCAAAGCTGAAGATCGAGTGTGGCAGCATTGTTTCCGGGACACCTGAGATTTTGAGTGAGATTGAGAGATTCTATGGGCAGCTGACATCGTTGGAGCCACACGCAAGTGTGAGTAAAGATCCAAGAGCGAGTCTTATCCGACACTATTCTGAAAATATCCCGGACGTCAGCCTGAGCGAGTTTAGAATGGCTCTTCAGCACCCTAAAAATGGCAAGTCCCCAGGCGAGGATGGAATTACATCGGAGCTTCTGAAAGCGGGTGGAAAACCGGTACTTGAAGTCCTTCAGAAGCTCTTTAATTCCGTCCTCCATGGTGGCATTACACCGGAGGCGTGGAGCAGAAGTGCGGTGGTCTTGTTCTTCAAGAAAGGTGACAACGCTCTCTTGAAGAACTTTAGACCGATTTCCCTTCTGAGCCGCGCTTACGTACTGTTTTCGAGAGTCATTACGAATCGTCTCGCGCGCAGACTGACGACTTCCAGCCTCCCGAATAAGCCGGTTTTCGAAAGGGCTTTAGCACCATAGATCACATACATACCCTTTGGCAAGTTGTACAGAAGTCCGAAGAGTACAATTTGCCACTATATCTTGCGTATGTGGACTATGAAAAAGTCTTTGATTCCGTCGAAATTTGGGCAGTGCTGCAGTCCCTTCAGCGGTGCCAAGTTGACTGTCGGTATATCGAAGTGCTGAAGTGTTTGTACAGTAGAGCTACGATGGCTATCCGAGTACAGAACCAGAGTACGAAACCTATCCAATTGCAGAGAGGTCTAAGACAGGGTGATGTTATATCCCCGAAACTCTTCACCGCTACATTGGAAGACCTTTTTAAGCTTCTGGACTGGAAAGAATACGGTATTAACATGAATGGCGAGTACATCACTCACCTTCAATTTGCCGACGATATAGTTCTTAAGGCAGAATCGCTGCAGGACCTAAGCACCATGCTCAATGACCTCAATAGTGTCTCCCAACGGATAGGTCTTAAGATGAACATGGACAAAACAAAAATCATGTTTAATGTCCATGTCACACCTATGCCGGTAGTTGTTGGGAGCACTAAGCTCTAAGTGGTTGACGGGTATGTTTACCTGGGACAAATAGTCCGACTGGGTAAGTCCAACTTCGACCGAGAGGTCAATCGACGGATTCAACTATGCTGGGCAGCGTTCGGGAAACTACGACACATCTTCTCGTTAGACATACCTTAAAACCTTAAAACGAAATTGTACAACCAGTGCGTGTTGCCAGTGATGACTTACGGATCTGAGACGTGGTCTTTCACTGATGGCCGTATGAGGAAGCTCAAGGTCGCTCAGCGAGCTATGGAGAGGGCTATGCTCGGGGTTTCTCTGCATGATAAACTTAGAAATGAGTATATCCGCAGTAGAACCAGAGTAACCGACATAGCACAACGGATTAGTAAGCTGAAGTGGCAGTGGGCCGGCCATATAGCTCGAAGAACCGACAATCGATGGGAAAGAAAATTTCTTGAGTGGCTGTAGTATTAAATTAAGATGATTATTGAATGAGAAATATCTTATAATATTATAATACTAGTGTTGCATTACTGATATTCCCGTTTATTATGCCAAGTAAACTTATAATGCATATGTAAGGTCGGTTCACGGCAGTAGTCGAATACCAATGCGTTTACCAACTCACGAATTTCAAAGTAACGGTCCGTACTCTTACCCATTAGGCTACGATCGCTTACTATAATTTAATTACTCTTTATTCCCCTAAAGCTGTGAAAAGAAGCCTTACTAAATAAAATCCTGTTATTTGGGTCGTTATTTTCCAATAAAAGCATTGGACTGAGCAAGAGTTCTGGATAACTAAAATGTTACATTGATTTTTTTGCCAATTCATAAGCTGACTAAGCAATTATTCACTTTACAAGAAATTCAAATTATAAATTTCTCTTCTTCCAATAAAATAATTTAAGTTAAAAGTGCTCTCAATCACTCAGACGTTACATTTGGTTTATTGCCAATACATAAGTAAATTACGTAATTATTTGCTTTACAAAAAACAACAATTGTTACGATCATGATGGTGAAATTAAAATGAACAAATTTTAATTTCACCATCATAATCATTACAGCCCTTAAACTCTACTGCTGAAAAGTTTTCAGCAGTGGAATTTGAAGGGAGACCTATACCTCCCCGTAGGAATGCCACAAATCACGGTCCTGATCCACCTGCATCTATTGACTTGCATATCTTACCAGGTCATCACTCCATCTATTGCGAGGCTGCCCCACACTTTGCTTACCGGTATGAAACTGGCACTTAAGAACCTTTCTTCCCCATTGGTTGTTGATTTTTTGAGTTGTATAGCTGGCCCATTTCCACTTTAGCTTACTAATTCGTTGGGCTGTGTCGGTTACTGTGGTTCTACTGAAATCCGTTGAAACCTAGAGTATTGTCCTCTCCGTAGGTCGCTGAGTGACCTTGGGCTTCCTCATACAGACAGCATTCTTATTTTAATGAACATTTATTATTATTTCTGATCTTTTAAAGTAACGAAACAACACTGCTTTATATCGCAAGTGAAATGTTGTCAGTGCCCACCAATAGTGCTATAGTTTATGTCTAGTCTGGTTTTTTTTTCTCTTCATCACTTTACTTCTTCACTTTTTAAAGTCAACTGCTGGACATAGGCTTGTCTAGCTATAGGGAGGATATTCTGCTTGGCTATCGCACTCATCTACCATCTATAGGCAGCTATAAGATTATGTAGTATGTATAAGTCTGCTCTTTAAATAATTTTATGAAATTTAATAGTATTAAAAAAATTTATAAACCTAACACAATACAACTGTTTATTGTTACAACAGTATTATATATTCGTTTTGTAAATAGACACTGAAAATTAATTATGAATTCGACTCAGTTAAATAATGTATTTTATATTATTAAGTGTATAATGAATAATATCAAACTTGATTTAATGCATAATTCAATGTATTTATAACCCATTATTCGAAACGAACTGTAAAGTAAAATACTTTGTTTTCGGAATGTTAATAAAAACCTTGAATATTTATAGCTTATCGTTATTTGTCTGGTAATCAGAGTAACCGAGATTCAACGCCTCGGTTCCTGAGTTTGAATAAAAACCGTTAGCAAAATTAGAGCAAAAAAAGACAAAGTGCGTGTCGGGCTACGCAAATTCCGTAGTTGCCGGCATAATATGTGGGGTTTCTTGATAATGAGCATAATAAATGAGTTCGCAGTTTGACTGCTATAACAACTAAAAATGGGCCCAAATAGGAATTTGGTAACTAAAGGACTTATTTTCAAATCAGACTTAAATAAATATTATTTAAAAAAGATTAAAAAACTTTTCGACTTTGAAAATTATACAATTTACATCAAATCATTCACATGTGTAGTCAATACAAACATGATCAGTGTACTATTTATCTATATATTCTCGTCAGTGCAACCCTAAGGTATACATATATGATCGTAACGAACCTTCAATCAAACCACCACTGCCCTATATTATCCTGAGGTCGCCCGCGTAAACCACGAGTATGATGAATGAGGCTATATGATTGTATGAATTCTTTGAATGAGGCCTACAATAATTACCAACTAAAAAAATAAGTGAAAGTAGTATGTATGTATGTATGTATGTAAGAAACATCTTCAATGTTGCATAACTTGCATATAATGTGCATATAAGTCGTTTTCTTCAAACAATGTTTATTTTTAACCGACTTCAAAACGGAGGAGGTTATATGTTCAACTGCATGTAGTTTTTTATGTATGTTCACCGATTTCTCCGCCAATTGTAGACCGATTTCTAAAATTCTTTTTCTACTCGAAAGCCTATACTCCTGAGGTATCCCATCTGATGATGGTCTGATGATGGGATCCCAGGAAAATCAAGAGCAACCCTCAAATTTTATGGACAATTACAAAGTTTTTTCATGTAGTTTCTATAGCAATTAGGATATTTCTGTCTGATAGTCATCATATCATGCTGTTGTGCTGATGACACAACTTCTTAACGGTTCTAAAAGAGTTAGGAGTTCTTAAAATATTATAGCTTCAACGCCTAACGCCTTCGTGGTACAATAGCTAGTGTAACTCTTAACCCGGAGGTAATGGGTGCAATCCTTCTCTGAATTTTTCAATTTATGATGTTGCTATCAGTTTCGTTAAGACTATGCAAGCTGATAATAGGAAAAAATATGCTGTGCTTCAGAGGACAAGTTAAGCTATCGGTCCCGGTTTCTGCTTCGGTAGTAGGTATATTTGTTACGTGCACCAACCTGCAATTGGCTAGCTTGGTAGACAATGGCCTAAGCCACTAATGAGGAGAGACTCGGGTCTCTCAACATGAGAGGTTTAGGCCATCAACATCAAATATCCTGCACTTCGGTTCAGGATATTTGATGTTGATGGTGAGTTCGTAGAAGGAGTACTGTTGCCGCAAATGTATTTCTGCGTTTAACCACGGGGTCTGTTCAGAGCACAAATGGTACAACTGGTAGTAAATACATGATATCACCAAATAAAAACATATTTATACTACCAAATATTTATTTATTTATTTCTGAAACTTACAACTATCATTACAGGATTACCTAATGCGATAGTGTAGCTGTCTAACTAATTTGTCTTCATGCTTTAATTTTTGTAACAAATTACAAGCAATGCTATCTTTGTGAATTCACTCAGAGTACAACAGAATAGGTCCGTCTCACTAGCTATTAAGTTGAGCGTATGGAGTGCGCGCGTCAGAGGCGCCTTACTCAGAAGGTTGGTTCGAGCGCGCGGCTCCACCAATAGTCGCGGCTGCCGTCGGCGCCACACATACCTCTCAGGAACATATAGGTTTAATTGCCCTAACATTTCAGCGTTATGCAATTTTCCTCTGAGTACTTTAAAAATATACGAGGTGAGCGCAAGTTCCCTTCTAACTCTTAGTTCATTATATCCTACCATACCTAAGATAAACAAAGTTGGATACATTAGAGGATAAAATGGGTATACACCATAATAACGCATATATAAATATCTAATAAATTTATTCTGTACTCGCTCTAGCATGAGACTATACTTAGTTTCATGCGGAGCCCAGACGACTGCATTACATTCAAGTTGACTCCGTACCAATGTATTATACAAGGCGACTATCGCTCTTATGTTTGTGAATCCTCGGACCGTACGAAGCATAAATCCTAGATTTCTATAAGCCTTTTTACAGATGTTTATGATGTGATCATGAAAAGTAAGCCCTGTATTAAAAGTTACTCCTAAATCTTTAACTTCTCTGACCCTTGTCATCGGCAGCCCGTCAATGTGATATTTATTTAAAATAGGAGTGTGCGCACGAGAAAAACTAATTAACACACACTTAGAGCTGTTAAATTGCAAAAGATTTTCTTTGCTCCAATTTACAACCCTGTCTATGTCTCTTTGTAGAATAGCACAGTCGTGCCCATTTTTTACCGCAAGAGACAATTTAAGGTCGTCAGCAAACAATAAACACCTAGCGTCTTTCACCACTTCTGGTAGGTCGTTTATCATCATCAAGAACTCCAAAGGGCCAAGGTTACTGCCCTGACTTACCCCGGACCACGTGAAATATGGCTCTGACTGATGTCCCTCATATTCCACATATTGCTGTCTATCGGACATGTAACTTGCAAAAAAGTGCAGTAAATGTGGGGTAAAACCAAAAACTGCTAGCTTTTTAAGCAACACGTTATGATCTACTAGGTCAAATGCTTTTTTAAAGTCAAAATAGGCTGCATCCGTCTGTACCCCCTTGTCTCCACTCGGTATCAAATGAGCCATCTGACAGAGAATGTTACTAGTTGTACTCCTTCCTGGTCTAAACCCGTGTTGAGCGTCTGAGAGTTGTGCGCTCACCTGATGGAATATTGTCTTATGAATAGCAGCTTCAAATACTTTTGCCGGCGAAGACAACACTGCAACAGGCCTGTACCCATCCACTGATTCTGCTGAACCTCCTTTTGGAACCGGAACAACGCGGGTTACTTTCCACCTCTTCGGGAACACAGCGGCCTTAAGGCATTTGTTATATATATGCAATAGCGGCTTGGCTAGTACTGACCGACAATCCTTAAAGATATAAGGCGAAATGCCGTCAGGTCCTGCAGACCGTTTGGGCTTAAGCAAGGCTTAAGTTCTTTAAGCGCATGACATACGTCTGCCAATTGTAATTGGTCCAAGTGTACCCGCGCCGCTCCGTTTCCACTACCTGCTCCTACTATAGCAGAAGTCACATCCAACTTCGGCCGCTCTGTACTATAAATAGAATAAAAATACTCTGCGAATTCGTCCACACACTGCTGACCAGACAACGCTTCCCCGTCTTTCAAAATCAATTGTGGGCTCCTCTTACGTCTTTTGGATTTAACAAAATTCCAAAAAGATTTTGGATCTTTCAACATTTGATTTTGAACACGTTGTTGATATTGTTCCTGTGCGAGTCCTATCATATTCTTCACATTAGCCCTACACCGAGCAAACGCGTCATAATCAGTTCTCGATCTACTGGCCTTGTACCGTTTATGCAGTAAAGCCTTCAATTTTATGTTGCGAATTATTTCAACAGTGTACCACTCCGGGTAAATGTACCTTGAGTTTACACGACTTCGCTTTTTTTTCGGAACACAGTCATCCATAGCAGAATTGATAATTTTATAAAAATATTTTAAGCTCCTTTCCAAGTCTAACTCATATATAGGAGTCCAATCTGCTGCCGCAATTAAGGAATATAATGACAAAAAGTCGGCTTTATTAAAGTTCCAACCTAGTGGTGCGAATGTGTTAATTTCTGGTGCAGCTGAGTCTGCTGAGGCGCAGATGCGTATTTGTACTTACCGAGATCTCGAGCGGTGGTTGGTACGCGTCCACAGGCACGAGTGGTACCTCCGCCACGCGCACACTCACACTCCCTTTCTTTGCCAATGTACTCAACACTAGATCTAACTGACGATCATTGCAGTTACCTACTCTATTACTCTGAGTAAATCCACAAAAAGTTTGAAAGTATTCATAATAATTACTAACGGCTATAGAACACGAATACAAATTAAAATCCCCTAAAACTAATAATTCACTGTACTTCTCATAAAACTGTTCAATAATGTTAAACAATAAAAAATATTCATTATCACTGCTACCAGGCGGAATATATACAACACAAAGCAAGAATAAATATCTATTACGTATGTGTACCGTAGCACAAACCAGTTCAAACACTTGTTTATCGACGTTGATATTACTCGGTAATAATACTCTTCGCAGTTCGTAACGCGGCGTGGCCACGAGACACACGCCGCCTTGTTTACGTCCATCCGCTCGGTCACATCGTGTAATGGTGTATCCCGGTGGTATTATTTCTGCGTCATGGATGGATTCATTGCAACCTGTTTCCGTGATGGCAAACAAGTCTGCAGATGCAGTGGAAATATTTGTGTAGAAGTCTTTTAACTTTGTTCTGAGCCCACGCACATTTTGATACAATATATCCATGGATTTATTGAGGGTTTTTTGGTTTGATGGTTGGCCTACGAAACCACACCCATTCCGAGAATTCTATATTTACTGCCCAGTTTTCTGGCTGACACAATTCATTATATTTGCTTTCCGGGACTCCTATAATAAAGGAGGCATAATCTCTTTCTGTCTTGTGTTTTATTTTTTCTACTTTAACCGGTACTTCTTCTACATAAATTTTTTTAACATATTTTTCTATATTTTCTACTGTTGTTTCTTTTTGCAATCGCCATACATGTAAATATTTTTTCCTTTCTGTTCCCTGAATATCAATTGTACTTGTGTTTCCACCTTTCTTGACTTCAGTGTTTAAAAATCGTTTTTTATTCCTATTAACAGTAGTCCATTTTTCTTCCTTTTCTTTTTCTACCTTTTCCTTTTCTGTACTATCAATTTTCCTTAAACTCCTCTCACTATTTATTTCTTCTAATATTTTCTCATTCGAAACTTTTTTCGCCGTTTTCATGGCCACACATTCCTTTGCTTGTACGTTATTTCTAATTACTTGGGCTTTTTCTTTAACAATTTTTGCAAAAGACTGAGACGGTCCTTTAGATCCTTGATCTGCCTGATTATATCCCTTGTCTTCACTTCTAATATTAAGTCTTGCTTCTAGATTCTCATTTCTTTCCAATAAGATTTTAATTCTTGTTTCTAACATATCCACTTTATTTGCCTTTTCTTGGACTACCTTCAATATTTGTTTTAATTCTTTTAACTCCGTTTCTGTTCTATCAAACTTAGTTATTAGTAATACATATTCTTTCCGTTGCTCCTCCAGCCGGGATTTCATTTCCCAGCGAAACTCCCGTATCTCGTCTAGAAGTTGGCTCTCATTATCAACTCCTTCACTTGGATTTCGCCGACTGCCGCGTTCAGTGTTTACGTAGCTGCTCGGCGTAAAATTGGTTTTCAACATTATGTTTCCTCGAACCGGCGTATCAGTATTATCCCTTTTCGGCATAGTACACGCACATTCAGGACATATCCACTGGTTCTTGTATTCCTGTGTGAAAGCTTCAACTTTCTCCTTTGTTAAGGGCAGACACTTCAGATGAAATTTTTTCTTGCATTTAACTTTTGAACATTCCATAAATAGTGAATCCACAACAACGGTATCACAACCGCTACATTTTGTATCCATTGCAATCTAACAATAATATTTTTTAATTTGTTTACATATACGATCCCTAACACGTCTGTTCGCCCGCGCGTCGGTAATAATGTAGTATAGTAAATTATTGTTTTTAAATTCCTGTGGGCGTAAGTTATACGTAAATGTTCGTAGGAAACCATGGATATTTCATCTACTACAAGCCATTTGATAAAACGCCACTTATTATTTATGCCTTTCTCGTTCCAAGAGCTGTCCACTCAGTTTATGATATGTCATCATGGTACCATTTTCTATTGGAGGTGAAAAAAGGGAAACCAGAAATTTGCCGTGGCGTTACACCAGAGATGCTACTTCCATAACATTTGGTTTCATTTTACAGAGATGTTTGGCATATTACTGAGCTGATGATGGAAGGTATTAGTCAGGATCTGATCATGGCATCCCAGGAAAATTAAGTCCAACCCTCAAATTTTATGGGCATTATTTGAAACAGTATACTTCCCATGTAGTCCCATGGCCATCAGATCAGTATCGGATGATGGGATTCGAGAGAAATCAAGGGAAATCTCCAAATTTTATAGATTATCACTGAACCTGTTGTCCCTCTCATTGGTATACGACACTTGTTTTAACAAATCGTTTTTTAAACAATTCTTTTAACAATTCTTATTCCATTTATGAAAATTTCTTCAGGCATTCATGATACCGGTCAATATAGTCAATAAAATCGTCATGATTATACGCTTTTGTTTTGGTCGTCGGCGTAGATGTTCTCATTATGTTCTGTAGAGTTGTCATCTTGGTTCATACTTGACTTGTTCTAATTGTGCGAATTGTTCTACGGATAAATTATGTAGAAAAGGCCTTAACACTGATTTTCAGCGTAAGATAGAAGCTTCACCTGTTTCATCTTCTTCAATAAGTTCATTTTCACGGTGAAAAGGAATGTGACATACAATTAGACTGTCACTGTTTAATGTGTAGTAGCGACTACGTAGAACTGTTGCCTGATTTCTGATTCGCATTGTAGTGTATCTACTAATGTCATCGTCATCATCCTTCCAAAATGAACTTGAAACTGTTTCGTAGCGAACGGCAAATTCGATCAGATTTATCTCTTCAATCTAGATCATTTGATCTTTGTTGGTAACGATCGAATACAATATTGAAGTCACATGTTTCGTCATCACTAAATCGCAGAAGTATGTAGCGTTGCTCCGGACGACAACTATTTACGAAAACAGTATTTCTTGTACACATCTTTAAAGGTAAATGGCAAAGATGGTACGCCGCTTCTGGGGCACTAACTAATTGCTGACCAAGAATCGCCATAGAAACAGCAAACAACTGCTTCCACACATCATTGACATTGTGTTTGTTCCAATAAATGAACATCGCTTGGAGAGGTTTAGAAGTAATATAATAAAAAGACTTCCATCACATTCGTTTAAAAATAGTGCTAATTATTTGTATGCTACATTATTTAAAATTATAAGTTGTGAATTTAGTAGAATATTTACTTCTAAAACTTTCTCTTTTAACGTCGTCGTCGCCGAATCATTGCTCAAACAAAATGTAAAGGCTTGTTCAAATACTTTTAAATTCCATAGAGTACTGCCAAAAGATATCGTAAAATATTTTAAAACTATTGATGTTAAGACGGCAGACTTATGTGGGATTTCCGTTAAAGTTATTTTATCTATTGTTCGCGCCAAGCGCTAGTTTCAAGTATTGACGCGAGAAGGCGCTCGGCGTGGTGCATTCATACCGGTTTGACTTTCGGTCGTGCGAAAAACGCACAAGGGCAGGCAGTCGCCTGTCAGCTGTGCTTGGAACGGCACGCTGTCATTTTGTCGGGAACTCGGAATAATTCGGCGCGGCCAGTAAATATACGGTCTACAATTGTGACGCGCATTCCTGCTGGAGAGCTTCCCAGGGACTCATTGTGTCTGACTCAGAATCTGCATAGGTTCATTCGGCAATATTAGCTGGTGCGGCCTCTGATATTCTAGAACTAACTGTTGCTACGCAAAACGGTAGTGACCTTTGATCCAGAAACTCCGTGTGCGTTTTGTGCGTTAACCTTATACCCAGCGATAGTTAGTGGGTTCTGTAATTTAGTTAATCGTACGATAGAGTTAATTGACTGTCATCGTGACGAAAGAGGAAAGTGATTGTGGACAACCTCGGAAGGCCCCCTCAAGTTGGAGCTGTGTCGACGCTCGGCTGCTGCCGACGGCCAAGGTCTAGGTTCAATCACCATCAGTCACACCCAGATACACATCACATCACTTTATTTTCCTGGCACTACACAACCACATGCGATCTGACCGACTCCGGAGGGACCAGACGCCTTGGATATAGGTAAGTAAGCTACGTCCAAATTCCTCCCGGTCGACTGGCCGTATTATAGAACGCTCCCCCATATATTTTTGGTGTAATTAGAGAGATTCCACGTGGCCATATTCTGGCCCCGTCCCTCTGCTGCTCGTCGATGGGATTACTCATGGGCCCTAATCCCGTCACGCATTGGTTGGAGCAGCTAGGGGCGTGTACATCTGTAATAGATATATTAGCACCTTATCTAGGCACTTTATTTAATATAAGCGTCGAATCTGGTGTGTTTCCTGATTTTAATGAAACATAGTAAAGTCATACCTATATTTAAATCTGGTAGTACATTAGACCCCGCCAATTTTAGACCAATTTCTGTACTTTCAACATTAAGTAAAATTTTTGAAAAAAATATTTTAGATCAGATGTTAAGTTTCATTAATATTAATAAATTGCTACATAAAAATCAATTCGGTTTTACAAGGGGTCGCTCGACAACTAACGCTGGAGTTGAGCTTATTAAACATATTTTTTGTGCATGGGAGAATTCAGAGGATGCTTTGGATATATTTTGTGACCTTTCCAAGGCCTTCGACTGTGTTCACCATGAGACATTAGTCAGGAAGCTACAGTACTATGGCGTCAAGAACACAGCGCTTAAACTTATTATTTCATATTTAAGTAATAGAAAACAGAAGGTTATTATCAATGGTAAAAGTTCTTCCGGGTCACCTGTACTAATGGGTGTTCCTCAGGGCTCGATTTTCGGCCCATTCCTGTTTCAGGTGTATATTAATGACTTAACTCACATTGTAGGGGATAGTCATGATATAGTATTATTTGCTGATGATACTTCCTTGATTTTTAAACTTAAACGTCAATCATTTAAATGTGACGAAGTGAATAATGCTATATCAAAATTAGTGTATTGGTTTAACGTTAATAATCTGCATTTGAACGGAAATAAAACTAATTGTGTTAAATTTACAACAACGAATGTTAAAAATCTGAGTACCAATGTGTTTTTAAATAAGAAAGAACTTAGCCGTGTTGAATCCACTGCTTTTCTTAGCATCACTCACGACGCAAAGCTTCAGTGGGGCCCCCATATATCAAAACTAGCAAGCAGACTAAGTTCTGCAGCCTATGCTGTAAAAAAGATTAGGGGTCTCACTAGTGTCGAGACAGCTAGATTAGTTTATTTCAGTTATTTCCATAGCATAATGTTTAATGAGATTTTGCTTTGGGGAAATGCGGCTGATTTATAAACTATTTTGTTTTACAGAAGAGGACCATTAGAGCTATTTACAACCTAAAACCGAGAGAGTCTCTTAGAGATAAATTTAAAGAAATAAATATGTTAACTCTGGCCTCTCAGTATATTTACGAAAATTTAATGTATGTTCACAAAAACAAAGATAGTTTTAGTATAAAAAGTGATATACATTCTCTAAACACTAGGAACAAACACAAGCTAGTGATGCCAGTTTCTCGACTCCACAGAGTCAGTAATTCATTCTTGGGGCAATGTATACGCTATTACAACAAGGTCCCGGAAAGTGTACAGGTTCTCTCTATTACCAAGTTTAAATGTTTTATTAAACTGAAACTGTATAAAAAGGGTTATTACAGTTTAAATGAATACATGGTTGATAATAACCCCTGGGCATGAGGTGGTCGCTTCCAAGCAGTTTCTAAAATAAATTACGTAAATAGTTCGTAATCATTTATAATGTAAAATTTAATTTAAGTCCCGCTGGGTTTCTTGCTGGTTCTTCCCAGGACAAAGGGTTTTTTGTCGAACCAGTGGTAAAGTAAAAAATGACTTTTAATAAGAATTACACATGTAATGTATAATGAATAAAATATTATTCTCTTCTATTCTATTACTTCCATGTTTTGCTATTTGTACCGCTTCTCTTACAACGTCGCCACAATCATTGTGTTTTATTTATATCTATATATTATATATAGACATAAATAAACCCTGTATATAAAAAAAAAGTGCGACTCGAACAGCAACCAAAGGCTACAAGAACAAGCTACGCTTCCGCTGCTAATGCAGATTTGGGTGTGGCTTTAACGTGTGCGCGTTCAGGTCACATTACGAAGGAAGTAGCAGACGACATCCTCGTGGCAATACAGAGGAAAATGATCAGCGAGGCCTGGAGTAGCCAGGACCCTGATGCGTCAGGCCCAGATTTTAGAGGCAAACCCGTTTACACGGAGGGTGTCCTGAAACTGTGGTGCGACGATCAGAAGGCTCTGGATTGGTTGAAGGGGAATATTGCTACCCTCGACCTTAAATCCAACACCTCGCTGACTATAAAGAAACAGTCGGAAATACCACAAAGAGTCAAATGTGGTATCCTTATCCCTGATGCCCAGGGAGTCTGGAAAGACTCACGCGACATTGGTCGTGTGCTGGCGTACTAGAATCGCTGGGTTAACATCAGCGGTTGGCTGTTACTCAAGGCAGATAAACAGACGGACGGGTGGTTCCTCGTTGTTTCGGTGCCGGAGGATCATATCCCGACCCTGATGAAGGCCGGACGCCGTCTCGCATGTGTATGCGGGGCGGTTTACGTAAAATTCCAGGGTCGTGGAGGTAAATTCTTTGACACTCCACCAAGTAAAGAGGCAGTTAATAACCCGGAATTTATGGATACCGGAGACATGGTTACCAGTACAGCGGAGTCACTGGAGGCCAAGTCCAGTGAAAAAACGGCCTGCACAATTGAGCCCAAGCCCCCAGTAGAGATTGGGCTCAGCAGCAGCTCACTGAGTGACGAGAAGGACTGCATTTTGCCGACCACCTCCGACTCGGTGGCTGACGATGAACCCCGAAATCTGCTGGCAGACTTATTTTTGGGTGGGGACGGAGAGGACGCGATCAATGATGGCGTGCCCTTCGTCCAAAACTAGCCTAGTGAAGGCCAACCTCCAGCATAGCGAAACAGCGTCGGCTCAATTATGCAAGTGGTTGGAGGTTCAAAGGACGGCCATATCCTTAATTCAGGAGGCGTCGGTTGGGGCTGGTAAAGTTAAAGGCCTAAACAACGTAAAAGGTAAGCTATTCTACAGCTGTGAACACGACAAGCCTAGAGCGTGTATTTACACTGCTAAAGATATCTGTGCACAACCATTAACAGATTTCTGTTTTAGAGACATGTATGCCATGGCAATACAATATACACAGGAGAGAAGATTAGTCGTTGCCTCGGTCTACATGCCGGAGGAAGACACTCCTACCCCTCACGACCTCGTGAGGCTGGTGAACTTCTGCGAGAAGACCGAACTAGAGGTTGTGATCAGGACGGACTCCAACGCGCACCATCTCCTCTGGGGAATGGAAAGACCGAATTAACGAGGTAAGGTGTTAGTTGAATATTTATTTAGCACTAACCTAACTATTTTATATACAGGTTCTGAACCAACTTTCATAAACAAACGCTGTCGCACAATAATCAACCTCACACTTGCAACACAAGGAGCAGCTAAACTAATTACGGGATGGCATGTGTCGAGAGAGGCCTCATGCTAAGACCATAGATGGATCTGCTTCGCACTACAAGTCGATAACCCTGCTACACCACCATGGAGAAATCCCCGCAAGACAGATAAAACAAAATACCTTAATAGGTTGACGTCTTTGATCGTGGGTTTTAAGGGGACAAATACTATAGCAGACAAATCACTCCTAGAAGAACAGGTAGCAGCTGTTACTAAAGCCATGATAGATAGCTACCATGAATCATGTCCATGTCCACTCCACAAAGGAATGTTGAGGTAAAGCAACCGTGGTGGGGTAAAAAATTAGATAGGAAACGTAAGAAGGTAAGAAAAGCCCTAAATAGGGCCATGAATACCTCAATGGATGAAGACTGGCTACTATCCAAGAAAGCTAAGTCTGAATACAAGAAATGTATCAGGTATCGACGCTCGACAGGGTTGCGTAAATTCTGTGGCAACATAGAAACCTGCGAACAAGCGAACAGGATAAGAAATATTCTAGCTAAACAGAACACGTCGGGATCCATCTTTCTAAAGAAACCCGACGGTAGTCACTCAAAATCGCCGGATGAAGCCCAACGCATCCTAATTAAAACGCACTTCCCAGTATGCTGCGTAGCTCAGGAGGCAAACCGGCATGACGACATACTGACACTAACAGCAAAAGACTGGAATTTAGCACAAAGAGTGGTAACGATGGACAAAATCCATTGGGATTTTCAGTTTCCTCCCCTATAAGGCGGCAGGACCTGACAGCATATTCCCGGCACTCCTACAGTGTGGAGTAAAGCCCTAACAGTCAGACTTGTTGCCATAGTGAGAGCCTGTCTGGCTTATAATTATGTTCCTAGGGGATGGAAGGAAGTAAAAGTCACATTCATACCAAAACCAGGTAAAAGCGACCCTAAATCCTACAGGCCCATTAGCCTCACATCATTTCTCCTAAAGACAATGGAGAGGATGTGTGAAAGGGAATTAAGGGAGTCAGCGCTAATGAATTTACCACTACACGACAAGCAACACGCCTACAGTCTAGGCAAATCAACAGAATCGGCACTTCACCAGGTAATAACAAAGATTGAAGAGTCCATCCAAAACAAAGAAATATGTCTAGGTTCATTCATTGATGTAGAAGGTGCTTTTAATAGAACGAACTTCTCCAGCATAAAATGTGCACTCAATAGACATAAAGTTGAACCGGCACTGATTGTAAACATGCTCAGTACACGAATAATAAAGATTGCTGGTGAATCTTAACCAATCCAAATTAAGAAAGGCTGCCCGCAGGGGGGTTCCTCTGCCCTCTCCTGTGGAATATGGTCATTAATGAACTCATCAGCAAATTCAATACCAATCACTTCTACACAGTAGGTTATGCTGATGAAGTCATCAACAAGTATTGTCAGGTGACAATACTGGTCTCTGGAAAGACAGCAAGCATAGTGTGCGACCTGACCCAAGTGGCTCTCCGTATAGTGGAGAGATGGTGCAGGGAATACGACTTAACCGTTAATCCAAATAAAACGGTTCTAGTAATGTTAACACAAAAACGAATGCTGAATAACTATCATCTCCCAAGTCTTTTCAGCACAAAACTCCAGTTATCCTCTGAGGTAAAATATTTAGGTCTTACCTTGGACAGTAAAGTTAACTGGAATAAACACATAGATAAGAAAATCAACAAAGCTAGTATAACTTTCTGGCAATGCAGAAATATGATTGGCAAAAGATGGGGACTGGCGCCAAAAATTATACTGTGGCTGTACAAAACTGTAATTCGGCCCATGATCACATACGGCGCTCTGGTATGGTGGACCAAGACAAATGAAGCCACTACTATAGAGAAGCTTCAGCGCTACCAGAGACTGGCATGTATGGCTGCCACAGGCTGCATAAAGACTACGCCAACAGCAGCCTTAGAAGCGATGCTAGAGCTAACCCCACTTCATTTACATATACTCTTGTTGTAGCGACTTTAACTGCCATCAGACTCAAGACCCTAAATCTTTGGAGTAAAAATAGAGTCCCTCATACAGGCATAGTTGATAGAATTCACTCAAAAATTCCTATCTTAGAAGCCAAGTACGTTAAGATTTCTAAACAATTTGTATTCGATAAGAAGTATAAGATACAATTAAATGAAACCAGCCAGCCGGAAGGATTAAGCCCAAAAGAGCTTAGAGTTTTCACCTATGGTTCTAAAACAAATGAAGGTGTATGTTCTGGAACTTTCTCTGAAGATCTCAATATCCACATAAGCACACCACTGGGTACCTATAACACAGTCTTTCAGGCGGAATGTATGGGTATCATTCAAGCGGCCATAGCAATAGATGCTAGGAAGGTTTATGACTTCCCCATCAGAGTACTGACCGACAGTAGGGCGGTACTACAAGCTCTGAGTTGCAACGTGATGAACTCGGGAATAATATATGAATGCCATCAACGATTAAATGAGGTATGTAAAAACAACAATGTGACTTTGCAATGGATAAAGGGACACAGTGGCTCCAGAGGCAACGACGCAGCAGACGAACTGGCCAGAAGAGGATCGGCTTTGGCCACTATAGGGCCGGAACCAATCATACCAATCCCCTTTGGTAATTTTCGTTCACTGGTACGTAGAAACTTCACTAATCTACACGCTCAGCTTTGGAAAAATCTAGTAGACTGTAGAGAAGCTAGGGAGGCGCTGTCTAAAATAAACAGTCGTTTAACCAAAGTTCTAATGAGACTGAACAAGCCGCAGATCAGGATAGTAACAAGTGCTATCACACGACACGGCAACTTTAACAACCATTTATTTACTATAGGTGTTACAGATAGTCCCCTGTGCAGGGCATGTATGGGGGAAGAAGAAACGGCGGCCTATGTGATATTGAAATGTCCAGAGGTCTCTATGTTTATGGTTCAACATCTCGGCACGTCGAGATCACTCCCCGAAGTTGCATGCAACATCAAAGGACTGTTGAGCTTCTTCGGGGAGATCTCATGGCTCGAATAAGCATATTATTCCTGCCCACATTCAAAATACGCGCATAGACCTAGAGTTGCGGAAATCAGCCCGGCGTAAACTAAACTAAACTAAACTAAAATGTTTGACAAAAATAAAAATAAAGTAACATTTAAAAACAGTAAAAAAGCACTGAATTCTTTTATTTGTCCTTGGTTAAGAAAATAGGTAAACTGAAACAGAATACAACGCCCTTAATTTTCGCACAAAAATGTGAACACTTAAGTATTATCTTGTTAAAGATTGTTTAGTTAGGACTTTTTCTTTGAAAATTTGTGTGAAGAGAAATATTATTAAGGGGCTTAATGTTCGGAAAATAAATAATGAAATAGAACTCGATCTAATTTGTAACAACTTATGACAACTACATGATGCTTCTTTTAATAGTGGGCAGTTATTTTAGACTATCTATTTGTAATTTCATAACGGTGGTTTATATTTACTCAAAATTTATCTGATCTGATTATGAACACGAATTTGGTTTGTTTTCACGATGGTTACGTGTTTAGACTATGATATGTGTATGATATTTAATATATATCTTTGTAAGTCAACAGTTATCCTAGTAGCCCCCTAAATATGTTCTCAATAAATTTTAAAAAGGAGAACGTCCAAGACTGGTTCTCTTGTATACTCATTTTATATAGAACAAAGGTGTGCTGCGTATGGCGAGTTTAGAGAACTGGAGACCCTTTATACTGGTAAAAAGATATTCTTTCTAAGCCCATAGGGGTAGCAACACATTTACATGTTGATTCTTTATCAAGGATAGATGAAGATGTCTATCGGCCTCAGCAATCACTTACGATCAGGTTGAAGGGTGATCGTTTGTTACTCTTATTTTATAAAAAAATAAACTCTACAGGTAATCTATTACGTGGACTACACTAGGTCATCATTATTACGAGTATCAGCATGTTTTTCTTGTAATGGACCACTCCTTAATTTAGGTTTCCATATTTAGTAGTAGTACATATTCTATTCTAAAACGATTAATGCAGTAAATACATAAATATAAGCTCCATGACGAACATTTCAACATATAGGATATAACATACTGAGAATGACTTAAAATAATACTAACTTTACTGCAATATAAGTTATATAGCTCAGAAGTTAAGCGTTTAACGTAAATTTTACAGTACACGACCAAATTCATGCCTAAAGAGTAAAATATTTTGAGGATCATATGTTCGAGCTACAACAGCTCAGAGACTCAGTAAGGCTGTGTACGTAAATTTCACAAAACGCGAGTAACCCGGATTCGATTGCCATCGGAATCAATGAGGTCATAGCAAATATAAGTGAAAATTTTCCATGTGCCCGGCTGTACCAGAAAACATCGTGAGGAAACCTGCATGTCTGAGAAAAAATTATTCAAGATCGCGTTAAGTCCGCCAACATGCACTGTAAGACAGTGGGGACTAATTTACTCCATGATTTTCCCAGAAATGAGAAACTTTGGCATTTATAAGTTGTAACTTAAATTTTTTTATTATTATAAGCCAGTGCTTGACCATAATCCGACCTGATGGTAAATGGTGATGAAGCCCCAGATGGTAAATCACACTGTCTTAGCGTAACAAAAGCCTACTCACTCTTTCCTTAAACCATGATTGTATTCGGACGGAAAAACAGACACCGGCAAATTATTCCTCAATTTTGTTGTTCTTTTTTTACATTTATTACCGCAAATAATTCTACTGCAAGTACTAGGTTATTAACTCTCCTGTATGAATGCTTGTCAATACCTATATCTTTAAATTACACAAAATATACATTTCATACACATCGCTTTAAGAGTAAGTATATTTATGTTTGATAATTAAGATAAAAATGTTTGATAAAGACTGTAAGTGTGTCGACGAGGGTTACGCACCTTATACTCAGAATTACCAAACTGTATTCGTCATACATACAGGTTCGAAGGTCATACAGGTTAATGCACCATCTTCGGCCCATTCCCATGACGAGGTGAAGGAAATGTATGCGGATATCCCTACAGCCATGCATTCCTCCAAAATCCAGTACACGGTGTTAATGCGAGACTTCAATACAAAACAAGGCATAAGAGAGAACTGTGAGCTGAGGCTAGAAAAATTTGGAATAGGGCAACGGAACCCAAGGGGTCATCACCTGGCCGACTTCATGGAGAAAGAGAGACTCTTTATGATGCACTCTTTCTTTTAGAAGCGGCCCCACAGGAAGTGAATCTGGTTGAGCAACGACGGTTTGACAAAAAATTAGATTGACTTCATTATGATGACCAGACGACAACTGTTTAGTGATGTCTCAGTGTTCGCATGGGTGAAAAGTGGTAGCGATCACCGAATAGTTAGAGGCATACGGAACATAAACGTTAAGTTGGAGAGCTCTCATCTAATGAAGTTCACCCTCCGTCCCCTCGTGTTCTAATCCAAAGCCCCGAAGCTTTTCAGCTCGAGTTACAAAACAGTTTTCAGTGCCTAGAATACTGCAATGAAGTGGACCATATGAATAATAAGCTCGTGGGAACTGTCTATGCGATCGGAGCTAAAACCTGCAAGACCCGTCGCAGAAGAACACAAATACTCTCACCGATTACACTCTTGAAATGAAGCTGCAGTCTTCAACAGATTTGACAGCATACAGTCAACTGCATGCATGCGGTGGGACTTACGCAACTACAATACAGCTTGGATTGAAGAAGCGATTGAGCAGCACCAAGGCTCTAAAGTCTTTGCCAGAGATCTGTCTGCCAGAAAGAGCCAACTCTCAAAGCTGAAGATCGAGTGTGGCAGCATCGTTTCCAGGACACCTGAGATTTTGAGTGAGGTTGAGAGGGTCTATGGGCACATGTACACGTAGTCGTTGGAGCCATACGGAAGTGAGAGTAACGATCCAAGAGCGAACTTTATCCGACACTATACCAATGATACCCCGGACGTCAGTCTAAGCGAGATAAGAATGGCTCTCCAGCACATTAAAAACGGCAAGGCTCCAGGTGAGGATGGAATTACAGCGGAGCTTCTAAAAGAGGATGGAACTGGAAAACTGGTACTTGAAGTCCTTCAGAAGCTCTTTGATTCCGTCCTCCATGGTGGCACTACACCCAAGGCGTGGAGCAGAAGTGCAGTGGTTTTATTCTTCAAGAAAAGCGACAATGCTCTTTTTAAGAACTACATACCGATTTCCCTTCTGAGCCGCGTCTATATGCTGTTTTCAGAGTCATTACGAATAGTCTCGCATGCAGACTCGACGATTTCCAGCCTCCTGAACAAGCCTGTTTCCGAAAAGGCTTTAGCATCATAGATCACATACATACTTTTCGGCAAATTGTACAGGAGTCCGAGAAGTACAATTTTCCACTATGCCTGCCATATGTGGACTATGGGAAAGCCTTTGATTCCGTTGAAACTTCAGCAGCAATGCAGTCCCTTCAGCGGTGCCAATTTGACTGCTGGTATACCAAAGTGCTGAAGTGTTTGTACAGTAGAACTATGATGGCTATCGGATTACAGAATCAGAGCACGAAACGTAACCAACTGCAGAGAGGTGTAAGATAGGGTGACGTTATATCCTCGAAACTCTTCACCGCTACATTGTAAGACCTTTTTAAGCTTCTGGACTGGAAATAATACGGTATTAACATCAATGGCGAGTACATCACTCACCTTCAATTTGCCGACGATATAGTCAATATGGCAGAATCACTGGAGGACCTAAGCACTATGCTCAATGACTTCAATATTGTCTCCCAACGAATAGGTCTGAAGATGAACTTGTACAAAACAAATATCATATTTAATGTCCATGTCACACCTATGCCGGTAGTTGTTAGGAGCACTAAGCTCGAAGTTGTTGACGAGTATGTTTACCTGGGACAAATATTCCGATTAGGTAAGTCCAACTTCGACCGAGAGGTCAATCGACGGATTCATCTCGGCTAGGCAGAGTTCGGGAAATTACGACACATCTTCTTATCAGGTAAACCTCAAAACCTGAAAACGATATTGTACAACCAGTGCGTGTTGCCAGAGATGTCTTATGGATCTGAGACGTTGTCTTTCACTACTGGCCGCATAAGGACGCTCAAGGTCACTCAATGCAGCAATGACAATTGCTGCGTTATTTCACATGACAACTTTTTTTCTGTAGTATATTTAATTATCTAATGCTAATTTTTTAATTTAGTAATGAAATTTGTTATCTTTTTTCTCTTTTACTTCAAATTCATTGTCATCTTTCTGTAATTTTTTTATGAGAAGTATATTTGAGTATTTACGCATTTTAAACCACGCGCGCTTCAAACCATGGAGTGAATTGCCCAAATACTCTTTTTCAATGGGGCCTTTTAGCGTGCACTTACAGGAGATTAATATTGGAAAATTTTACAAAATAAAAATATTAATTATACAAATACCTGCAGAAGTCGCAAAAAGCCGAATCAATATAGCTTGAAGAATCGACAACTGATGGTAAGGAAAGGTTTTTAAGTGGCAGCCTCGAACAGAAGGTTGCACACAGGTGGCTGAGAACCGTACTTTGTGGCAGGCTATGGAAGCGGCCTGTGTTTGGAAAACTCGTATATATAATTTTCCATAACAAATTTAATTATTTGGTATTGCGTTGATCGTAATGGAAATTCTACAACCGGAAATTAATTTAATTTTCCGCGACTGTAGTTCATGTATATATTACATTCAAATTAACACGATTTTAAGCGATATCCGTTTTAATTCCGCTTATCCGGTTGAACTCAGAACAATGAATGATGATAATCCTCAAGAACTTTGGTAACATCGTTTTACTTAATTAGTTGCTTAATAACTTATGCGTTCAAGTCTTTTTTTAAAGTAAATTTGACAAACAGGCAAACGGTCCAGGTAATAGAAAGTAGATACTTTGGAAAATAGACACCAACATCTATGTTGGATTTAGAACAAAAATGCAGATGCATTGACATTTTTGTGAACTATGTTGGAATTCCTCAATAATAGTAAACATATTCCTGGTTCTCCTCTGTAACAATTTCATGCTGCTATTCTATGTAAACGTGGTTCTTCTCTTTGAGTCCGCCTTTTGGTGCTCCACCCCATTACCATATCACATAATTTTAACTAGCATAAAACGGTGCTTTAGGAGGGCTCGCCAAGTTTTCAACCTAGTAATTTTGAAAGAATTTTTTTACCTAGTAATTTTGAAGGCAGTTTTTTTTTTAAGAGAATTAACATTTAATGTATGGTTATTAACATGGGCTTCTGTAAATACTTTATACGACAAATCATGGGTGTGTATCATAAGTTTGAGAAGGGTCAGCGTATCACGTCGATATGAATTGATTGAAATAATGTATGATTTCCTTAATTCTTGCAATATCATCTGGATTGAGATCCTTAACTTATAGGAAGATTTCAAATAGTTTTATTAATAAAAAGTGCTATGGGCATGGCACCTGTCATTTTTAACAAAATCCCAAATTTTCTAAAAAAATCAACCCATTAGAATATTTAAAAAGAGTCTTACTTCTTTGTTATTGAAAAAATGCTATTCCTCAATATCGTACTTCTTAAATGATACAAATATTAAAACAACTTTCAGCAATTAATGAAAATTGTTTGTCATATGTTGTTTGTATTAATAATTTATAATGTGTTATACTAACTGCAATAATAATTAAATAATCTAAATTTATGTAATAATTTATAATAAATAAAATTGAAAATACTCTGCAAATATATCCATCACATATAAATTCATTAATTGGCTCAGAATGCAATCTAGGCCAAGGTAAAACGCAAGATCCATCATTTGCTTCTTTAATGTTCAGTTCACTTTTCACTGTTTTACGATTAGTCGAAAGTCACCGTTGGGGCTCCAGATTCATAAACATTATCATATAATATATTTTGATCATCATCTTCATTATATAAATTAAATGAAAGATGTTGTTTTTCTTGACCTGATACAATATGATGAATAGCACTCTCATTAATGTGTAAACATTGTAAATTATTTTCATCGATTGTGATGTCACGATACCAAGCTTATTATTTTCAAGATATATCAAAGCTGCCTTAACATCAACACGATTAACAATAAAATCTTTACACCCTTAACCACAAATTCTTATAACAAAAATATATTTGAAATAGTATTAATAGAATGAGGTAAGAATGTAGTAAAATCTGCGTTATCTTGATGAAAGTTGAAAACTTGGCTACTGTATCCAAAATGACCACCTTTGACTGTAATAACGGGGTGAACTTGAGCGATTAATTGTTCTTCAAGAAATTTAATTTTTTTTAAAACATCCATTTGTGGTCCAAGATCAATATTATTGTCAACAGAAAATATACTCGTATTTAATTCATTTTTACTTGAAATTTTTGACAAAAAGCACAAACTTCATCTTTTTTAATACGTAAATCAAAACGACGACGAAGACATAAATTAAATTATTTCAGTTCCAAATTTTTCTGAGCACTTTCTAAATTAACGGCATATTTAAAAAAGCGAGAATTTTTACGATAATAATTTAATTCTGCATCTCAAGCTCTATTCTGACGTTGTCTTACTTCATTCATCAAAGAACGGTTTAGTCCCCCCTATATAAAATGTACTCTGTGGTTTTAGTTCACGTTCTTTACTTCCAGTTAACATGCGTCTTCGTAGCATTTTGATGTAACAATAGCTTTAGCGGCCAACCACCGCAGAGTCTACATCGCCTGAAGATGCTTCGTGTAGATGCGAAACACGTGTCGTGTTGTGTGATTATGCAGGTCACTGTTAAGATACAATAATATTTTAGCTAAAGGCTTTAAAGTCTATGCTAGAAATATTTAATGACCCCCAATAGATAGGTGATATACCTTCTTATATGTGTCAGATATAAAATATAATGGTTTCGTGGAACAGCGACAAAGATCGACCGATGAAATAGGCCGCCAAATAGCTTAAAGAATCGTACATGCGTGCGACTCTATCTATCTAGTATGATATAAAGCCACTCCCCACTAGATGTACTGACGATGATAATTGTGGAACTCTGGTGGCAATCGTCGTTGGCTTCGTTTTCAAGTAAGACGTTTGGTTTTGTTGTATTATGTACATG
This sequence comes from Parnassius mnemosyne, assembly GCA_963668995.1. NCBI lineage: Eukaryota > Metazoa > Arthropoda > Insecta > Lepidoptera > Papilionidae > Parnassius > Parnassius mnemosyne. Next base: position 21,389,590 of record CAVLGL010000083.1, read on the forward strand.
TACAAAATGATCCTAATGATGCTTATAATAAGTTTCACGATTTACTCAAACTCTTCTATGATTTGTGTTTTCCAGTAATGAAAGTTAAACTGTCCTTCTAAAGAACCATAAATGGATAACAAGTGGTCTTAAAACGTGTAACAAGTGAAAGACAGAGTTACTGTGGAAATATAGAAGGGCTCCCACGATTAAAAATAAAAATATATTTCAAACTTATGCAAAGAGATACAAAACAATTATTAACTTAACACGCAAAGCAAAAAATTATTATTATATTACATCATCCACTAATAAATCTAAAGCTACATGGAATATTATAAAAAATGCAAAAGCTAAGGCTAACTATCCCCACGATATTATGTCGAAAATAAATGATAATGCAAATATCTTTACTGATCTCACTTAAATTACTAATGTCTTTAATAATCATTTCATAGCCAGTGCTTCACCACAAAGTAAGGTGACTAAATCTTATAAATTGACATTTGATAATGCTGACTCGATATTCGTGAATCCTCCTTTTCCGTATGACATATTCAAAATTATTATTACGTTAAAAATACTAAATGTACAGGTATTGACGGCTTAATAACGAATGTGACAAGAGATGTAAGTCACACAATATCTCTATCTATAATCCACACTATTAACCTGTGTATCACTAGCGGCGCTTTTCCTGATAAATTAAAAACTACAATAGTCAAAACTCTATTTAAAAAGGGTAACCGAGAAATTATTAAACACTACCGTCCTATAGCCTTTTGCCTATTATTTCTAAAATCTTTGAGAGGATAATATGTAATGCTTTATTGTATTTTGAAATAAATAATATTTTTACAAAAGAACAATACGGGTTAAGAAAAAATCAGACAACATGGCAATATATAATTTTCTTTTTAAAGTAATGAGAAATGTAAACAATAAATACCTTTTTATGGATTTAATAAAAGCTTTTGACCATGTAAAACACGAAACTCTTTTAGATAAGCTGTACTCATATGGAGTGAGAAGGAACATTTTTAAATCTTAAGATCTTATTTAGTTAATAGAAAACAAATTACTGTAATAAAAGTCATAGACAAAAAACAAATATGGAAACCCTACATTATTCCGAATACAGAACTGTGAGTTGTGGTGTTCCCCAGGGAAGTGTTCTTGGTCCGTTCTTTTTTTGTACGAAACCAAATAGGTTTTCTTATGCACTTCGACAACTTTCTAAAACTACCAATATATCTACACGGATTACAGCATATAACGGTTACGTAGATTCTATACTAAGATATGGTATTTTATTATGGGGCAACTCCATTAATAAGGAAAATGTTTTTAAAGCACAAAAGAGGTGCATACGAGCTACATGCAATCTAAAGCAAACTGAAACATGTAAACTATCTTTTAAAAAGTTGAAAGTATTAACTCTTACTTCATTATATATTTTAGAGGTCACCATGTTCGTAAAAAGGAACATTCATCTTTATGAACATCATGTTAGTGTGCGCCACACAGACAAACTCTGCTCTGTTGCAGGTAGAACAGCGTTATTTAATAAAAGCGTGTTTTGTATGGCCCCAAAAATATATAACAAAATACCCAAAAAAATCAAATATATAAAAAATGTTAAATCTTTTAAAAAACGCTTGTCAGTGTCCTAATACACAAAGCCTATTACATTAGATGATTTCTTTAGTGATGATTTTTTTGGTACCCAATAGTTAAAATTATAAAAAAATTATAGGTTCAACCATTGGATGAATAATTTGCTTTAAATAATTATGTTAACATGAATATAAAAGTAATTACATTATATTTGATACTATTTATTAATTAATTTTAAAATTGAAATGAATAAAAAACAATGAAATGTGTCACTATTTATTTGTTTAAAATATTGCTAGGTCATTATTTAAAAATGTACATAATAAGACATAGTTATTATTCAATATATTTATGTCATAATTAGATTTCTAACATACTTAACTCTTTTCTCAAATTCTATATCCACTAATTATTGTTTACGTTCCATTTTTTTGTTATTTTTTATTTACTTTAAATAATATCCAAAAATATTGTACTTCGTATGACCACAGGGTAATACATAGTTGAATTTGATTATATAATAATGTATCTAACATCTGTGTAATACCTATGGTCCACGAAATAAAAGATTATGATTATGTATCATATCGATTAAGCACTTATGTCTTATCAACGTACTAAAAAAAGGAGGAGGTTTGCAATTATACTGTGATGTGTGTTACCTCAGAACTTTTTGTTAGGTGAAACGATTTTGATGATTATTTTTTTATTTAAAGCTAGTGCTCTTCAAGGGGTTCCAAATTTTACAATTGTACCGCTAGCAGAAGAAGTGGGGTGTCGACGGAAGCAGGTGTTTCGTGTTTTGCGGCAATTCTAGGGAAAATCCTTTGTCCATCAGTCAACGTGTGATGATGATGATCAAACTAATTCTATTTAAAGTAAAATCAAAATTGTAAGCAAACATTTTTACAGTCTTACAAACTACTGTAATAAAAAAGCATGAAAAGGGATTATGTATATCGCGCTTATGCAATGTACGCAATCCTTTTTTTATACAGAGATATTCTATGAGTTCCACACTATGAAGTGTACAATAGAACAATTTTAATAAATCTGCATAAGCCTCTGTAATGCTGGGTAATTTAATGGACTAATAATTTCTAACCTGAGCATGAAAAACAAAAGGTTATTGTCGATCGAGCATTAGATTGATATATTTGTTTTTAAATATTTTATATATATTAATAGCGAATAAAATGGCACAAAAGAATTACTTTTTATTAGGATTATATGTTATAATAAAAGCTGGAGTAGCACATGAATTTAAGTCTCGCAGAAAATTTCATAGAATGCGCAATACCCGGGTTCGATCTTTACCGACATTGCATAAAATGAAATTGTTAATTACAATTTCTTGTACTATTGTATTGTATGTATTATATGAATATTAGAAGCAGCCCACTCAGAAAAAAGGAAGTAAAGTGAACAAAAAAGACTACAAGAAAAAAAGAATTTACTAACCCAAATCTATAACCAGTTCTTTATCGGATAATTAAAAAGAGTAAAAAGAAAGAGACGAGTTGAGAATTGCAAATATATAACTCGTTGAGATATGTTTAGTGGTGAGAATTAGTTGCAAATATGTTATGATTTTACATTCAGATAATATTTTGTAACCTAAAATAAAATAAAAAAATTTAAGTAATACTTTATTTTAGGTTACAAAATATTATATATTTTGTAACCTAAAATAAAATATTACTATAAAAAGGACAAGACTTATAATCGATACTAATGTATTTACACCAGATGAAAGTTAGCGTAGAACATTCTTTTTTTTAACTAAACTGTATTCCAATTTATTGCTCCATAAATGCTCCAGCAGAATCCGAAATTGCTCCACCTCTATTGTTATTAGTTAAATCATAATTAATTTTTAAAAAATTTAAGTATCGTAAATTTAATTTTGCTATAAAATATAAAATGTCTACTTTTTAAAATTAAACCGTATGTCAATTAATTGCTCCTTAAATGTTCCAGCAGAATCTGAAATTGTTCAACCTCTATTGTTAGTTAATTTACTCGTACAATCAATTAAAAAAAAATTAAGTATCGAAAATTTAATTTTGCTATAAATTATCTACTTTTTAAAATTAAACCGTATGTCAATTAATTACTCCTTAAATGCTCCAACAGAATCCAAAATTGCTCCACTTCTATTGTTATTAGTTAATTTATAAACAATTTAAAAAAATTAAGTATCGAAAATTTAATTTTGCTATAAAACATAAAATATCATTTTTTTAAAATTAAACTGTATGCCAACTGATTGCTCCTTAAATGCTCCAGCAGAATCCGAAATTGCTTATTGCTATTGCTATTAATTAATTTATAAATAATTTTTAAATTATTTAAGTATCGAAAATTTAATTTTACTATAAAACATAAAATATCAATTTTTTTTAAATTAAACTGTATACCAATTGATTGCTCCTTAAATGGTCCAGCAGAATCCGAAATTTCTCCTGATAGATTTCCTTACGCCGTCACCACACGGCAATATTAGTACAGCTAAAATTAAATTAAGTAACATCATAAGTAAAGTTCTAACATATAGACAACTGGGACTCTTTATAAGAGGTGTTTCGTCTGAAGAGATTACTTACTGGAACTTATTACATACATGTAGTATCACATTTAGGATTTATTACTCGCACTATAGTTGAGAATCTACAAATTAAAAACCCTCTTTTCCCCTTCTTTCTCCAGTCACAGGAGTAGGGAGAACCCCTCTCCTGTGGACCACTCATAGACTTCGCTCTCGACATGTCATTAAGATAAGAGCTGAACGCTCCACTCCTGAGCTGAGCCCAAACTCGGCCCATCTAGTTCTTCCCGTCGAGGAGTTCCAGTAGCAGTCATCAAAGTACACTTTCAAGTCACTCTATCAAATCCGGAGGTAAGGTCTCATCATAACTAACAATACGAGCCCAAACTCGACACATCTAATTCTTCTCGTCGAGGAGTTCCAGTAGCAGATACCGCCACACCCTCAGATTAATAAGTCCAAGACGTATAAGTATATTTATATATAAATCCTGCGTGCTTTTACCGAAACAAAATATTGTAACTAAAATCTGTGATTATAAAAATAATAATAATATCTTACCTTGGTTAAGTATGTATCAAATTTGATTTTAGAAATATTTTGTATTTCTACGACGATCGATATTTTTCTGCACGAGCCATTGTAACAAACGACCACTCACAACAACTACAAATAAAGTAATCTAAGGCTGTGGCTCGGAGTGCGGCTACGGCCTATTTAGTAAAATAAATGAATACAAGGCTCTCAAACCACCGCAAATTTTGCCATTTCTTAGCCTAAAAAAATAATTATAACTAAACAAAACAAAAAGCTGCCATTTACATTCCAACGCTTTCCACATGATAGATGAAGAGTTTTAAAAATAGATTGAGTTTAACAATTAATATTTTCAAAAGTTATCATGTTTACGCCACCATGCGGACTTGATAAATCCACACCATAAGCCAATAAAACCCCCTTTTTATGTAAAAATAGTAACTAATCGATTGAAAAAAATATTAATAAGTTCAGCAATTATTTATCTTTCTGACAATGTGCTTTTTATATCATTTATATGTATAATATGCTTGCTAGATACGATTTCATACGACAAAACGTTGGAATCTTTATATTTAGACCGAAGCAGAACATACCTGTGCGCTTCGCACTTAAGGCATGCAAAATATATTTATGTGCTCTTTTTGAATTAATCTATCTGATTTTTAAGTCGAAATGTTATACTTTTGCGAAAAAAAAATAACGTTCTTATGTTGGGTGAAAGTACCATTACAAGTAGCCATATGAAAGCATAATGATTAGGTATTACTACATAATACAAGTTACTCAACATTGTAATATTTTATAAGTGATTTCGTTCGTTATGGACGACACTTGCGAACGTTAACTAATAATCGTTCCGGCCGTCTTACTAATCAGCGTTCACCCAGAAGATATATGTGGGCGATGTGGCGGCGTGTCGCGTATTATGTGCCGTAAATATGGACATATCAAAACCCAAATATTTCATTGTATCCCTGATCCAATAACTTAGCGTTTGCATAGAGGTTGGCAGGTGTGATTTCTTAAACGTCAAGAATTATGTTGACGAAACTTTGAGATTTTTCCAAATATACATTTAAAATTTGAGCTGGACAAATTACGAAATTTTCATCGAAATTAATTAGAAAGTGAATCAGACTAGTATAGGCTGATTTGCTTAAACACTAAGAGATATTAATCACATAACGAATTTTTATAATAATTTTATCGATGTGTCGTACAATGTTTTTAATATTTATTATTATACTAGCGATACACCCCGGCTTCGCAAGGGTGACTTCTGGATCTTGACGACAGCCCCACCACCGGGTTCAAGTGGAAAACTAAACCATTGAGGTACCTATTCAAACACAAAGAATTTCTTTAAAATTAGTCGAGCCGTTTTGTAGTTTTGGCGAGAATAACGGACAGCAATTGATTTTTAAATATAAAGATATTTTAATATTAAGTATAGAGGCAAGATGTAACACTTTTTTGTCAATTTTTGCAAACGAGTTCTCTCTAGCTTTTAAGTAATTTAGGACGACTTATTGCATCATTGTGTTTTGGTCTTTATCTGTAGATACCCTTAAAATCTAGCATTACTATAATCTTTGCGTATTTCATGGCCTAATAGCAAAAAAAATACGAATGCCGATGCTGTATGTATGAATTAAATGTAATATACTTTGGGTCGTTTTCGCATTACACTTAGCAAAAAAACGACTATTTTTAGGAATTGAAATCTTAAATTAATTAATTGAATTATTTGTACAAAGATGCGCTAGTCTTCTTAGGTATACATACATCGCAAAGCCTTACAGAGCTACGCCAACGGTACTGCCATCATTTCTGCTGCGTTTGTTCTAAGTATTCTGTCTTCTGGAATGAAATACCTTTTAAAAAAAAAGGTTGCGTGGAATCTACATTTATCCACGATTACAAATCAAAATTCAGATGCGGAATGCCTCATTTCCAGTAAAAATGGTGTTCGGTTCTCTACACTTACCATACAAAATGCACCATGCACCATGGTGCAGAGACGTTTATGGGCCGCAGCAACCACTGACCATCAGGTGGACGATGTGCTGGTTTATCACGCTTATCCTATAAAAAAACCACTATATTAAACAAAATTGAACACGATTTAAAAATAGATATAACATGACGAGAGCGGAGTCTGTGGGCGCGGAAAAGGGGTTCTCCCCACTCTTATGACCGGAGGAAGAAGGGGATAGTAAGGGTTTTTAATTTTTAGATTCTTAAGAATAGTGCAAATGGTGAATCCTAGAAGTAGGTTAATATTGGGGCTTCTGCTGCATCACTCACGTCCGTTCGCGATGCAGTTCACCCCAATATTATTGGGGTTTCTGCATCACTCGTCCGCTCGCAATGCAGTTCGCCGCAATATTACACTAAACAGTTCTACATTTCCAGACACGATGCGAGACGATGTGGGATTCAATAATCTGATTCTAGCTGAGATAGCTGGTTACTCTAAAACACGTATGGATGCAGCGCTCATGTTATTGTATTTGATCTCGATCGATATTATTGATGATTGCAATTGTCATGGATGTTTGATTGATGAGTTTTTAGTAGACCAATACTTTAATAGTTAGACTAACATAACGATGTTGGAATTTTATATATGATTCAGAGAGACTTTACCATGGTAGATCAATTGAGACTCCAGCCCTAGGGCTCGCTTGCGCAGATATACAAACATACCTAGCAAATAATATATTTTTCCCCATATGAAAACAGCATTGTGTTCAGTCTTCATGATTTTGAATTAATTATGAATGAATAAGAACCTTTCCGAGGGTTTTCAAAGAAAGTATTTATGCATGCTATTAATTAAGATATTAAATAACATAATTATTTAAACTTACCTTATTTATATAGGGTAACTATTATAGTATTTAGTGTGCTAGCATTTAGGTATTACATATTATTAATGATAGGACGATAGGGAGATTTCTTTTATATTAGTCAATTGGTTGTCTAGAAGCGATCGCTACTTGCAGTCGTTTTTAATATCCTATCTATTCTTGGACTTGCATACTAGACATGGATATTTGACACATTTTATATATCTGAGCTTAACTTATGTCAAATATTTTATTTCTTGCAACCAAATCCAGCGATAGAAAGGTTTTTTTTGATAGGTACAATTATACAATACTTTCGTTTTGCAATAAAAGTGGTTCACAATAAAGGAATTTTGCAATGTAGGTAGGTATGTCCTTAATATAAGTATGTTATTACATACCAACTAGACTAAAAGGCGTAAAATACTTATGTAACTTATTTAAACAGGAAATACATACAAAAATATTTTACCTATATTCAAGCATCGATGAGCATAGAAAAGTTTTCATTTCAAACTTTCAGAAAAGTCAAAAAATGGATTTTAAGTTAACCTGTAGGTTAACTTAAAATCCATTTTTTAGGTAGGCCTGTTGCATACAAGATAGCTCAAATTTATTTGGTTATGAAGTTCAACCTACAAATACCATCGTAAATTGACCGTCATGTTTTTATTTCTTTCAAAATTAAACTTTTTAATGAATAATGTTTTATCTGGTTATTTAATCAGAATAAAAGTAATAATTGTAATAGCTAAAAAAATGTAAAAACACCTTAAAAGAAAATCAGAAGTTAGATAGCTCAAAGTTTATCGGTTTTTATAACACAAAACCAGAAACACCAATATAATAAGAACCTTCTTATGAATGCAGCTTCCTTAAACGAATTTTTATCTCAAATATCTGCGACAGAGTGGCGTCTGCAGTGTAAGCTGTATCATATTATTAGGTTAAGGTGTAGACACATTGATAAATTTTTAGTTAATGGATTTTAGACTTTATACAGAGCATTCATAGGAATGGTAATAAATTTGACTTAACAAAAAATAATAATTAGTTTTTGGCTAAAGTATTATTGTGTAATGGGCTTTAGAATCCTGCATATATAGGGAGAGCTAGAATGCGCTGCAAGTCATTCCTAATTTTCTTTTTTAATTGACGTGACGCGAACGTGTTCATCAAACCTGTAAGTATGTATGTGTCTTTTTATTCTTTTTTATTGAGTTCACACTATATAATCTAATATATAAAATTCTCGTATCACAGTGTTAGTGATCAAACGGCTGGACCTTTTTTATGAAACTTTGGGTCAGCTAGTTATGTATATAAATATGTAATAAAATAATATGTGTACAAGTGATCTATGACCTGTTATATTAACTATAGAATCACTGATTTTCAGGACGTTGACTAGCAAAATTGTCAACCCATTTGACTCGGATGATGGTAGTACTCTCATCGAACGTTGAAAAAGTCTTGTGGAGATAGTAATATTAAGAAGAGGAAAGTCGTTCTGGATTCAGATAGGGAATCGGAAGATGAGTCTATAAAAAAGAAAAGACTTAAGAGGTCTTCGTTTGCATTTGATTTAGAGGTAAGTTCAATTTAAATTTATTAATACAATTGTCGTCTTGGTCAGTGACCCAAATTACCAAGCTGAGGGCCGTTGGTTCGAGTCCCGGTCGACGCAGATATTTATTTCACAGACAAATATTTCGACTCAGGTCATGGATCTTTGTCGTTTTTATTTTATTCTTCTAATTATTTAACCAATTTTAGTTTATTCATATTAGTAATTAGTGCTTTGGAAAAAACTTTGTTTTGAGTATTATCAACGAGATCGCTATCACCAATATTTTATTTCTTACCGATATCAAACAGCACTATAATATTTTTTTAGTTATAAATATTATGAGTCTATTTTTCTATACAATACTAACATTAATATTTGAAATAATTACAGGGAGATAACGAGTTGCCAGAACCTATTAGAGCGGCGGCGCTGAGAAGTTTTTTATCGCGGCGCGCGGGTTCGGGCTACATGCTGCAGAGGGCAGATCCTGCGAAGACGGGCGACTACTGTGTAGAGCTTCGTGTGTACAACACGAAAGAAGCCGAAAAGCTTGGCTCCGATCAGTGGAAGCGTTCGCTCGTCACTCTGAAGTCTGCTGTAGAAGACAACAGTCTTAAGTGCAAAGCTGTGACAAAGTTAGTAGCAGCGGCAAAGGATGAGTACGCTGCTATACAGCCAATTTTATACCCTGTTAATATATTGTAACTTTGTTTAGGCACTTATAATAAATATTATTGACTTGTCGCACATTATTTTCCATACTTATGCCTTTTCACTACAGCAAAGAAAAAATAAGAATTAAAATCTGAATGTAAAAAACAAAAAGCCAGATATTGAAAGCTTAATTTTAAAATACCTGAATGAAGTTACTATTTTCGAAAATTTCATTTATTTTTCCTTGCAGCAACGAAAAATTAAGAACTAAAAATTTTAATCTAAAACAAAAAGCCAGATATTGAAAGTTAGATTTTTTGAAATACCTCGATAAAGTAATTATAATTTAAATTTGTGAATCATTTATAATATTACTGTGCGATATACCATATTATTTTCAAAACTGTGTCTCGCCTTACAGCAGCGAAAAATAAAAAACTAAAATCTGAATCTAAAAGAACAAAAAGCTGAATTTGAAATACCAAGAATCTAGACAAAGTATATATTAGAATTTAAATCTATAAGAGAAATATAAATAAAGATTGAAATACATATTTATATACACGTTTTGAGTAGTATTACACTAAACGTCTGTAAGCTGAATGAAGGAATTATTTTCAAAAATTACATTTATTTTTCCTTGCAGCAACGAAAAACTAAGAACTAAAATTTGAATCTAAAAACAAAAAGCCAGATATTGAAAGCTTAATTTTAAAATACCTGAATAAAGTAATTATTTTCAAAAATTGCATTTATTTTTCCTTGCAGTAACGAAATACTAAGAACTAAAAATTTGAGTCTTAAACAAAAAGCCAGATATTGAAATTTAGATTTTTTGAAATACCTCGAAAAAGTTTTTATAATTTAAATTTGTGAATCATTTATTATATTACTGTGCGATATACCATATTATTTTCAAAACTGTGTCTCTCCTTACAGCAACGAAAAAATTAAAAACTAAAATCTGAACCTAAAAGAATAAAAAGCTGGATTGAAACTTAAATTTTGAAATACCTAAAATCTAGACAAAGTAATTATAAGTTAGAGTTGTTAATTATAATATAAATCTATAAGACAAATATCAATAAAGATTGAAATACATATTTATATACAAGTTTTGAGCAGTATTACACTAAACGTCAATAATAGATATATGATTGAAAATTAAATTCTGCCAGGACTGTAAGGCATATACATCAAATCATTCATCGCATAAGAAGAGTAATATACATAAAATTAATTGTTTACTTAGAACTGAGTTTGGTAATGTTCAGTTAATAGCTACTGCTTTCAAGAATAGGATTGCAAGTTATAGAGTAAATCCAGATTCAAGTGACATAAATATGCGAGAGTTATTCTTATTTAGTATTTCTAGCACTGTTTGCAATATAATTAAAACATTACTAACCATGCACAAATCAATCAAAGTAAACTTTGAATTATTTGTGTTTTACAAGCTTCCAAAGAATTATGAAATATCATTAAAAAGCTTCAATACTAAATATACGCCTATATTACAAAGTACTTATTTAAAGTTTCTTTTTGAAGAATACTCGAAGAATTTAATCAGCAAATGCATGGAGTTTGAATTATCTGAATCTGGGTGGACAATTCAGTCAATTAACCATTTAGAACTCAATATAGCTAAATATAATCCGCTAAGAGCGGGTCATTTTATTTCATTACCAAAAGTATTTTCAAAACAAAGTCATGTCTTAATATTCATAATACAGACAGTCACTGCTTCCTTTGGTGTATCATAGCACAAATGTATCCAGCGAAATGTAATCCAAATCGAGTTACATCTTATCCACACTATTCTAAAGTTTTAAATGTTTTCGGTATGTCTTTTCCACCGACGTTTGAAGATATAAAACGCTTTGAAAAATAGAATACAAACATAAGTGTCAATATAAATGGATTAGAAAATAATAATACAGTAACAGGACCTTTGTACAAAACATCACAAAGAAATTTAATGCATGTAAACTTATTGCTTTTGAATAAACAAAACAAGACTCATTTTGTTTCAATCAAACATTTTGAAAAGCTCGTACATAAACAACTTACGAAACACAAATGTAAAGTTCATTTATGTGATGAATGTTTTCTTTACTTTGATTCGGAGACAAAGTTAGAGTCACATGATTGTGCTCGCATGCAAACTATCCTTCCAGAAACGAATTCAAAGCTACGATTTTCTAATCCAGAAAAGTCTCAAAGAATTCCAATTGTTATTTATGGTGACTTTGAAAGTTTACTTAGAGAATATTCTGACAAAAATAAAAGTCAACATGTACAAAATGTTCAGATTCGTGAAGTTACTTGTTTTGCTTATTATATATGCTGTGAATCCAATCCCTAATTGAATGACTTTGTTTCTTATCGAGGGCCTAATTGCTCAAAAAATTTGCAAATTCAATTTATAAGGATATATAAAGATTATATAAAATTTTAAATATTTCCAAAGACGTAAATCCGCTTAATAGTGAAGAGCAGAGCTCTTTTAATAGTGCAGAAGTGTGTTATATTTGTAAAAAAAAGTTTTGTTCTTCTAAAGTATATGATCATGACCATTTCACAGGTAAATACAGAGGTCCAGCTCGTAATTCATGTAATTTAAACAATAGAAAATGTAATTCCATTCCTATTATATTTCATAATCTTTCTGGATATGATTGCCATTTATTTATAAAATAACTTGCAAGTGTATGCGATCGTATAAATTTAATTCCAAAAAACAAAGAGAAATTTATTTCTTTTGCAAAGTTTTTTCCAATCGATATGCAGAAGTCAGCGCAATTAAAATTTATGGACTCCTTTAATTTCCTGAGTTCAAGTTTAGATCATTTAGCACAAATTCTAAATCCTGAAGACTTAAAACATTTGCGAACATTCTTTCCATATGAAAATTTATTCCGATTATGTCTTACGAAGGGTGTATATTGCTATGACTATGTAGATTCTTTGGAAAAGTATAAAGAAACTCAGTTACCAGAGCAATCAAAATTTTACAATAAATTAACATCAGAATCTATAACAAGTGAAGATTATAATCATGCTTTAACTGTGTGGCAAAATTTTGGTATTAAAAACTTAAGTAAATATACCGACTTATATCTGAAATGCGATGTCTTACTACTTTGTGACGTTTTTGAGAAAATTAGATCCATGAGTTTGAATTATTATGGTCTCGATCCTTGTCATTATGTTTCATCACCTTCACTAAGTTGGGATGCTATGCTATTGTTGACAACTATTGAGTTGGATTTAATTACTGATATACAAATTTATCAATTTTTATAAAATGGTATAAAAGGAGGGCTATCTCAATGCACGTTAAGGTATGCAAAGGCTAATAAGAAATACTTACCAAATTTTAATGAAGAAGATCCAAATTCTTTCTTAGTTTATTTAGATTGTGTAAATTTGTATGGTTATGCTATGATGCAGCAACTACCTTATAAAAAATTTCGGTTTTTAAAACAAAAAGAATCAAAAAGTTTTGATATTAACTCTATTAGTTCTAATAGTAATGAAGGATATATACTCGAAGTTGACATGCAATATCCACGCAATATTCATGATGAACATTCTGATTTGCCGTTTGCAGCAGAAAAGTTAACAATTCCAATATCATCAAACATTAGTAATAAGAAATTGGTTGCGTCTCTCTATGATAAATATAAATATGTTATCCGTTACCGTCATTTACAAGAATGCCTAAGAAACGGACTTGTTTTATTGAAGATTCATAGAATTTCAGCTTTCAATCAAAAAGCATTTTTAGAGCCATATATTTGCCTAAATACATCTTTAAGACAAAATGCTACATCTGATTTTGAAAGAGACTTTTTTAAAAACAAAACAATTCAATTTTTCGAAAAACTATAGAGAACAAAAGAAAATAAGTCGATGATAAGCTAGTAAATGTATGGAAAGATAATTTTAATAACACAAATAAAGTCTGTGGTGCCGAAAAATATGTTAGTGCGCCTAATTTCAAAATTTTTACAATTATTTCTGATAGCCCCGTAGCCATTCAACTCTGACCAACAAAAGTGATCTTTTTACAATTATTTCTGATAGCCCCGTAGCCATTCAACTCTGACCAACAAAAGATATGAAAGATAATATTAAGTACTTTGATACAAGTAATTTTCCTGAAATTAATATATACCATATTCCAAAAGCAAATAAACAAATACCAGGGTATTTTAAAGATCAATTAGGTGGTGATATTTTTAGGAGTTTATAGGCTTGAAAGCAAAATTATACTGCGTTTATACTTTAAAGTCCGCAATTAAAAAAGCAAAAGGTGTGAAAAAGCATAATACAAAAAAATTAACTATTGAAAAGTAAAGAGATATTTTAAATTCTAAGAAAACCCATAGAGACACTATGTACGTAGTACGATCTAAGAATCATATACTTTATACGCAAAAAATAAATAAGCTCATTCTTAGTGGCAATGATGATAAGCGACAAATATATGAAGATATGTATAAAACTTTGCCTTGGGGACATTATAGCAATTTATTTTAAATAGAATTATATTTAACTAATGATGAAATATGGAATAATTAAGAATTAAATGATGAAATAAAGTAATAGTAATTTATAAAAAAATTATAAACATAAACATAATATGCAAATGAAAAACAAATTACTTTATTTTGAATATTCTTTACTGCAAATATGTTCTATATTGTAACTAGTATATCGTTATTATAACTCTAGCTAAAATATAAAAACCTTTATATGTAATTTGAAATAAAAATACTGTATTATCATAATCATATTTTGTTTTATTTATCATCCCATTAGATCCTTAAATAATAAATATTACATAAAAATAATAGATTTAAATACACTTAACGTTTACAACAGAGTTATACATGTCGAAAAAATTAAACATTTATTTATAGACATTTTATTAACATAAACTTTATTAATTGATTTCAAACTTAAATACAAGATTTGCTTAGTTTTTTTACCACTTTACAAACTAAATGTTCTGTCTCATTCATGAAGTCATCATATGCACTTGTCACTAGATATAGCACGTTCACAGCTGCATTTCCAGATTCAGTATTTATTTCATCGATATTACGACCATCTAAATCATGTATTATAATTTTTATTAAATGACGTACATCACCCGTTTCCTTTCGCATGATAAATGATGTATTTTTCAAAGAATTTGATTTGATTTTTTTTTCCTCCGATTTTTGGCGACGGCTCTGCTCGTACGTCTTTGTCGCCACTTCATCGTACCAGCCTTGCCTATCATGAGCATAGTAAAATGGATTAGTAATTGGGTTTGAGTCTTCTATCAAATTCTGAAAGCCAGATATAAAATTACTACCCATGAATTTAAAATCAATTAAAAATAATAAAAACGTAATAGTAACTTACCTCACGTATATTTTCTAAGCTATCCAAAACAGGACTGTAAGATGATGTATGTGACATGTTTCTGAAAAACAAAAATGAGTATAAGTTACATATTTTATTACATTTATAAGAGTTAGAATTACAATAGAAAATAGAATAAGTTACTTTATTATTTAAATATTTCATTTAAAGTACTTCAAATTTCAGCTAAAGAAACAAACGTACTCTTTATAGAAAGTACTGTAGCGAAATGACGTGATCGCGTGTTGTAAGATAAGAATTGTATAATTTACAGAATAAGCATAATATACTCAGGATTTGTAAGATCAGAATAGCATTATTTTGCAAAGTAAGCATAGATCTACTAAGAAATTTGTAACACGAGAATAGGAGAACATTTAGCAGAACAGACATGATGTGACATGCATTTCTCTCTAATATTGTTCATGCAAAATATATAATTATAAAATATATATATTTAATATATACCTATGTTTGTAGGTTAGTAAGTTATTCAATAAGCACGATGAAGTTGATCAAACAACCCATATCACTAAGCGTCAGCAATATTAATATTGATCACTCTACTCAAAAGATCAGACACAGAATTCTCTTACCAAATACCATTCGCCTTATAATATGCGATCCTTCTAATTGCGGTAAAACAAACGCTGTAATAAGTTTATTGTTGCATGAAAATGGGCTTAAATTTCAAAATCTTTACTTGTATTCAAAAACTTACTATCAACCAAAATTTCGTTTTTTACGAGAAGTAATTAAGAGAGTACCTAATATTTCATTTTATGAGTTCAATGATAACAAAGACGTTATAGGTCCAAGTGAAGCTTTAAACAATTCTGTATTTATTTTTGATGATGTTGCTTGTCATATTCATAGTAAATAAGCAAAAACCAAATCAAGACCATAATTTATCGATGCAATCATGCGCAAGTTCTGCTGGATCATTTGAATCGCAATTTCAGAACTATTACAATGCTGACTTGAGTTCTGCAGAATCCCCAAAAAATGAAATAAAGACAATTTAGAGGCTTCATTAGATCGGAATTATATCTATGATATTTACGATGATAAATTAAATATACCATTTGGGATAAGAAAAAAAAAAGAAAACTTACATGATGAGAAATTCAGAAGTTACTTTTTCTAAAATTGACAGTTTGAATAACGAAACTGTATTTTTAGTAAATATTGGAGACAAATCTTACAATTTAACTATCGGGTTAAGAGAACTTCTACTTAGAAAAAAACCTGATTTGAATTTAGTATCAAGCGCTGATAAACTCGTATACAAAGATATTCTACACCATACTAACGCTCATAAGAGAGATTTTAACCCTAGAGGTCAAATAAGAGGTGATAAGGGAATTAAATATCGAAAAATAATTGAACCATTATTTTCCGAGACCTTAATCAAATAAAAAAATCGAAGAAAAGCTTGGAAGTAATTTACCTAAGCTTAAGAAATATTGATATTGTGTATTGGGACGATCCAAATGAGTTAGTTGATGGATTAAAACTTTTAATAGCTTCAAGAGATGCGGGCAATACAAATCATGATAATGAAATTTTATCGATCATTGAAGAATTAAAAGAAGCTAACATTATAAAGGAATAAAATACTAATTATTACTAGCTTTTACTCAGTATTGGTGAAGTTGCTCATGTTGCAAATTACTAAAAAAATGTCTGTATTTATTTTAGTAACAAGCAGCATAAACGAATTATTTTTAATAACTACCAACATAAGAATAAAATAAAATACATTATTTATTTGAACATGAGTAAAGCCGATGTAGTAAATGAAATTCAAAGAAATGCTAGGGTGAATTTCCCACGTACAAACGTTATTGCGAAAGATATAGATGATTTATGGCAAGCAGACTTAATTGATATGCAATCAGTTTCTAAGGAAAACAAAAACTTCAGATTTATTTTCACCGTTATTTATATATTTTCGCAATACGCTTGGGCTTTTCCAATTAAGACTAAAAGTAAAGAGGACGTATGCTATAATTTTATGAAGCTCCTAAAAACACGTGTACCCAAAAATTTGCAAACCGACAATGGAACAGAATTTTATAACTATAAGTTTAAAAAAATATTTTTTTTTGTTATTTGGAGGCCAATTCTGGCTTACAAATTTTAACAAAAAGATCAGAAAATATATAAGAGAGTTGTTATAATAATAATTTTTTGATTTCAGACATAATACTAATTAATAAAGAAAAATATTTCTGCTGCACCGTTGACAACTGTCAAAGCGTAACGACTATACATACAATGTTTATCAATATGGAATAAATCCAGGGAAGTAATGTAATAATATTTCATTTATAGAGTAAAGTGCTTTTATTTAGGCCGTAAATGATTGTTTCAGGGAAAGATGCGGGGTACAGCACATTTGAAGTTAATATGAATATGTAATTTAAAGACTTTTGAGTGTTGTAGAGATCTGTTTAGATTTTTTAATGAATATCTCTGCTCCTCTACATTCACAGCCGAATTTCCTACAGTGTCAAAATTGTGCTGACGGTAGGCTGTTTAAAGGTAAAAGGGGATTAAATATTCATATTAAACGATGCCATAGTAAAAGTATTTCGGCTTCACAGCCTGCCGTAGAAATTCATAACTTTTTTAGCAATTCCTCTATTGACACAAATGTTTCCCTTTTTTCGGAGCAAATTTACAATTATTATCGTAATGTACCAGTGGTTAAAAGAATTCCTAGAGGTGCGAGGATGCAGCTTGCTAAAGCATTGTCATGCACTATTCAAAGTTGTTTCACTAATAGTGAAAATAGTTGGCAAAAATTATTTACTTTCGCGTATTCCCATTTTCATTTTGATAAAACAATAAATAAATCAATTACGTCTCAACTAAAAGAGACATCTTTTCAAAATTTAGATTACCCAAATAATACTCATTTATCTCGACCACGTCCTAAATTTGATTTAAAAAAAGTAGTTGAGTCGAAAGTAATGGATGGCGACTTAAAAAATGCATCCCGTATTTTATTCTCAGACGACATCCTGGCTCCTCGTAATGTCGAAACTCTTGAAAGCCTTCGTCAAAAGCATCCTTCGGTCAAACCGTCTCAGGGTTTACTGCTGCCTCCCAAGACTTCTATTCAACCTTTACAAATTTCGGAAAAAGACACTTTAGAAGCAATTATGTCATTTTCGAATGGCTCTGCTGGCGGCATTGACGGAATTACGCCTCAACATCTTAAAGATCTTGTAAGCGCTTCTGCCGGTGACGCCGACGGAGTACTTCTTAAAGACATTACAAAATTATGTAACTTTATGCTTTCTGGTAATGTTAATCCAAATTTCATTCCATTCTTATATGGGGCAAGATTATGTGCCTTCAAAAAAAAGGGCAACGGTATCCGTCCTATTGCCGTTGGTTCCACATTTCGACGCTTAACTTCAAAATTAGCTTGCAGGTACATAATCTGTAACCTTAAGACCAAATTTCAGCCTACTCAACTAGGCTTTGGCACTAGAGGTGGCTGTGAGGCGGCGGTACATTCAGTGCGTACATTTTTAACAAACTCTGATGCAGATGTTCTTGTGAAGGTTGACCTAAGGAATGCTTTTAACTCTATCGATAGGGTAACCTTGCTGAAAGAAGTGGCTAACAATACCCCCGAAATTTATCATTACGTTTGGCAATGTTATAGGCAAAATACGAACTTGTTTTACGAAAACCATGTTATCGATTCTGCTGTTGGTGTTCAACAGGGTGACCCTCTGGGTCCAGCACTTTTCAGTTTGGGAATTCAACCCATTATTTCAAATTTGAAATCCAAGCTGAATGTCTGGTACCTAGGCGACGGTACACTAGGAGGTAGAGCAGATGACGTCCTCAGCGATCTTACTCATATTTTTCGAAATTTTAAAAATATTGGCCTTGAACCAAATAGCAATAAATGTGAAATATTTTTTTCCAATAATTTATCTACTTCTCATAGAGACACCTTAATTCAAAATTTTAATCATATTTGTCCAGGAATAAAAACTGTCAATACGGAATCACTATACCTGTTAGGTGCCCCGTTGTTTTTCGATAGTATTAAACCTGTTTTAAAAACAAAATTTGATCAGTTTTTAAACCACGTTGATAAATTGTATAAATTAAACCCCCACATAGCTCTTACTATTTTAAAATATTGTCTTCTTGTACCTAGATTTACATACTTACTCCACTCGAGTCCAATCTGGAAATGTTCGGATATTTTACAAGATATTGATAATAATCTTAAAATTGCTATAGAAAAAATTCTAAATTTAACTTTAAATACAACAGCCTGGACTCAAGCTACTTTACCTATAAAATTTGGTGGCATTGGTGTGAGAAATCTTTCTAGCGTTGCATTGCCTGCTTTCCTTGCTTCCGTGCATAGTGTCAGTGACTTATGTAACATAATTTTAAATAATAAAGTAGACCTATGCTTTGCTACGGAGGCAGGGCAGACATGGCAAACGCTCTGTCCTGGTGAAAATATTCCACTGGAAGTTAACCAACAAAAACAGTGGGATATTCCGTTGGTACAGGGCGTGCAGAAGGATTTGTTTCATAATTTCCATAGTGACCAAGATAAGGCACGCCTTCTAGCTGTTTCGACTAAGGAATCTAGTCACTGGTTACACGCTTTACCATCAAGTAATCTCGGCACATTACTTGATAGGGAAAGCTTGCGTATTGCCGTAGGAATCCGACTAGGAGCGGCGATTTGTCAACCCCATCAGTGCCCCTGTGGTAGCAGCGTCGACAAGTTTGGGCTCCACGGACTTTCATGTAAGAAAAGCGCTGGTAGGTTTTCACGACACAGTTCTTTGAACGATGTCATCCGAAGGGCTCTTGCCTCTATAAATGTTCCCTCGGTTTTAGAGCCTTATGGAATATTTAGAGACGATGGCAAGAGACTCGACGGTATGACATTGGTCCCTTGGGAGAGAGGTAAAGCCCTAGTGTGGGATGCTACTTGCGTAGACACTCTGGCGGCCTCTCATCTCAGGGGTACCTCGTTTAAAGCCGGGGCGGCATCAGAGGCAGCTGAGCTGAGTAAGTGGCGCAAATATGAGTCTCTGAGAGATGACTACATATTTGTGCCATTTGCTGTAGAGACTATCGGTCCGTGGGGTCCATGTGCGGTGAAGTCCCTAAAGGAACTCCATCCGCGGCTGGTCGTTGCTGCTGGTGATAAGAGGGCTGGTTCTTTCCTCGCTCAAAGGCTAAGTATAGCCATTCAGCGGGGAAACGCAGCCAGCGTTCTTGGCACGATACCGCGGGGAGTAGGACTATATGATAATTAAGTTTCTAGTTTTAGTTTTTTTTTTATTATCATAGTTTTTAATATTGTAGATAAAATTAAGTATTATGTAAAAAATATGAATTATTATAATATTATTCATTACTCAACCTTTTCAACAAAGAAGGCTTCCATAATTGAACGATTTATTCGAACTTTGAAATCTAAATTGTATAAAGTATTTAGTTTACAGATTAATTATAACTGGATAGGCTATACTCTTAATAATGTTATTTACGAATACAATCACACTTATCATCGAACTAATGGTGAAATTCCAGCCAATGTTAATAATAAAAGTAAAAAACGAATACTACAGAGATACCTTAGATTGGTAAAGAAAGATTATGTAAAACGTAAGTTTAAAGTAGGTGATTATGTGCGTATAAGCAAATACGAAGGTATATTCCAAAAAGTATATACTTAAAATTGGTCGACAGAAATATTTAAAATTCGAAAATTACAGAACACAATTCCAACCACTTACTTAATTGAAGATACAATTAGAGGTCAACCAATTTTAGGAGGATTTTATGCGCAAGAGCTACAAAAGACCAAAAATCCAAACATATATTTAGTCGAAAAAGTTTTAAGAAGGAAAGGAAATAAAGTTTTAGTAAAATGGCTAGGTTTGTTTTCTAGTGAAAACAGTTGGATCGATAAGTCAAATATATTGTAATAGACTTACTGACCACTGTGTTTAACATTAAGAACAAATAAGATAAAATTGTATATTTAATAAATATCCCAAGCGCGATCATACAGTCTTATGTTGTGCATTGGTGAGAGTAGTTTTCTCAATTGGTTGATTAATAATTTACCATTCGAATTACATTTACCGGGATACAATTATTGTGGTCCTGGTACAAATTTAATCAAAAAACTATCACGTGGAGTCAAAGGTATAAACAAATTAGACGAATATTGTAAAGAACACGACATTGCGTATCACAAATATTAAAACTTAAAGGATCGACATAAGGCGGATTTAGTTTTTTTTTTAAAATGGCAAAAACACGAGAGATTGCTCCAGATGCAAATTTGGGAGAAAAATTAGCAGCAAAGATAGTGAGCAAAGCTATGAAATCAAAAATTAAAACTGGGGCTGGCCTAAATAATGGCAATAGTAATAAAATGTCTCCGAGAAAGTTTGGCAATTAATTTAAAAATAAGTTTAAGAATATCATTACAAAAACGAAAAGACTTATGCAAAAATTAAAACCAAAATGCAAAAAAGCAGCAATTGAGCTAGCTATAGCTGCTGCTAGAGAACTAGTTGATAATTCTGTTATAAAACTTCCTCGCATTATTCCTATAACAAAAACTGGTGGGGTACCACCTTTGATTCCGATTTTTGCCGGATTATCGGCTACGGGAGCCTTAACAGGTGGTGCAGCTGGTATACTTAAAACTATAAATAAAAAAAAATTGCTGAATTGAAGAGACACAATGAAAAAATGGAAGCCCTTTGTATCGGAAATGGGTTACAGTTTAAGCCTTATAAAAATGGATTTGGCATTTTTGTATCTAAAGAAATAAAAAACTAGAATATATGCTACCCAACCGCGCCTTAACTAATATTAACATTTTAAAGTACGGGAAAAATATTCCCTATTGTCGAGGTGTCTTTATGAGAGATGAGCTCCCAACACACCCTTTTAAAAAAGAATGTGGAGTTATAAACTTAGATATTTCCTCAAATCCGGGATTTCATTGGGTAGACTATGTAAAATTTAATAATTATGTTGAATATTTCGACAGTTATGGAAATCTTAAACCTCCAATGGAATTGATAAAATATTTAGGTCCTAAAGTCCACTATAATTATGATAACATACAGCGTGATCATCCTTTTAATTGTGGACATCTTTGTTTCATTTTTTGGAGAATTTTTGGCACCATCAAGACAAAAAATAAACAAGAACTTCATAAACTGCTCAGTATACAAGCATGACTATAACAGTTACTATCTCAGGAAATAAATCAGAATTGGATTCCTACTTTCAACCGCCTTTGAGTTTATCAGGTCAATACGAGTGTGGTTTACTATATTTTTCAGTAATAGACTCAACAACAAAATATTCTTATATTGATAGCAAGTTCCGATCTGTGAATAGAATCGAATGTGATCTCATATACGCCTCATATTGCAACGGGTTACCTACTCATATTATTCACGAATTTGTATATAAAACTGCTGCAGATAATCAATACATAGAAATACCTCAGACCGTTATTAACTTCCCAGTGAAACTTTAAACAAACGCGAAATATCGAAATATAATGAATGCAAAGACAAACAAATAGAAAAATACCAAAAATTAACTATCAAATCCCAAACATCCATGTCAACGTAGAAACGAAATGCAACAACCGTTGACCACAGACGCAAACACTAAACAACGCACGGTCTATAATTTGTCAAAAGAAACACTGGACCAACCTACAATAAAAGTATTGTCGAAAGGCTTGAATTTTGCTCTAACGCCGCAAAAAATTCCGTACGAGGAAATTATCTGTAGTGATGAGGATTGTTTGTTTAAGAATAATATCGGTAAAGAGGATTTAGAGGCTATACGTCAAGACATTTCGTCCCTGTTACGTCGAAGTTCAGCGCCGAAACTAAATCTCCCCAAAGACGAATTTAAAGCGTTGTACAACTTACGCAACAGACCAGAGCTCACGATTCTCCGCGCGGATAAAGGAAATGCCACGGTAATAATGGACACGTCAGAGTATAATTTCAAAATACAACTACTTTTATCGGACGTAAGTACATACAAAAAGGTCAAAATAGACCCTACAACTAATACACTTTTAATAAAGAAATACTCCGAAAAATTAGATCTCGACGTGAATTCGACAATACCATCATGTGCCAAACCACCGAGGTTGTATGGGTTACCGAAAATACACATACCAAACGCTCCACTACGTCCTATATTAAGCCAGATCGATTCACCAACTTATAAGTTGGCTCAACACTTGGCAAAAATACTGTCACCACTAAGAGGACATACCAGAGCACACACAAAGGATTCATACCATTTTGTTAGTGAGATAAAAGACCTACATCTCGCTGACAATGAAACTATGGTCAATTTTGATGTTCAGTCACGATTCACATGCCTACCTATTGAACACTGCATCTCAATTGTTACTAGAAAGCTAGAAGATAACAACATGCCTACAGAATGTGCAGTATTACTCAAACACTGCCTCACATCTGGCTATTTGTTGTGGAAAGAAGAGTTCTATATGCAAGTAGACGGAGTGGCCATGGGCTCACCTATATCTCCCGTAGTCGCCGACATATTCATGGAGGACTTTGAGGAGAAAGCCCTTCTTACTGCTCCTGTAAATCCAAGATTCTACAAGCGGTACGTAGACGATACTTTCACAATTTTACCATCTGACAAAGTAACTGCATTTTTAAACCACCTTAATTCCATAAACCCTAGAATACAATTCACAATGGAGTTAAAGGCAAAAAATACTTTAGCTTTCCTAGATGTTTTAGTCATCCGAAATCCTGATAACACTATTGGTCATACTGTGTACAGAAAAAAAAGACCCATACCAACCGATATTTAAATGGTGAATCTCACAATCATCCTTCACAGTTAGCTACCGTGGGAAAATCTTTGTTTCAGAGAGCACGAGGGATCTGTGACAGAAAACATCTGAGCGCCAAGCTTCAGCACGTCGAGCAAGTACTGCAAGACAACAAGCTTCGGGTCCCGCGCCTACGTCACAGTGACCGAGTGAAGCCAGCCACAGTCGAGCGTGTGCCTGCTGTACTACCCTATGTCAGAGGATTCACAGACAAGGTTGGCTACATCTTGAAGCGAGCTTCCATTAAAACATACTTCAAGCCGCTGAAGAAGATCGGTCAATTTTTACCATCCGTCGTCAAGTGTCATATCCCTCTACAAGATGCAGGAGTGTACAAGCTGGATTGTGAATGTGGTCTCTCGTACATAGGACAAACAAAAAGATCTATTAAAACCCGCGTTAAAGAACATATAGCTGACGTGAAGCACCGACGTATCGGGAAGTCTGCAGTTTGTGAACATGTTCAAGATCGTCCCCGCCATTACATTAGATTTGATAGACCACAAATCCTCGCAAAAGAACACCGATTCCTCCCAAGGATGATTCGCGAGGCTATTGAAATTAAAAAACATCCTAATTTCAACAGAGAAGATGGATGGGTGCTGCCATCTGCTTGGGATCCCATAATTAATAAAATCAAATCCAAACCCAAATATACCACTGCTAGACTTCAAGATACTGTAAGCTCATTCTGCGTAAATCGAACCAAAAATTAATATTAAAAAACTGAAGGTAGCCGGGCTAACTATGACAGCAGGACGTCAAACACCTCAGTCCTCCGTGACCACGGGTGCTGGAAAGCACCCGAAATGTCGGGAATATAAAAATAAGTTAATATACGCGATAAAATCCGTAAAATTAGATTTATTTAAAAATGTGTAGTGTTCGCGTAATAATAAGAAATCATTATACTTCCCAGTGAATAAAAATAATATTAAATCTATAACTATTAAAGTTTTAGATCAATTTGGATACAGAATTAATTTCAAAGAACAATATATTGAAATTCGCCGCTATTTGAGGAAAATAAAATGATATTGCACTATAAAAACCCTTCAGTCTACTTAAAGCACCCTATTACTTCTACACTCACTAAGGTGCGAAGACGTGAGAAAAAATTTAAGACCTTGAGTAAAAATAATAAAGATTTTCTAAAGTCATTAGGATTTAAAGTATATATATACTACAGATTAATGACTTACCAAATTTCGATACTTCTATTCAAAGTTACGAAGTTCATTCTTATAAGCCATATAATAATAGCTTTAGAGAAAACGATGAAATAAGAATTCTCATACATCAGCAAGACATATTCTCGTATGGGTAATATTTTGAATTCACAATATTACCCATACGAGCCCTCATGTTTAAAGATTTCCGAAAATAAATTTAATATATTATACGAAATGTATGTGAAATTTTGCCAGTCGTACTACAACTGTCCCGCAGACCCATTGCTTGATTTAAGTAGCTTTAAGGAGAAGGCTCCGCTATTTGTGATAGATTGTTCAAGACAAAACGACAGTCTAAAAACGGGACCCGTAGATGTTCGTTTGGAGATTGAATGTACCACGGCAATACCAGAGAAGACAACTGGATATTGTTTAATCATTAACGATCAACTTGTGGAATATATGCCTTTAAGTAACATAGTGCGCAAATTGACACGACTGCTATCGTAGATGTCCAAGGTTTCAAAACAGAAAGAAATGAATCCATAGTGAAAGAAATTGCAATATTATGTAATAATAAAATACAACGACTTTTAATTAAACCACCATTTCCTTTTTGCAAATTGACTGTAAAAGAAAAGAAACATGTAAATTGGATTCAACGTAATAGAAAGATATATTGGTGTGAGTGAGTAACACCTTATTTAAATTATCAGAATTTGATTGCAAATAATATAAAGGATAAATGTTTATACGTCAAAGGTTTAGAAAAAGTTTTATGGTTAAAATCCATCTTACAAAATGATAATATAATTATTTTGAAGATAAAGGATGTCCTAGTTTGTTAAATATGTATGATCGATATAAAGATTATAAAGATTTGTATAGTTCTATTAATAATGACTCAGTATGTGATTTGAAAAATGTTTTTTGTTTAAATAAATGGTGCTCTGATAATAACATTTGAAATATTCTTTGTTTTATTTCATAAAAAAGCTCTCCATCAGCAACTTTTTTTAAATGTTTATAAGGAATCAGCGCAGCTTTGCAGCTTCATTAAACTCTTGCAACCAGCAAGATCAAACCACCACAAAGCATGAGGGACATGTCTCAAAACGAATATAGACCCCGATATAGTTTATATGATTCATATAAAACACGCTTAATTTAATTTAGCCATTATTGGGCAACGAGTGATTTAAGAGAAGCAGTGGTGAATGAAATGGCTGATGCGGGATTCTTTTATTTTGGCGATAGCATAAATGATACAGCTGTTTTTTTTTCCTGTGGAGGAGTTATTAGAGAGTTTGAGATTTACGATGATTCGTGGATGCAACACACATTACATTATCCTCAATGTTTTATGTGAACGTCGTGAAAGGGTTAGATTATATAAATAAATGTTTGAAAGAGTATGGTAAATCGCTGTGAGTAAAAAAGAGTGACACAGAATTGAGAAGACATCTGCTTAGTTAAAAAAAATGAAAAAAGTAGAAAATCGCTGTGAGTTAAAAGTGATACAGAATTGAAAAGACATCTGCTTAGTTAAAAAATGGAAATGTAGAGCTGTTTAGTGTAATATTGGGTTGAACTGCGTCGCGAACGGTTGTGAGTGATGCAGCTGCCCCAATATTACCCTACTCTAGACTTGACATGATGTGTTTAATAAGTTCCAGTTACTAATTTAGAGGACAAAGCACGTAGTACAATAAAAGTTTAAATTTACAATATGAAATTACGAATTTACATTTTACATTTCTTTATATTTTTGTTAAATAAAAATAAAAATTCACAATTACTGGGTTATTTAATTTAACTTATGATTTATGGTAACTACTAAGAGTTAGTTACGATTAATATGATAGTAATAATATTTTGACAGGTGAATTGGCGATTATAAATTCTTTTTAAAATGATATTAATCATTGTTCCAAACTTCATAACTTAATTGTTAAATACACAGAACACAATATTATAATAAAAGTCAAGTTCTCACCACTTCATCGATTGACTGGTAGAGTATGCTTCAAGGTATTAAATCCGCCCTTGGTATTCTTTTGTATTAAGGAATGAAATAAATAGTAAATAAATAATGTACTTAAACAATTGTGCAGCTATATTAGAAGGTGTTTACGGTATAATTCGACCATTATGTCACTTTTTTACAATTTTGTCAAATTGTAACGTTTATTAGATAAGACTTAGATAGGCATGTACAATTTTCGGCAAATTGTGGTATCACCGTAATATTAAGGGCAGCCCAATCGAACAAAGAGTAGGACAAAACGATTATAATTAATATTTTAAGGAGCGTAGGTAATGAGCGGTTTAATGTACTTAAAGACAAGTACTTGGCCCTCGTATTAAAACAGCCACTCAGCTACGATGGTAAAAAATTTAATACATGTAATTTTTCTAATATATCAATATATATATATATATATATATATATATATATATATATATATATAAGAATTTTAGGTACTTTTAAACTGAAATATGGGTATTTAATTATATGATCAATAAAGGAAAAATTTACCAAGTAGATGAAGAAATGGATACTCTACTAATGGCTTCGTGGAAGTAAGTGTGGATGATGTGTACATAATAGTGCTTTTAGCTCGCTATGGACTTTGCCCTTTATATAATGTTAAATGATATTTCCTGAAAAATAAATATATTTAAATCTACTCGTATTTATCTATATATCATACAATCAATATAATCAATCAATATATTCTTTATTGTACAAATTAGAACGAGACAAAATGAAATAAATATATACAAAGTACAATAGGCGGTCTTATCGCTCTGGAAGCGATTTCTTCCAGACAACCCTTATTTAGCAATGAACTGTTGTATTGTGGGAAGGTGTATATAAATGACTAAGGAGAATACACATACTGTACTTGAATACGCTGTCGGCGCCCAAGCAAGTAACTACGAAACCATTCAACTACAGCCGGAGATATGTTAAGAGAGCGCAATATATTTAACAACATATCAAACTGTATTAAGCGCATTGCTGAAATCTAAGAAAGTTAGTATTGTCAATTTTTGATTTTCGATACTATAATGATAACGAATACGGAGTCATCAGTAATTTTTAAAAGTGCTGTAGTCGTACTATGACCAGGGTTGAAACCGGATTGCAAGGGATTAAGGAGGTTATGTTCTCGTAGATAAGAGCTTAGTTGCTTGGATACCAGAGTTTTTAACACTTTAGATAGGAAAGAATGTAAAGAAATTGGCCGGTAATCAGAAAAACATTTCGAATTGGTCTTTTTAGAGAGAAATCATATTGGCTTCCTTCCAAGTAGAGGGAAAAGAAGCAGTTTTCATGGAATCATTTAAGATGGAAGTAATTGCAGGGATAATAAGATCCAGGAGAGGAATTATCATTTTACGACTAATACAATAACCGCCTACTACATTCGAATGAATGAAAAAAATGGCTCTCTCAACATCACAACTATTAAATTGACTAAAATGAAAAGCAGAAGAGTCCGGAGTGGGAATATTAGAGATGACATTCAAAGTATTTTGCTTTGCTTGGTAATAAATGCGAGAACTAGAAGAGGAGTGCTGATTAAGCTGATTGTGGTCAATATCATCGTGTGTTAGGATTTCACCCCTGTTCCCAACTCCTAAGGACTTAATGAATTTCCAGACCCTAGCAAGATCGAGGTCACGAACCGATTCGTGATTATGGCGTCGTTGTGCATTTCTACACACGTTGTTGCATTAATTCTGTATCAATCTATATTTCTCTTTATTTGCATCACTAGGATCTAACTTGTACTTTGCTTTAACTCGATTTTTCTTATCAATTATTTATTTAATTTTGTCACTCAACCATGGAGATGGAGAATGCTTAACGCGCACTGGTCGAATAGGAGCATGATTATAATATAATTTAATTAAAAAGGAATTGAATTATCCTTTATATAGTATATTTGAAATAATCTAAAACCTCGACGTATATTTTGTAAAATGTGTTATGTAACGATTCGTCTTTACATTATTTAATATACCTGCTGGAGAATTCAACAGAAGATCCCAGTTTTGATCTCGGAAATACATCAGGATAGCATGAATTGTTAAAAATAAAAGTATGAGAGCGGATGTTCAACTAGCTCTCTTGCTTACGCAATTAATCATTATCAGTAATAAGACAACGTAACGTACTGTACATTCAGAATAGTAAAATTACAGTTCAACCACACCGTAACACGTCTGCGCTACAATCACACACCAGTGTAACGTGAGGTACGTAATTACATGATAACACCAAAATATGTAAACCAACAGCAACACTACTTATCTCAATGTAACACAGGGCAGCCTCTCAGCAACACCAATCCTCTTTGCCTGCACTAGAGGAATTACAACAACGAACAAAACCACGACACTATCTTAGCACTAGTAGAATGACCACACTCGTAGAATGACTTAAGCGGAATCTCTCGCATACGGCACCTACAGTGAACTTGTATTATATTGATACTGCACAAACAAGTGGGGGCTTCTAGATATACCCTCAATTCCACCTCGATCCAACTGGGTATTTATAGAGACTTCGACTCGGCCATCCTGACTTACGACCGTCCTCGGGCGTGCATTCCTGTAACAAACACTATTATATATTAGTCATCAATTCATTCGCTCGTCCGTCCTGGCATCAGTAGGTACTAAAATGGGTTCGCAAAACTAATTGTTAGATGGCGCTGCTTGTTACACTATGGCGCCATCAATCTACGACATGTCCGTTCCTGACTAGCACCCGTCCTCGGATGCAGTGCCTGTGGGCAAAAATATGCTCAGAGAATAATCTAGCTCGGCTATTATGCCAATAGAAACAAGGTTGAATCCAAATGGTATTTCTCCTAGATCTCAATATTCAACTGTCATAATTGACAATGCCCTGTTATTAAGGCTTCCTATACAGTGCATCCTGAACAACATGATTTATTGTGAAAGGTCCGATCAACAAGTTACAATACAGTAATTCTTAAAATCTTGTTACTCTTGAAATCTGTGCACCGACACAGGCCAGAATCGCACCAACGATTCTTTACATATCTGCCGTCACACATGCCAGAACTGCACCAACGACTCTCCAAATATCTGCCGACACATATGCTGCCACATATGCCAGAATCGCACTAACGATTCTCTACATATTCGTCGCCAAATATGCTATAACACATGAGGGGCTCTGTGCACCAGCACAGACAAGAGTCGCACCAACGTTTCTCTACAGACCCATCGCCACATGTTACTCTTGAGGATCGGTCTAAATTTTCAAGTATGAGTATACAAGCCATTCTTTATCAGATTTGGTCTCACTACCGCCGTCATCAACTATGACTAATAATCTAATTCTCGAGCAACTTGGTGATCGGGGATCTTCCTCACAAGATCATGGGGGTATTTGTAGGGTACTTTGCACACTAACATGACCGATTCCGGTTAAATTTACAATATTATTTACACGCTTGTCACTAAACTTTGCTGCAACACAATCTTTGATGAGAGAGCATTCGGCACCACAATTATAATAAAATGGGTACGACTCACCAGTGTTCATCAGCACACCGCTGGGAATGCTCACATAGCAAAAACAACACGTCGCTCACTGCTCTCCGCTGCGGCAGGCATAAGGTAAACACGTGGCTATCAAAACAACCCAGCACACGCCATACTTAGCTACCATGTGGCAAGCGCACGTGGCTAAAAGAACACAGCGACCACACTCGTAGAATGACTTAAGCGAAATCTCTAGCACACGGCGCCTACAGTGAACTTGTATACTGCACAAACAAGTGGGGGTTCTAGATATACCCTCAATTCCACCTAGATCCACCCGGGTATTTTATAGACACTCCGACATACCAATATCTATGTATAAGATAGAAATCTACTCATAATAATTATTGCTAGTTTTTGAAGGTATTGTTTTAAATTATTAATTAAGATTTTTTTACACTATTAAAATAATTAAAAAACATTCGAACAGTTACACAATTTATACGAAAGTCCTCTTTAATGACACCGTTCAGATGAAATCAGAGATTTAAATTTCACACACCTACTGTCCTAATTAATCCCTCCATCCTTTCATAATATTATACTTTTAAATGTCAGTACAGAATTAATTAGCATGCCCAATTATTTTGGATTTAAATTCTGAATATATATAATAAAATTCTTTTTTGAAATACAAAATCAGATGGAACGAGGATTAAATAAAACAAATGATAAGTATTCTTTCGCGTAGTGATCTGAGAATATTGTGACCTGTGGACAGTATACATCACTAGCATTCTGATTTGCGTGTATATATACAGTATATTATATATACACGCAAATCAGAATGCTAGTGATTTGTCACCCTTGCGAAATAAGACGGAATGCCTAGTTATCAGTAAAAGGGTGTCTGATTCTCGTTATTACCCAAATTATTTGCATTTAATTTTATCTTCTAAGCTATCAGCTTATATCTAATAGGGGACACTTTTTGAGGTAAAGACAGACAGAGAGAGAGAGAGAGAGAGAGTTATTTTCAATTAAAATCTAAGTAGACCCCTTTTTAACACTTACGACTCTTAATTCATTATTTAACTTTTTGCTATATAAACTTACTGGTCCATAAGAAAATGAATGCTACGACGAAAACAGACGCAATCGGTTGGGCGCGTATAAGAAAGTATCTATTTTATATTTTATTATCGTGGTAGAGTCATGCTGCACTTATATTGTGTTGCATGGTCAAGCCGACCAGAGTTAGACAACGCTCTCACAGAATACCAGCATAAAATAGCAGCTTAATGCTGCTGTGATTCGTGTGGTGAGTATAGAGGACCAGGATGGCAACGCATCTGCAATTTCATTCTTAATTGAGGATAAATATTAAGTAGATGTGTACTCGTTTGTCACCCTTATTCTATAAAAAAAAGTCAACACCTATACATTATATAACAATATATAATATTATAACCTTACAATTATACATTATATAATATTATATAACCAAATATAAAATTTTGTACAAAACGCTGTTTTTGGATATTAACCATCCCATTCAATTTGATGCTTTTTAAGTACTAGCACCTGCATGATAATATAATTAGGTTAGATATGATAGTAATAATGTCATCGTTTTTACTAGAAAAAGACTAAAGAAAATTGTGTAAAATTAACAAGTTGAACTAGAGTGAAGACGAAGAGACTTTTGAAATAACATTTTGCTTTAATTACAACGAGACGTGAGATTTCCAATTTCCGCTACCTCACGAACATTTTCATTAAACTCTACATTCACCTATATTACGTGTGTTGATTCATCTCGAATAGGCAGATCCAGACTTATGTAAACATTCCATTGTTCAATATGTCTCATTCGATTAATTAACATTTTGCTGAATCTCGAAAAATATGTATTTATTAAGGCTTTAAGAAGCCTGAATGACCTTGACGAAATAGCGACCGCAGAGATTTTAACCGATGTCTACTCTATCTCCAAATAGACTGCAGAGGTGACTAGTATATAAGTGATATAATGCCTATTATGCTTGCGCATCACTGAGATTCATGTCGTGGGCGCGGTAGTAAGTATCTTCAATAGGGTATTACACCCGTTTTCAAAAAGCTATATTATGGTTGTAGCACGAATGGGTCGGCTCGACCGGGGAAGGACCACGCTCTCACAGAATACCAGCGTCAAATAGCAGCTTAACGCTACTGTGTTTCGTATGGTGAGTGTAGAGAACCGGAGACCCTTTTTACTGGAAACGAGGCATTCCATCTTAGTCCTCACGGGTGACAACGCATCTGCATTTTCATTCGTAATCGAAGATAGGTGTAGATGTCTATGGGCCACAGCAACCACTTACCATCAGGTGGACTGTGTGCTCGTTTGTCACTCTTATCCTATAAAAAAAAGTGTTTAAAATGAATCCTAGAGTGATAATGAACCATTATAATTTTTATATAAATTTGAAACCGAATAGTGCCATAAAAAATAATTTTAATCTATCGTTTTAAATTTTCGCGCGAAAACGATAGCCGCCATTCTGTTCAACTCGTGACGTCACTGCCCTAGAATTTTGCTGATTTTGCAAAGGAATAAGATACTTTTGGATGTTTAATAATGATTTATCATCTATATCATTGTTGTTGTTGCAAAAATACGAGCATATGAACGCCGGGGAAGTTATGGATTCAAGTGGCAACTGATTTAAATATGAGAAATACTTGATTAAACTAGCAAGAAGAGACCCGAAGACATTGTCTACAAGATCTAAACAAATACTCCTATAAAGATCACTTCGACATAAATATGGCTTATGTTTAACTATCGCGTATACAAAACAAAACATCATGACATGATAGGTGCATGACCTATTGCAAGTCAAATTTTATCTGTCTGTCCCGCCCTTTGTGGGCCATTTTATCAGCCCTTGCAAGTGCAGTGCAGTGTTTTACTTTATTCGTGTTTTTTCTATTATATGGGAATAATGACATGGTTTCACAACGGTATCTAATATAGAGCACACCGTTTTTCAGATTTAAGGCACAGATAAAAAAAAATTCTTAAAATTGAAATATAAAATTTATAATACATTTTTAGAAATAGAAAACAATATTTTAAGTTTACTTTTTACA
Source organism: Parnassius mnemosyne (assembly GCA_963668995.1). Lineage (NCBI taxonomy): Eukaryota > Metazoa > Arthropoda > Insecta > Lepidoptera > Papilionidae > Parnassius > Parnassius mnemosyne. The sequence continues at coordinate 21,423,536 of CAVLGL010000083.1, forward strand.
AAATCAATCATAAATATATATTTTTGATGTTTTCTTTACATGATGTAAAATACCCTATTACATTGGATGGTGTGTTGCTGTAGTTTCGTCCGGTAGGCATCACGAGCTATCAAGTATTTAAATTTTAAGCGTGTAAGAGTTTTTATTATATTTTTTGAATCGCATTTATTTCTGTCGTATTTATTTATAGTAGCTCTGGGGCTAAGCGCTCGCTGTAAATTTCGCCCGGGATCAATGCCCAGCGGCAATAATGAAATTGTTAGTTGTAATTTTAAGTGCTAATTTAGCACATGCTCAGCGGTGAAGGAAAACATCGTGAGGAAACCTCTATGTCTAAGAAATAAGAAAAAAATTTCGAAGATATGTGAAGTTCGACAACCCACATTAGGGCAGCGTACCGGACATTTCCTTGCCCTAAAACACTCTCAGAAATAAGAGGAGGAGATATGCCCACCAGTGACACATATATAGGCTGTTATTTTACTTTACTTTACTTTTGTGTCCTATGCATATGCAGTGTTTGTATTCGTTTCAGATACAGAAGGGTACTGTTAGAGATCCCCTTTTAATAGGGATCCGCTGACACAAAGCACACAGTCAGCACTCTCTTAGTAGCTTCGGTACTATTCCATTTTTAAACACTAGCAGTACGGCAGTCAGTCATACCCTCTCATCCGAAATACTCGCCTCTCAATTTCAATTCCTAATTTGTGTCATTCTATAATAAAATCCAGTTGTAATTTCTGAATAGTTTTTTTAAAAGACATTTTGTTAAGCCCCGTATAACATTGGTGGCAACGGTGAAGGGAACTATAAAATGTCCTTGGTGCCTCTGAGGACTCAATTGTGCAATTACTAGAACATTCTGTGTTGTGATCTCTATAAATACTTACCGCTTAAAACTCGTTTCTTCGCTGAACTTCCGAAAACGATACCCGCCTGGTCGCATTAAAATTTATTCTAGAAGTCATACAGCTGAAAAAAAAAGAAAAAGAAGAAAGGAGAGTGGAAGAGGAATACCACCCAGCATCTGCTCATATCCGCAAATCGAGCCTACGAAGTCAGCAGCGCGGCACACTTCCGCTGTTTTCTACGCTGTCGCCCTGTTCCTGAATCCTGATCAAAAATACAAGTACATAAACCCGACATGTTCCTGTAAGTCCGCTCCAGTTTTATACGAATATTGTAAAGATACAGTCTTAAATGTTCTGAATAATATTTATAAACTTTACAAAATATATAATCTAATTTATTTGAACCGTCAAATCAAAAGGGAAAAATAATAATAAATAATAAATACAAAATTAACTCATATTTCAATTACACTCATGCATTCATTTTAACATAATTCATTGTATATCAAGTGTCTTTTAAACATTATATTTTAATCGTGTGCCATTGCTTGTATTCGAGACCAGTGCAACGCCTTATCGCTACTACTCCCACGCGAAACGCCGAGTACCTTATCTTTGTTTTGACTAATCCTCGTCCGTCACAATGCCTAAAGACGAACCTACACCAGTTATTTCGACACCAAGCATCGATCTCAATATTCTTTGTAAATTTATAAGTAAGTTTGACGACAACCGAGAAAAATTAATGCCATTTATTAATAACTGTAGTAATGCTATGAACCTCGCGTCAGATCAAATAAATATATCAATACCTACAAAAAAAAAGGGAGAACTGGCAGGCCGTCTCGCAGCAATGCAAGACTTAGCGTTACACACTTTCGTGGTTGGTTTAAATCCTCGTCTATCAATAGTAGTTCGATGCCGCGATCCCGATACGCTCAATGAAGCTATTAATTTTGCCGTGTCTGAAGAAAAAATATTCCAGGTGACTCGACGCCAGCTTAGTCAAACAAATACCCAGGATTCAAACCAAAGACGCTTTACTAGTCGTAATTTTCAACAAAACCAAACAACCACGCGAGAGAGGCCTTTTAATAATTCAGCCGGGTCTTCCTCTATGTTCAGAACTGATTACCCAGTGTGCCGATATTCTAAAATACCCGGTCATACATTAGAAACATGCCGCAAACGCGAGGCTAATAATCGTCGACGATTTGGTTACGTTCAAAACAATTATAGTAATAATAATGTTAATCGCAATAACTACAGTAATAATGGTCCACCGCCTCACATTTTCCCGAATCGTAGTCAGCATATCAACGCTGCTATTGCAGACGATCAAAACGTCGATAACAACAACCATCATTTAAACGAGGAGGATTTCCAGTCCAGTATCGCACGGGAAGACTAAATAGCGAAGCCGATACTTACCCCATTGCCAATCGTAACACAGCATTTCACTCATTTTCTATTCCCGTTCTAACTCAATCTAACCGACAGGGTATCCAGCCCCAAACCGACATATTGAAAATTAACAATTCTATTTCAATTACCAAACAGCGTATCAACGGCGTTATATCGAAGAGTATTTCGTCTCCTGCATCTGAAAAGAAAGAAAACAATATTAAAATATATAACATCTCTACAAATCCATCAAAAAAATACTTACCTTTTATTAAAGTTCAAACTTCTGTCTCGTCGAAATCCTTATCCTTGCTGGTCGATACCGGCGCAGCTATCAGTATTATTAAAGATTCTGCTGTAGAAAAGATGCCTGAAATAACAACAATACTATAGAAATTACCGGTATAGGAAACAACTCTGTTACATCCCTTGGTCACATCCCAATTGAATTTTGTTCCTACCAACATAATTTCTATATACTTCCAGTGTTTGACTTGCCGTATGATGAAATCATCGGTAGCGACTTCCTTATCAAATTAAATTGCAAAATTAATTATGATAACAACACCTTAAAAGTAAATAAAGATGAAATAGATCTTTGTTTCACTAAGCCAGTCTATACTATTGCACCTCGATGTGAAACTATCATAGAGTGTTCTGTAAGGAATCCGGACATTAAAGAAGGACTTGTTCTCGATCACAACCCCGTAGACTCGCTCCTAATAGCTAACTGCAACGTAAAAGTGAAATCAAATTCAAGAAATAATATCTCCGTAGTAAATACCTCCGAAAGCGAATTAATCGTCGCTTCCGATCCGAGTTTTTTTTTTATTTTTTTTTTATAGGAGAGGGGGCAAACGAGCATGCGGCTCACCTGATGGTAAGTGACTACCGCCGCCCATGAACAACTGCAACACCAGGGGAATCGCAGATGCGTTGCCGGCCTTTTATAAAGGAGTACGCTCTTTTCTTGAAGGTCCCTAAGTCGTATCGGTCCGGAAAAATCGCTGATGGTAATCGATTCCACAAGGAGGTCGTGCGAGGAAGAAAACATCTTCTAAATCGCACAGTGGTGGACCGCCAATCATCCAGATGGTGTGGATGGTATCTGGAGTTCTGCCGCGATGTGCGTTCGTGAAATTTGGCGGCTGGGCTTAATCCGAACAATTCCTTAGAGCACTCCCCATGGTAGATGCTAAAGAAAATGCAAAGGGATGCAACATCTCTTCGCAGTGCCAATGAATCGAGCCAATCGGAAAGGGCTCGGTCGTCGACAATTCGAGCCGCTCTGCGTTGGATGCGGTCAAGTGGAAGGAGCTGGCACTGGGGAGCCCCTGCCCAGAGATGGGAACAGTATTCCATGTGAGGCCGAACTTGCGCCTTGTAAAGTAGCAGGCGGTGTGCCGGCATGAAATACTGTCCCGCTCTGCTGAGCACGCCAAGCTTTTTAGAGGCCAATTTGGCCTTCCCTTCCAAGTGACCACGAAACTGCACGTCACTCGATATGTCGACTCCGAGGATACCGATACTGGCTGTGGCAAGAAGGGGAGTGCCTTGAAACTGAGGAGATACGACAAAGGGGTGCTTTTTAGCGGTAAACGCGCAAACTTGTGTCTTCTGAGGACTAGATTTAGTCGCCCCCAATCCGAGACTTTGTTCAGCAAAGACTCGACTTCAGACACAAGTTTGTTCCGGTACTCAGCGACGTTTTCCCGAGAAATATTGGCACGGCCGGTGTATAGAGCATCACCAGTGCTGTCATCCGCATAGCAATGAATGTTACCAGTTAGCAACATATCATTGATATTCAGAAGAAACAGCGTTGGTGATAGCACACAGCCTTGTGGAACACCAGCGTTAATAGGCTTGTAGTCAGAGCATGCACCGTCTACAACGTCCTTGATGCTCCGATCTGCAAGGAAGCTGGTGATCCAATTGCACAATTTCTCGGGAAGTTAGTTTTAACGCTACAACCATTGGAAAATAAATATAATCATCAAATCTTTCATACTCGTTCAAACGATTCACAAAATAACGTTCTTACTCGCACCGATCAAACTCTAAATCTCTTAAGATTGTCACACCTAAACAAAGAAGAGCAAGAAGCACTATGAGATCTTTGCTGTACTTACTCCGATATCTTTCATCTGCTTGGCGATAAATTAACTAACACAAACGTCTTGCAACACGAAATTTCTACTTCGTCTTCCATACCAATTAACACTAAGGCTTATCGGTTCCCTGACATTCATAAACCAGAAGTAGAACGCCAAATAAATAAAATGCTTGACGATGGCATCATCAAACCCTCGACATCACCCTGGTCATCACCAATCTGGATAGTTCCAAAGAAAATTGATGCGTCCGGGCAACGTAAATGGCGCGAGTCATAGATTACCGCCGTCTAAACGACATCACTATAGGAGATTCCTATCCGATACCCAACATAACAGAAATTCTTGATCAGTTAGGGAAATGTGAAAAAAATTAAATACTTTAGCACCTTAGATCTTGCTTCCGGTTTCCACCAGATAAGAATGTCCGAGAAGGACGCTCCTAAAACTGCCTTCTCCGTCCCGCAAGGACACTTTGAATTTACAAGAATGCCTTTTGGGCAAAAAACGCCCCTTCAACATTCCAGAGATTGATGAACACCGCCCTATCTGGCCTACAAGGACTCCAGTGCTTCATCTACCTAGATGATATCGTTATTTACTCATATGATCTTCAAACACACATAAATAATCTTTCCAACGTCTTTGACAGACTCCAACACTTTAATCTTAAGCTCCAACCAGACAAATGCGAATTTCTCCGAAAGAATCTTGGTCATATTATTACCAACGAGGGGGTAAAGCCAAATCCAGAGAAAACCAAAGCAATTCAACAATTTCCCCAACCTCGATGTCCAAAGGACATCAAATCTTTTATGGGATTAGTGTCATACTATCGAAGATTTATACCAAATTTATCCAAAATTGCAAAACCTCTTACAAACCTTCTGAAGAAAAATGTTCCATTCGATTGGCGAAATGAGCAACAACTAGCTTTCGAAACTCTAAAAAATTGTTTGACTACTGCTCCAATATTAGCCTACCCAGACTTCACAAGGCCTTTCGTGTTGACTTGTGATGCATCAAACTTTGCTATTTTGGCCATATTATCACAAGGTCCCATAGGGAATGATAGACCTGTCGCTTATGCTTCAAGAACTTTAAATAAAGCCGAGTGTAACTACAGTATAACAGAAAAGGAATGCTTAGCAATTCTTTTCGGTACTAAAGTATTTAGGCCATACCTATATGGCCGTCGTTTCAAAATTATTACCGACCACCGCCCACTTAAGTGGTTATTTAACTGCAAAGACACGGGGTCAAAACTAGTAAGGTGGAGGCTAAAATTAGAAGAGTTCGACTACGAGGTCGAATACAAAAAGGGCAAGATTAACAGTAACGCGGACGCATTATCCCGTTTCCCTGTTAATCCGATTGTACAAAATGATACTATCTCAGATCCACAACCTTCCACCTCCCACGAAGAACCTCAAACTACTCGAGATTCCGAACTTCCTTCAGACATTCTCGAAGAACTCATTGAACTGGGTGACTTGAACCTCAGTCCATCAGAACTGTTGAATCCCGAACACACTGATTCAATTCCATTAGACGCAAAAGCCCCACAAAATTCCTGTAACGAATCAAACAAAGACTCTGATAACAACCTGGCCCATTGCAACGACGATTACTCTACATTCCTTAAAACATTTTCTAAAAAGGATGAGACATTTAATACTTACATAAAAGAATATAATGAGAGTCTTTTAAAAAGCAACTGCGAAACAATCCTAGTTCCCGTATCTATCGATTTTGACGAATCAAATCCCTACCTTGAGGATATTCTTTCCGGTTTAAGTAACACAAAGGTCTTAAACGAAGAACGAGAACTTCACTCATTTAAAAAGATAAAGTCAAAGGGCAAAACTTATTATCTTCTCTTCACAAAAGTATATTATTTTGATGACTGCTCCTATCCCGAAATCTTCAAAACCTTAAAAGCCGCCAGGGACGACATTATACTTTCAGGTAATATTAGTGAAATCGCAGTTTCTGATTTTAAGAATCTGTTTGAACAACATTCGTTTGTCAAAATATACGGCATGCTTATGTATTTATATAACAATACAAATATAACAATAAATATATATCACAACTCCATAATATACCCTGTACCGACAGAGATATCGAAAATTCTAAAAGAAAATCACGATATACTAATAGCCGGTCATTTAGGATCAAATAAAATGTATAATAGAATTAAAGAACGTTATTATTGTAAAAACATGCGCGCAGATATAGAGAGATATACACAAAATTGCAAACTTTGCCAAACAAATAAACCGTTACGCAAGATTAACCGGTCTCCTATGCAAATCACAACCACTTCTACTCGCCGTACACAACCACTTCTTACTACGTTACCTACGTTACCTTTTGATTCGAAAATAGCATCGGGAATATACGGCTTATGACCAAAAAGAAGTTCGTAAGGGGTAAACTGAGTTGTTGTATGGACGTTACTGTTGTAGGCTAACATCGCCGTATAGACGTATTTGTGCCAATCGGTTTGGTTTTCGTTCACGAAGGACTTAAGGTACTCTTTCAAAGTGACATGGCTCCTTTCGAGAGCACCTTGAGTCTGGGGATGATACGGAGAGGACCATATCTGTCTTATTTTTAAAAATTCACATGTACGTTTGAAAAGGTCAGCCGTAAAATTTGTTCCTTGATCGGTAATTATGGATTTAGGGATCCCAAATTGTGAAATGAAGTGAACTAGAGCTTCGCATGTTTCTTCTGCAGTAACGTTGGAAATTGGATAGGCTGTAGAAAATTTGGTTAGATCATCTTGAAGGGTGAGTATAAATCGGAGTTTGTGAAAATCCGCTTCGGGTAAGGGGCCTACTATGTCTAGGCTTATTTTCTCAAATGGGCGAGTAGAAGTGGTTGTTATTTGCATAGGAGACCGGTTAATCTTGCGTAGCGGTTTATTTGTTTGGCAAAGTTTGCAATTTTGTGTATATCTCTCTATATCTGCGCGCATGTTTTTACAATAATAACGTTCTTTAATTCTATTATACATTTTATTTGATCCTAAATGACCGGCTATTAGTATATCGTGATTTTCTTTTAGAATTTTCGATATCTCTGTCGGTACAGGGTATATTATGGAGTTGTGATATATATTTATTGTTATATTTGTATTGTTATATAAATACATAAGCATGCCGTATATTTTGACAAACGAATGTTGTTCAAACAGATTCTTAAAATCAGAAACTGCGATTTCACTAATATTACCTGAAAGTATAATGTCGTCCCTGGCGGCTTTTAAGGTTTTGAAGATTTCGGGATAGGAGCAGTCATCAAAATAATATACTTTTGTGAAGAGAAGATAATAAGTTTTGCCCTTTGACTTTATCTTTTTAAATGAGTGAAGTTCTCGTTCTTCGTTTAAGACCTTTGTGTTACTTAAACCGGAAAGAATATCCTCAAGGTAGGGATTTGATTCGTCAAAATCGATAGATACGGGAACTAGGATTGTTTCGCAGTTGCTTTTTAAAAGACTCTCATTATATTCTTTTATGTAAGTATTAAATGTCTCATCCTTTTTAGAAAATGTTTTAAGGAATGTAGAGTAATCGTCGTTGCAATGGGCCAGGTTGTTATCAGAGTCTTTGTTTGATTCGTTACAGGAATTTTGTGGGGCTTTTGCGTCTAATGGAATTGAATCAGTGTGTTCGGGATTCAACAGTTCTGATGGACTGAGGTTCAAGTCACCCAGTTCAATGAGTTCTTCGAGAATGTCTGAAGGAAGTTCGGAATCTCGAGTAGTTTGAGGTTCTTCGTGGGAGGTGGAAGGTTGTGGATCTGAGATAGTATCATTTTGTACAATCGGATTAACAGGGAAACGGGATAATGCGTCCGCGTTACTGTTAATCTTGCCCTTTTTGTATTCGACCTCGTAGTCGAACTCTTCTAATTTTAGCCTCCACCTTACTAGTTTTGACCCCGTGTCTTTGAATTTGAATCCTGATTACATTAAAATGCTTCAGCATCGATTAAAGATTTCTCGAGAGAAAGCTCTACAAAATATACAAATTTCAAAAGAAAAGTCTAAAACATACTACGACAGAAACTCTCGCATGGTCAAATATAAAATAGGAGATTACGTCTACATTAAAAATCATCTTCGTCTTCGCAAAACCCTCTCCCCCATTTGGAAGGGGCCCTACATAGTTGTCAAGGTCCACAGTAGTAATACCCTTACTCTACTCATTAACAGACGCCAGGTTAAACACCACTTCGATGAAGTGAAACACGCACATGACATAAGTTCTTAAATATCAAAATTACACTCATTTTAATACATATACTTTAACACTCACAATTCATTTATACACTTTTTCTTTTACATTATATACGCGTTATTATACAATTCAAACCTGGTAAGCCCTTAATTATTATTATTTACAGAACCGCCACCACATTTTGCGCTATTATTATTATTGCAACCGGCAATGGTCAATATATTAAACGCATCGACAAGAGCCCTGGTATATTCTTCGACCCTGTTGGTACATTGAGGATAATTAATGATCAATTTCACATCGTTATTCCGGTAGACGTACATCCAATCCAACACCATTTGGAAAACATTCATGAAGTATTTAAAATAATCCGATTTCAGTGTCATGAGAGCGCCGACATAGATTATACTCAGTGTGAAAATATGTTACAACCCCTAGCAGTACTTCACAACGACATCTTAAGAGATTTTAATGCGATTTCCCATATTATCTTAAACGATATGTCCAAGAGATTTGCCTGGTTCTCAGGTATTGGCACGGTATTTAAACACATTTTCGGTACCTGGATGAAAATGACGCTGAAAACTACAATAAAGCTATTCATGTTCTATTTAATAACGAAAATAAACTAGCAGAGTCTACCAAAAGGCACATCTTAGTCTCAAAATCCGCTACTTCTAGTGTTAATAAATCCCTGGAGGAATTAAATGACAATCAAATAAAGTTAAATAGTGTCATTGAACTCTTATCTTCTACTGTTAAAAATGCATCTGAGATGTTAAATGTACTCAGTTTTCAAACGAAACTATCCAATGTTTTAAATACCTTGCTATCTAATTTACTTACAATGTCATTCAAAGTCGAAGATCTGTTAAACTCAATTTTATTTGTAAAAACCAACACCTTACATCCATCTGTATTAAGCCCAACTCAAATGTATAATGATATAATTAGTAATCTAAGAATTATGCCAAAATATAAAGATTTTCCAATATCTCTAGAATTAAGCAACATTCATACTTTAATTAACATTGCCGATTTAGTATGTTATTATTTAGACAAGAAGCTTATTTTTATCATAAAACTACCTTTAGTTAGTTTGTTAAAATATAATATGCATAAGAACTTACCTTTACCAACTCCACATGCTCAAGATAGAACAAACTCTTTTGCCATGATCATCCCTTCTGAAAAGTTTGTAGCGCTAAGCAAAGATAAAACAAGTTATGTTTATCTACAAGACATAAATAATTGTAAAAACATCCCGACAAATACCTACCTTTGTGATGTTGTAGATGTAGCTACAATATCCAATAATATACCCTGTGAAATAGAAATTATGACGAAAGTCTTGATATCAATCCCAGATAACTGTCTATTTAGACTAATTTCCGGTGATCTGGATATATGGCATAAACTATACAACAACAAATGGATTTTTGTTCAAACCAAACCCACTAAGTTATCAGTAGAGTGTAGTAACAATTTAACCAAATACACTCTATCCGGAACAGGCCTACTCACAATTCCACCTGATTGCGTAGCTTTCCATAAGAATCTGAAATTAGAAACTAAGCTCTACCCTAGTATAAATGTACCCGGAATATATTCGGATTTTAATATAATTAACGATAGTTGTTGTAAGTTAAGTAACCTTAACAAATTTTCATTTAACCTTACGTCTTCTATAAATGTAAAAACTATGAACTTAGAAAATTTAAAATCTTACAACACTGATTCCGATCAGATTGTCAAACGACTAGACACCCTAGAAAGTCCAAATTTGTATAATGTTAGTTTCTCTATAATAAGTCTTATATCTGTAACACTTTGCATATCTATTATAACCTATATAATTTGTAAAAGAGGAAAGTCTTTCAGAGAGCATTTTAATTTTAACAAAGAAAATACAGAAAATCATCATCACACTGATCAACCACAGCTACGCATAGAGTAGCCGTAAACTCACTCAAGGGTGAGTTTCCTCTCAACGGGGGGGTTGTTATAGATCCCCTTTTAATAGGGATCCGCTGACACAAAGCACACAGTCAGCACTCTCTTAGTAGCTTCGGTACTATTCCATTTTTAAACACTAGCAGTACGGCAGTCAGTCATACACTCTCATCCGAAATACTCGCCTCTCAATTTCAATTCCTAATTTGTGTCATTCAATAATAAAATCCAGTTGTAATTTCTGAATAGTTTTTTTAAAAGACATTTCGTTTAGCCCCGATAACAGTATGTAATGCTGAGAAAAATATCATGTGGAGGTCACGTAAACGTAAATTTTGTACTTAGATAAAATGTTCTAGTTATTGTCAGTCATTACATACGCCACTTTTTCTATAGAGTTTAGAATGTTTCAGATAGATCAAAATAAAAAATAACACGAAATATTATGGGAATGATTTATTAATGTTTATATATAAAAATAACGTGTCACGTTGTTTGTCCGCTATGAACTCTGAAAGCATTCAACCGATTTTTATGAAATTTTATATCAATGGTGAAGTGATGAAACGTATTCAAGATAACTTTATATAAAATATATTTAATTAAATTGGCACATGGCGCATTTGGCCTTCTACTTACAACTCGGCCGAAATTTGCAAAGAAAGATGGTGTCAGTTCTGATGGCATACTGATAGCAGTGCACCGATCGCTTTGTGCTGTAGCTCGTCTCGAAATGCACGAAATGCTGACGCATGACCTTGAGCCCCTCCCGCCTCTTGTTGATTATTTATTACTAGATATACGCATTGCAAATCAGGTTTATATTCTCGCAGCCGTATATATCCCACCTAATCAAAATTTTGATACATATAATAGTTTTTTAAATTTATTACAATATCAGTTATCTGGGTCGACCGCAAGTCTTTTTATACTCGTAATTGGTGACTTTAATTTGCCGAATCTTGGCTGGAATAATACTGGCCAGGCCCTTGAACCTATAATAGATTCGAACTTGAATTCCTCATGCTGGAGCCTAATTAATTTAATATAACTTATAAACGGTCATCAGATGAACCATATTCTTAATAAAAATAACAGAATCCTAAACTTAGCCATAACAAATACAACCAAGTGCAGCCTATCATCAATGACGTCACCGTTGGTAACTCCCGATGCTCTTCATCCTCCTTTTGAAGTTTTCATTACTTTATCAGAATCACAAAAATACCTAGAACGTAATAAAACATTTCGACAATGTTATAAAATGGCTAACTATGATAAAATAAAAGATGAAATTATGAACATCGATTGGGAAAACCTTTTTTTGGACAAAGGTGCTGAAGATGCCGTGTCGTGCTTTTATGAGACAATTTACAAAATTATTAAAAACATGTGCCATCTAAAGAAGTCAAATCTAATCGTTTCGCTTGTTGGTGTACGCCTGAATTAATTCAGATATACAATAATAAAAAACCGGGTTTGGATAAAAATGAAAAAATATCGAAGTGAATCAAATTACAGCATCTTTTCTATATACAGGAATAAATTCAAAAAAGTTTCAGAACGTTGCTATAATAACTATATTAGTAAAGTAGAAAGTAGTGTTAGGGATAACAATAATTTTTTTTGGACCTATTTGAAAAACCGTAAAAAATCTCTGATATACCGAGTACTGTAAACTTTAAGGATAGGGTGGCTACAGGTCATAACAAAGTATGCTCAATATTCTCTAGCTTTTTTCATTCGGTTTTTGAGCCAACTATAGTCACTGAGGACTTTGATATTCAAGATATCATTGTTGACGATATTAAAACACCTGAATCCTTATATCTACCTTATAATACCTTATATCCTTATAAACGATATCAAACTTACAAAACTTGAAGTCACTAACCAGTTAAAGATGTTAGATGTAACAAAGGGCGCCGGGGTGGACAATGTCCATGCTCTGTTTCTAAAAGCTACTGCTAAGGTTATTGATGAACCGGTATGTCTTTTGTATAATAAATGTTTGCGATGTGGAATTTTTCCCAAAATCTGGAATACTGCTAGAATAGTGCCCGTACATAGAGGAAGGTCTAAGAAACTAGTTAAAAATTATAGACCCATCTCCATAGTACCTACGTTAGCGAAGATTTTTGAACGATTAGCACATAACGCCGTTTATCCGCTTTTACGTAACATTATATTGGCACAACAGCATGGCTTTGTTAAGAATCGATCCACTGTAACTAATTTAATTATTTACTCGACGATCCTATTTGAAGCTCTCGATGCACGTAAGCAAGTTGACTGTGTCTATACACATATTCGCAAGGCATTTGACTGGGTGGACCACAAGATGCTACTAGAAAAAAATTCCTATAATGGAATAAGAGGTAATCTATGGCGGTGGTTTAAGTCTTACATCCCAAACAGAATGCAAAAAGTGGTTATTAGGGGTCACGAATCTGAATGTGTACCGATTACTTCAGGCATGCCACAAGGATCTATTATTGGTCCTTTTTTATTTATAATATTTATAAATGACATTAATGAGTGCTTCCGTTCAAGTAGGTTCCTTTTATATGGTGATGATTTAAAGGTATAGAAAATTATCAAAAACACTAATGACCATTTAGAATTACAGGATGATTTAAACCGTTTCACATCGTACTGTAACAGAAATAAGTTAGAACTCAATCTTACTTAGAAACAAAAAAGAAAAAACCAGCACCTGCATTTATTATTTACGTGGTACCCCCCCCCCCCCCCTATCTCAAGAAGTGACAATAAGGGATCTTGGAGTAATTTTAGACACTAAATTACATCTAGACATACATATTGAAAATATTATTAACAAAGCTTATAAGATGTATGGTTTCGTTATCCGAACTGGTAATATGTTTAAAAATCCCTTGACTTACTTACACCTTTATAGATCCTTAATAAGATGTCATTTGGAGTATGCAGTGGCTATTTGGAATCCTCTATATAAAAATATATTGATAAACTAGAACTTGTGCAGAAAAAATTTCTTATTTGTATCCATTATGAATATGCCAGAAAAAAAATACCGTATAATGAACTCATGGCGGAGTATAATCTCACTACTCTTAAATCAAGGCGTATAATTCTTGAAGCAATGTTTTTTTATGATCTATGTCACAATAGATACGACTGTATGGACATAATTGAGAATATAAATTATAGGGTACCTACCAGAGCACATCAACGCGTGGCCCATTCTCATAAACTTTTTTCAACCAATTTATGCCGCACAAACGCGGGACGAAGGTCCTCTTTATTACGTATAATGCACTCGTACAATGAGAATTTCAATGCTATCGATATCAATGTCAGAGGACGTGATAATTATAAGAAGATTGTCACTGAAAAACTTAAGCAAGTAGTCATTGAGTAAATAGTGGAATATATGACACGTCTATTTAGAAAAAAAAACTAATGAGCAGTGGTGTCATATATCCTACAATAACCCTACAATAATTGTTAGTCGATATTAAGTTTCTTAATTAAAAATAACAAGATATTGTCAATGTATACTATGTAACAAGCTTCATCTATCTTTAAAAACTGTAATACTTAAGTTAGTGACCAGCGTGGCTGAGTTCATAATAATATAAAAGGGGGAGTAATTACATTAGATAACTTGATAATTGTGAACTTGTTTGTGGTCCGAAGTGTAATAAATTGAAAAAAAAAATAATTTCCTTTAACATATTATAATTTAAACAAAATTATAAAAATTGAAAATAAAAAGAATCATTGAATGATTTAATCGGTCAACCTAAAAATTATTGTTCCTGTCAAGTTAAAAGAATAATTACACCACCACTACCCGGTCAGCTTTTAAGTTCGTTTAAAGCTCTAATAATTAAAAACATATATAAAGAATAACGATATAAAGAACATTGTGAAAAATAATGATGTCAATAAAAACTATGCAAGAGTATTTTAATAAAAATCCTATTCAGTTCTGAATATTGGTATGCTTAAATGAAATACTTCTAGAGCATCGATGACATTGGGTATTTTAAAAAAAATTCTTCGATAGACATTTTTTGCGTTTTATGTTGTTTCGTGAGTCGAATTCTAAACGAACTTAACCGGAATATAAAACGTCATTTGTTTTGTAAATTACTTAAACAAATTATATACAAATTAAAAATAAGTTAATATAATAATAATAATATGACTATAACAAAAATAAAGGCCATTTACAAAATTTCACATACAAAATACTTAACTTACTAATAAAGAAGTTATTTACTACCCTTAGGGGTGAAATGTTTTCTCCAAATTTATATGGGCTCACCCTTGAAGTGTAACTTATTTAATAAAAAAAGAATCATCATTACATTAAATTAAACTTTACAGAAAATAACACAAACTAAATTTTATTAAAGAATATTAATATTAAAGAGCAGCGAGTTTGTAATGCGACACAGACATACACCATCACGCACCAAACAAGAAAACAAAACTGTACCCCACACCGAATCTATCCGCTCCTCTTTTGTCTTTTTTTTCATCCAGTCGCACCACGACTCCGCTCGAGTCGTTTCAACAGCGAACCTCGCTCTGATTGGTTGCTGTGATCACCGTATTAATCAAGCCATGAACCTCTGGCTTTTGATTGGTTTGTAGTGCCCTGTAGACTCCCCTTTACCTCCGACAATATACATTTATAAAATTAGTATTAAGTATAGAATAGGACACAGTATAATTAAAGTTCTTGTACAAGCAACACGTCTCCTTCATTCAGCACCTTCCGAGTTCCGACATTACATGGCGACCCTGCCAGGCGGTGCGCTGCAAAAATGCAAGCGCACCGCCGCGGCCTACAAAAATTGTTGAAAATAATATAAATACCTACTTACCCGGACTACACGGAATTTATACCCGGATATGACGAAAAAATAACTAAATATGAATACAAGAAGGGGCCTTAATAATAATTTTACAGAAGGTGACTGAAAAATTAAAAAGTATAATGTATATGAAATAGTACTATGAAGTCAACTAAGAGGAAAATAAAGTGATTTTTTATATAATGAGCAAAATTCAAGAAACAGCAGATTAATTTTAAAAGGAAAGAATCAGTTATACTTTTGCAAGCATCGTCCAGAAGAATATGAAAATTGAGTTAAAAAGAACAAAGAAGAAATTAAGAGGTAACTTCGCACCTGTGTAATTTTAATTCCATTTAAAACTTTATTTATCAATTTGTGATTGATTTATATTCTTATTGCTATTACATATTTTTTATTTTTTTTAAAGTTATGTATTAAATATTATGTATTTAATATGATACCTATGTTTAAATTGAAAGTAATTATCAGATAGTGTACGATTCAATTGATTTTTTAATATTTTCATTACTGTATCTTAAAAAATAATCAAAACGCAATAATTATAAATTAAGTTACGTATGCACTTCTGTGGCATATTTTTATTAAGGTACAAGACGGTTTTATATTCACTTTTATTCAGTTATGGTTTTATATTATTTTTATTACTGTGTCGTGCAAAAATTAACTATAGAGATTTATTTTATAGATAGATAGATAGATTAACAATAGTAGAGCTATATGTGATATATGAACAGGTGCATAAAAATAAATCATAACAACATTCTAATAAAGACGAAAATAATAACTATCAGAAAATAAATAAAAAATGATCGTTCATAGTATTAACGTAAATATGAAAATAATTAAATACAGTAAAGTAAGAAATAAAATAATTAAGAGAGGGTTTAATACTAATGTTCCTTAACAGAGTTATCAACGGCAAAAAAAATTGTACTTTTATTGTACAAAATTAGAATGTAGGTAATTAAAAGACATGAGGAATGGAAGAAAAGAATGTTCGAAAGTGTGATTACGAATGATTGAGTTGCTAAGTTTCCTCAATATTGGACTGATCACCCAAATATTGATGAATGCTTAAACTCCTGGTGTGGAATTCATTATGAGCGAGAATAATGCAAGTTAGTATATGGAAGTGGAGCATGCAAGTGAATAAAAATAACCGATACACTCAAACAGATATTAAATGTTAGTAAAAAAAAAAAACACTGTCATGTATAAATAAAGAAGGAAATAAGATTTATTAAGAGAATAGAAATAAAACATATGTTGACCTTGATAAACAAGGAAAGGAGAGATACGGGGACGTCCATCACTGGTAAAGCATATAGTCCTCGAGCAGGGTATGTTTCCATGATTGGATGATAAAATCGGGAGTAACGGGTACTAGGGAACAATACCTTCAGTACAAGTGAGATGTGAACGAGTCTACTCATATTAGTACTGTTGGGGACCAGAGAAGTCTTAAATTTGTTACCCTTAATAATGGTACATAGAGGTCACATCCTTCACTGGATCATAGTGTGAACTTAGTTTTCCTCCGTGACAATTGTTGGAGTCCTTTTAAAAAGACTTAAAAGTTGACCTCGAGGTTGTGCGCACAACCCAAGGTACAGTTCTACCTTGAGATAGTATGATAAAAAAAAGTTAATGTACCAATAAAATGAAATGAATGTTATGAAAATGTAATATAATACCCAAGTAAATGGGGGGCCCATATTTATAAAGTACCCGCGTGATAAATATCACGAAATAAAATATAAATGAAGTGAATTAATACTCCGATTCCCGATATCTAATAAATAAATAAATATATAAGTGAATAGAATTACGAAAACAAATTAAGCTAGCTAAAAGGTCAAATGGAATAAATTATTATGAAAGGAAAGAAAGTATGTACATACGAGAATTATAAAAGAAAATATAAATACATATATGTATAACTTAAGGCCTAATAATTTAAACAAAGTAAATAGGAGTAGTCGTACTGGTATGAAATTAAGTACAATGAAATGAGAAAATTTTAAATCATAAAAGGACATGACAAAAAATAAAATGTGTTACATACAAGGTATTAAGGGGATCCCCGACCAAATCTATAAAGTGAGATAGGTAGTTATTTGCATTTCTTTACTAGGATGCTACCCAAAATGCTACCTACTAGTTGCACATGTAGTACCTATAGGATCGATCCACATAACTGCATGTATAATTAAATAAATACCTAATATAATACACGTGTTATAATCATATAGCAAATAATATATTTTATCCATAATCGCAATAATATAGAGTATAGGGCTTAAAATAAAATAAAATAATTATGTAGATTATTATTGTAATAGGTACATATTATACAAGTAATATTAATAATTACGTTATAAAAATGATGAAAAGTTATAAAAGATTGTTGGTATTATATAGGATCAATTACTTAAAGTTTGAAATTCAACATAATTAAAAAAAAATGTTGATGTTGAAATAAATTAGAGATACGAATGTAATCAGAGTAGGGTATAAATATTATATTTATACAATAAAGTACAGTGCATGGCGCACATTTCAGCCAACTAATATTAATTAAATACAGGCAATTAGTTAATACTCACAAATTAAACATGTAGTAATTATAGACACACAACAACATGTACACAAAAAGATAAATAAATAAATATGAAAAAAAAAAACATTTTCGCGTATATATTTCGCGTATATTTTATATGAATTTACAAGATTTTTTCCTTAAATTTAACCTTAAACTTCTATTTTATGTTGTTTTTTTTGTTTATGTAAAATTTGTACAATTTTAAAACAAAGTTGGTTTATATATTGCTTTTTTTTTTAAATCAAGTTGAAACAGTATCGATTCGCTATTATTATAAGTTTAATAATGTAATAGTTTTTTCTTTTATTATAGACAATGAAACCTAAAATAATGTTATTATATACTAAAAAAAAAAAATACTTAAAACAACAAATACAACATATATTTTACTACACAAACTTATATTTGTGTAATAGCCTATTTTTTCATAAATTTATGTTTCAAATGAGATAAACAATATTCCTTAGGAGTCATGAAATCTTAAAAACGTAATAATGCGTTTACGACTAGTAATGATAAATAACATTTATAATAATAAATACTTGATAATGTATGTAAATTTATAATGACACAATACAATGTAAAATATTTAATACGTAAATTAAAAGCGTTTAATACTATAATTTTCAGATACATTTTAAGTGTATTCATAATAAAACATTTTAAAAGTTATGGTAAAATTATGTAATAAAGAATATCTAATAAAGAAGTAAATGTAAAAATGTAAAAATAAAAAATAAATCAAGCTAAACTATTGAACTGAGTGAGCAAAACATGTCCTTCTCATTGACACATTTCCTATATCACATGTTTTTTTTTTCTATAGGAAATTTTATTTAAATGTAAGATTCAATTTGAAAAGGGTAAAAACAATTCGGTATTATTAATTGATTGGTTAATTAAAAGAAATACAATAACAACAAATAATCCTAAATTCTTAAGAAATTTTATGGCTAAATTAATATTAATGAAATTAAGATAAAACATTAGAACTGATATAATTTAAACTATTTAATTCATTGTTAAAATTTCATCGTTTTATTCATTCCCGTTACGGCCTTCCTGACATTTCACACGTCCTCGTGTGATGCTTTCTGATCGGTATTATTTTGATCTACAAAGAGAAAAAAGAAAAATCTACGATAAAATACTCCCTGCATTCATAAATATTAATTATTACTTTAAAGTAGCTTCTACTATCTGTTCAATTAGGGAACATGAATAAAATAGGCGACTCACACGATAGGCAAATTGTATATTTAAAAGGAATGAAAAGTACAAAATATTTGGTGGCGATCGGGTCGCGAGCTATCGGCGAGTGCCGGTCTTAGGCGTGGTGGTGAGAAACCCCCCGCACTTCACATACTCCCCGCAAACACCGTCGGTGCTGTCGTAACGGCGCCGACATACTCCCGGCGCTGGAAAGCTTAACAGCTTTCAAGATCTTCCAACTCATCGGGCTTCGGTAGTAGGACGATTCTGTTTAGGGCGCGCCGCACAATTCCTCTTGCAGTGTCTATATCTGCGACGCGTGTCAATCCGTCAGATCCCGGGAAGAGTTTTCTTACACGTCCGAGACGCCAATAGAGCGGTGGAGCGTTTTCCTCTTTCAAGAGGACTAGGTCGTCAATTTATAGGCTCTCTTTGGACTTCGTGCGCCACTTCGTCCTCAACTGCAGCTCCGCAATGTACTCGTGGCTCCAGCGTCGCCAAAAGTGTTGCTTAAACTGCTCGATGCGCTGGAATCTGTCGAGACGATTGGCATTAGCGGATTGTAGACACGGAGATGGCAGCGAGCTTAGTGGTCTACCAATTAAAAAGTGGCCCGGAGTTAAGGGATAATAGTCCGTGGGAGAGGAACTTAATGGACATAGGGGGCGGCTATTTAGGATACATTCTATTTGTGTGAACAAAGATGACAATTCTTCATAGGTTAGGTGCGTAGTCCCTAATATCCTAGCCAGGTGGAATTTGGCTGACTTTACACCGGCCTCCATCAAACCATTGAAGTGAGGAGCGTATGCAGGCGAAAAACAAAATTCAACGCCTTCGTTAGCGGCAAAATTAGCGATAGTTTTGGCATTAACTTCAAAAAACTCTTTAAGTTCCTTTGAAGCAGCTACAAAGTTTCCACCATTGTCGCAGAATATCTGCTTTGGTAGCCCTCTCCGTGAAACAAAGCGTCTCAAAGTTAATATAAAAGCATCCTTGGACAGCTCACTAACAGCCTCCAAATGGATGCACTTATACCTAAAACATATGAAAATACACAAATAACATTTTGTAATTTTACAACCACGACCTTTGCGATCCGTGACCATAAATGGCCCAGCGAAATCAGTCCCTACTGTAATAAAAGGAAAGTCGGGCATTAGTCTTTGAGCAGGTAGGTTGCCCATTATGTTTTTCATAGACTGTCCCTTAAAACGCCTACATACGGTGCAATTATGCACAGTACGTCTAGCCAGACTTCTTCCACTAATGGGCCAAAAACGCGTTCTAATAGAAGCCAGTAAGGCTTGGGGCCCCAGATGTAGAAGCCGTACGTGTTCTTGTTGGAATAAAAGTTGAGTAAAATGGTGTTTAGAGCTTAACAACATGGGATGCTTCATATCGAAACTATATTCAGAAGCCTGAATTCGACCACCTACTCTTATCACTCCTTCATGTAAAAATGGATTAAGTGCCGAAATGTGCGACTTAGGACTTAGGGAATTTCCTTTTAATAATAAGTCGTATTCTTTAGGGAATGCCTCTAATTGGGAAATATACACTAATGAATTAAGAGTTTTATTGAGCTCGGCGGTAGTTAAGGAACCTGTAATTTTAGTTTTAGAATTTTTACAGTTATTAATAAATCTATGTACATAGGCTAAAATGTGTTGTAATTGTTTTAATTTAGAATATTTGTTAAAGTTAATAATTGATTGATAATTATCACAAATAGCAACTGGATGTGCTTTAACTTCCGGCAAATTCTTCATCTCAATAATAGTCTGCGACTGCATAGAAGGCCACTCGGACTCTGGCAACGATAAAAACTTAGGTCCATACCACCACATATCACATGCAGCGATCTGTTGTGGGTTCACGCCACGGGATAGCAGGTCAGCTGGGTTGTGTTCTGTAGGAACGTGGTGCCATGAATTTGCGTCAGTCAGCTCTCTAATGGCGGCGACTCTGTTGGCAACGAATGCTTTCAAGTTAGAAGAACCGCAGCGCAACCAACTAAGAACTACGCTCGAGTCAGTCCAATAGACATGACGCGATATTTTACGTCGCAAGGCCTTGGTCACAGATGAGCTCATTTCAGCTGCCAGAAGAGCACCTGAAAGCTCCAAACGAGGAATTGTAATAGGGCTGGATGCTGGGGCAACGCGAGATTTCGCACATAAAAGTTGGACATGTATTTGTCCTTCTTTATTTGTAGAGCGAAGGTACAAGCATGCACCATAGGCGCGTTGCGATGCATCGCAAAAACAGTGGATTTCAGCAGAGACTGGATATTCTATTGATACCCATCTAGGTACATTTAGTGAAAAAAGGCATTTAAGTCCATCAACAAAAGGTCTCCAGACATCGACAATATCCTTTGGAGCGGGCTCATCCCAGTCCAATTTGAGAGACCATAAGGTCTGAATTAAAATTTTGGGAACGATAGTGGACAAGGATAGGAGGCCCAAGGGATCGAAGATCTTGAAAGTTGAAGAAAGTATAGTGCGCTTGGTGACGACGTCAGACTGATCCACTGTAATGGGAAAATTAATGCTGTCGGTCGAAGGACTCCAATCTAGGCCCAGCGTATTTGTAGACTGACTCAATGTCAGTTTGCCGGATGACTGGACAACGTCTGAAGGCAGTAAAGAAGGTAAGTTGGATCGGTACTTACGCAAGTCAAAACCAGCCATAGAAAGAGCCACATGTGTTGATTTCTGTATAGACCGTAATTGATCTTCATCATCGCTAGAAGTTAGTAAGTCATCAACATATATGTCCTCCTGTATGACTGCCTTAATAACGTCATCGTCACACTCCTCGCCCACTTGCCAGAGACACCTGGTGGCAAGGAAACTAGCGCTAGCAAATCCGTAGGTGACCGTGTTAAGCCTGAGTGTTTGTAATGGTTTGTCCTCCGCATCACGCCATAAAATCAGCTGTAGGTTTCAGTCAGACTCATCTATTAAAACCTGCCGGTACATTTTTTCAATATCCGCTGACAACACATAACGATATTGCCGGAACCGGATGAGGATATTGAAAAGAGAGTCTTGAACTGTAGGGCCTATCATTTGAATGTCGTTTATAGACAAACCAGATGAAGTGCGAGCTGATGCGTCAAAAACGACGCGTAGACGTGTTGACTCACTGTCTTCACGAATGACAGGATGATGCGGAACAAAATAGGCAAGCTCAGGTCGGTCTACCTCAGATATTGCTAGATGTCCTAGTTTGCGATACTCCTCAATGAAATCAACATAGGCGGACTTAAGTTCCGGTTGCTTGCGAAAGCGACGTTCCAGGTTTATAAATCGCCGCCTGGCTATGAAATAGGAAGTGCCTAGGCAGTCTGTTTTGTCGATCAATGGCAGTTTGACACAAAAACGACCTTCTTCAGTGCGTTTTGTGTGCTGTAAAAAATGTTGTTCGCAAGCTTTCTCTTGGTCTGTAAGAAGGGGCCTTTGTGGCAAGCTTTCAAGCTCCCAAAACCTCTTCAAATCATTGTGAAGCTCAACTAAAGTATTGTTGCTTTCAATACTTACAAAATTACATTTCACTGGGGAATTTAAATTGAGATTGTCATTTTGAATATAGTGCATGGGACCTGCGATAAGCCATCCTAATTTAGACTCATGTAGAATAGGATTTCCTTTGCCTAAAGTGCTGTTTGGTTCCAATAATGGACCAAAATAGGTCAGCACCGATGAGCAGTCCTATGTCAGACGGCTCATAAAAGCTGGGGTCTGCTAATGCAAAGGACTTCAGGTTAAGGTATGTAATAGACACAAGAGACTTAGGTATCTTACCTGATATTTGGGGTATGACTAAACATGACGTCATAACGCTGAAAGAACCTACCTTTGAATGAATTCGAACATTGCAACGTTCAGCATTAAGCTTGACAATAGTGTTACATATGCCGACCACATTTCTAACATCAGACGTGGAAGAAGTTAAATTTAACTTTGATTTAAGTGATTCTGTAATAAAGCTAGACTGACTACCGTTGTCTAAGAGAGCTTTAGTGGTAATGTAATTGATTGTTTTGGGATTAAAAATATCAACCAAAGCCGTACATAGTAATGTCTCAGAAGCAGAAACAGCTGACAATGAAACTGGCTCAGAGACTGCAACATTAGTGACTGCCACATTGGTATCAGAATCCGTAGGTTTGTGTAAAAAGGTATTGTGACGTTTTTTGCATATCTTGCACGTACCTGGAAGCTTGCATGCGCGCGTATTATGCCCTTTGCGCAAACAGTTGGGACACAACTTTAGCTCGGACACTAATGAAAGTCTATCATCAATAGATTTCGATTGAAATTGTGAGCACTCATAATTACGATGACCTTGACCACAGAAAATACACTTGTGAGGGGCAGTTGCTGATGAGTCGCCCTGCTCAGCGCTAACGAATGACTTAGTATGAGAAACGGGATTTTGTTTGACGCCTTGATTGTGATTCGGGTTTGACTTTATATTTTTGTCTTGTTTACTGCGATAAACAGACTCTAAAACTTCAGCGCGGCCCTTAATAAAAGTCATGAAATCATCTAGGCTAAGCATATCCGAAGCATTAACATTAGCTTGAATGTACTCCTCCCATTTAACACGCGCGTTGCTGTCTAATTTCGCTGAGACTATGAATATGATCAGGGTATCCCAATGATCAGTTGGCTGTTTTAAAGTATTTAAAGCACGTAGGTTTTTTGTGACGTGGTCTACTAGAAATCTTAATGACTTGTCAGACTCACGCAACGGCTCAATATTAAACAAAGACTTCAAATGATTATTTATTAATTGACGAATATTATTAAAACGCTCACAAAGAAGACTCCATGCCTCAGGATAATTATTGTCGCAAACTTCTAAATTACATATTACACGAGCAGCTTCACCTTCTAGATAGGAATTTAAATAATGAAATTTGTGTATATTTTTTATTTTTGTATTATTATGTATCAGAGAACTGAACGTATCACGAAATTCCAACCATTTGTTGAACGTACCATCAAACTTATTAATTTTAATGACTGGTAAACGAAAGCCGATAACTTCGTGATCATCTTCATCAGCTGTGTAAATACTGCTATGCTGAAGCGACGACTTTTTTGTCGTACTGCTTACGGAAATAATTTCCTGAGCCAATGCGATCGAATTGTGGAAAGCTTGTTCGATAACTTCTCTGGTATCCAATTCTAAGCTTAAATTATTTTCCTCCAATGCTTCAATCTGATTTTGCACGCTATCGAATTCGCCAAATAAAGTCTCAAGTTTAACTAATCGCTGCGATAGCACGCTAACTTCCGTAGGAGTAAGCTTTTTACCTTTTAATTCTTCTAAATGGTTATTAAATTTCGTAACACGGCCTCTAATTGAAGCGCGTTTTAAATTAAGAGTTTTGTACTTTGCCTCCATACTAGCAAAGTTAACGCGCAGACAATCAAAACAACTAGTTATGCGCTGTACTAATCAAATAAATAAGAATTGCATACAATACGATCCTCGCTTCGTGGCCGCTGTGACGGAAACCGGTTCAAAATCAGCAGAAGTGCGGTGAAAGGTGGGATTGATGACGCGCGACGCCCGCGGTCCAGTACCACGACGTGAGCCCGCAGTGCTGGCAGTGACACGGGATGCGATGATAGTCTCGAGCGACCGCTGCACCGTAGCTGAAATTGATTGTTGGAATGCTTTGCAGATATCTCCGTACATAAAATAATAACGGGAAGCAAGGTTGATCGTAAATTTAATTGATTTGTGCAAATAATGGTTTAATTAGCGTAATATAGGGCTTAGCGAATGATTATGTTATAGTGATGACTAATTTATTTGCGTGCATAAACAGCTAACAGTGAATAGCGAGAAGTGAATTTACTTGCATTGAGGAGTTAAGCTCAAATTTTTGCGTAGCTATGTACATATGTATGCTTACGTTTAAAGAAATAGGTTCAGCTATTTAAATTCTAACTATTTAACAGTGGCTACCAACTAATTAAATGCTAGTGAAGACTTTCAAGTCGTAAAATAGGCGCAATGAATGCAAATTATAGGCGGCTTGAAAAATAGCACTGATTACCTGGCAAATGATACGGCTAAATAATAGTAAGAAATGATAGACAATTAGCTGATAGGTAAGCAAATAGGTGTAAATAGGTGATTTTAACTCGTTAGGTATGTAAATTGTCGGTAGGTTTATCTAGGTAATTCTTTTAGGATTGTTTTAATAGGTATTTTATTTGGTAGGATTATTGAGTAGGAATAGTTTATTTAGATTAGCGGTTTTATATACGAAAGGGTATAAGATAGACAAGGAATATAAAGGATGTTGCTTAAGAATAGGTAGGTAGGGTAAGGCAGCAAAAATAGGACTAGATTCCTTGTTTCCCTGTTCACACAAATAGAATTTTTAGGAATAGTGGGACACGAAGAGGTAAAATAATAGGAACGGGCTCACTTTTAGTTGGCAAAAACCGCTGCTGTGGCGCGTAGACTCCGCTGGACCTCAGCTTGGCCGGTTTTCAATAGCTGTCCTCTTGTCTTCTCTCCGCTCCAGATGAATTCTTCTTGACCGCTTTGTTGTTCTTAGGACTCGGGATGGTACGCCAATTTAATAATCTTCTTAGCTGATGTAGTAGATCGGCGTGGCTTCCTTTGTTCTCGTAGCTCGTAGTACTTGCGTTCGCGACGTTGTAAACGCGGGGTAAGTGCTACGACCTTTGGACCGTATTACGCGGCGAAATCGGAATTCGATATTTTAATTTATCACGGTCGCCACTATGTTCAATTAGGGAACATGAATAAAATAGGCGACTCACACGATAGGCAAATTGTATATTTAAAAGGAATGAAAAATACAAAATATTTGGTGGCGATCGGGTCGCGAGCTATCGGCGAGTGCCGGTCTTAGGCGTGGTGGTGAGAAACCCCCCGCACTTCACATACTCCCCGCAAACACCGTCGGTGCTGTCGTAACGGCGCCGACACTATCCAAACAGTCAATGTTGCTCTGCTCTAAAAGCAGACTCCGCATACAAAGCAGTTTCTGCTGTTAATATATATATATACAAAAGAAACATACACTCGAATTGAGAAACTTATCCTTTTTGAAGACAATTACTTAAAAGTATTAACAAAAGTGCTACAATTACTTAAAGGTAAACTCCGCATGCATATAACTTTATAAAAACATAAACTGAAAAAACAATAAGTTATTCCTCAACTAAAATTAAAAATATATCTAATAGTAACAATAGTGCTACATAAACTTAAAAAATGAAAATAATAAAATTAAAAAAAAAATACTTTACGCTATTAACCGGTTCAGTGCGGGTGACACGTCAGGCGTGCCATCGATTACTTTTGTGTGTGGCGTCTCTAGACCACACTAAAATATTCTAAAATATTACGAACTAGACTATTGTAAAGAAATATTTTAGTTTTGTAATGCATATTTTTCGAGTTTCTTATAACAAAATCCAACATTTTAGATGCTCTCATAATAATGTTATCCAAATATGGTACAAAAGTTAATTTTTTGTCGTATATTACGCCAAGATTTAGATTAGTCTCTACTTCCTCAATTTTATTATTATAAATGAAGTAACTGACATGTAATAAATTCTGTTTTTTGGAGTATTTAACATGATAACATTTACTTGTATTTAAGTACATTCTGTTATTGCAGCACCACTGGATTAGTCTATCAATGTCACCTTGTAGCAATTTGGTGTCATCATCACTCTTAATTATTCTCATAAATTTTAAATCATCGGCATATAAAAAATATTTTGAAAACAGAAAACATTCTTTAATATCATTTATGAAAAAATTAAATAAAACTGGTCCCAAATGAGAACCCTGAGGAACACCGGAACTTATAGTTTTTGTATTTGATTGAAAACCATTAATTGCAACAAAGAAGGTCCTGTGCACTAAATACGAATTCAACCATTTGAGTAACGAGCCACAGATCCCGTAAGCACTCAACTTCGAAATCAAGATCTTATGCGAAACCTTGTCAAAAGCTTTGCTAAAGTCAGTATAAATAAAATTGGGACTGATGAAGTTATTCCTTTCGGCTGTTTATGCGCTGGTAGCTTCGTCGTCCAGGGCTGAGCTGGAGGAGTTTTGGGAGAATGTAAGAGAAGTTCTAGATTTGGCTAGGGGAAACGAAAGAATTGTTGTATGTGGTGATTTGAATGGATGGGTTGGTACCGCTTGACCAGGGTACGAGTCGGTACTTGGAAAGTTTGGCGATAAAAGGTTTAATGATGCTGGAAAGCTTATACTGGCGGTATGTAAGGAAAAGGGTCTTCTTGTGACAAACACTATGTTTAATCACAAAAAATTCCATATGTATACTAGAGAACGAAAGAATGAGAGAAGTCGATCGATTTGTTCCTGGTGAATGACCGACTGCGAAAACAGGTGATGGATACGCGAGTGTTCAGGGGTGCTGACCTGGGAACGGATCACTATCTAGTGATTACTAGATTTAGGGGTCTGTTCGCGGGTTGGCGCTACCGGACGGCAGTAACAGAACCACAGTTGGTCTGTCGCATACGAAGCTGGAAGCTTCAGGAAGCGGAAACTAGGGACAAATATCATGCGAGGGTAGCCGAAACGCTTGACACCATCGATGGCAGAAAATAATGTGTAGAAAGAACATGGCAGAACCTTAGGAATGGAAAAGTAAGTGCAGCGGAAGAAGTGTGTGGAAAAATAAAAAGAAGAAGTAGTAAAAGAAGAGATGCATGGTGGAATGATGAAGTGAAAGAAGCTGTAAAGAAAAAGAAGAAAGCATGGTTAGACTACTTGGCCTCTAGTAATGATAAGGATATGAGAGAGAAGATGAAAGAAAGATATAGGCTGCAGAAGGTTCACACGAAAGCATTGATTGAGGAAGTGCGTGAAAGGTGTAGAATGGAAGCGGACGAAAGGTTGTCGCACAACTTTAAGGAGAACTCCAAACTCTTCTGGAAAGAGGTTGGAAGGACCCGAAGTGGTGCGACGGCCTTAAGAATGAACAAAGTGCTTTCGAGAACTAATGACGTCCTCTCAGAAAAATCGGACGTCATGCAGCGATGGACCGAATTTTATAGAGAAATGTATGCGTGTGATGATCTTAGTGAGGGATCCGGGGATAACGCCGTGACTGGTACGCCAGAACCGGACCTCGATGACACTGAGGTCATCAGTATGAAAGATATTGAACGTGCAATTCGAAGTTTGAAATGTGGTAAGGCTGCGGGACTAGACAGTGTTACTGCTGAAATGGTCAAGTATGGTGGGCCACGCGTCTGGGACAGCTTTCATCTGCTGTGCAATTTGTGCTGGCGGACGGGGGATGTCCCGGATGATTGGCGATCCGCAGCCATTGTGCCTTTATATAAAGGTAAAGGTTCACATTTTGACTGCGGGTGCTATCGGGCGATCAGCTTGACCAGTTTTGCAAGTAAAGTTTACTCGAAGGTTTTGACACGTAGGATGCAAGAGAAATCGGAAAGATTTCTATGGGAGGCACAATGCGGATTTAGACCTGGAAGAGAATGCACGGATAAAATGTTTCTCTCCGCATGATCACGGAGAAGTTTCTGGCTGCCAACCAGAAGATTTTCTGTGCTTTTGTGGATCTTGAGAAAGCATTTGATAAGGTTGTAAGGAAGAAAATGTGGGAACTGTTGCCGGGGTATGGTGTGGATGGTCGATTGCTAAGGGCTGCGCAGTCTCTTTACTGTGACTGTAAAGCCTGTGTGCGGGTAGGGCATGACCTGTCACCCATGATTAGCATCCAAACGGGCGTAAAACAGGGTTGTGTCATGTCTTCCTGGCTGTTCATACTGTATCTCGACAGCTGTTTACAGAAGCTGAAAGATAGCTGTTTGGGTGTGAAATTGGGTGACATAAAAGTAAATTGTCTGCTGTATGCTGATGATGCAGTGCTTATTGCACCATCAGAGGCAGAACTGCAGGCATTAGTCACGTGTATGAAAGAGGAATGTGAAATTAAAGGTCTCCGTTTGAATGCTAATAAAACTAAGGTTCTGGTATTTGAAAGGAACGAAGAGAGAACGAAGTGTGAAATATGGGTAAATCAGGAATGTTTAGAACAGGTAAATGAAATTGTATACTTGGGGAGTGCTTTTAGCCGGGATGGAAAATGTGATTTAGATGTGGACAGGCGTGTCGCTGCCGGGAACAAAGTCAATGGTGCCCTGACTGCGTTAGTCAAAAGGCAAGGCGTAGTGAAGAGTGCACGCCTTGCAATACATAACGCAGTGTTGGTACCGACTTTGTTATATGGCAGCGAAACCTGGGTATGCCAGAAGAAGCATAAAAGTAAGTTGAATGCAGTGGAGATGCGATCTCTTCGTAAAATGTGCGGCGTTAACATGGCCGACCGAAAGCGAAACGAAGAGATTCGCAATATGGCAGGTTTGAAAGATGACCTTATCACAAAAATTGATAAGGGCGTGCTTCGGTGGTTTGGGCACGTTGAGCGAATGAGTGAAGACCGAATGGTGAAGAAAATATATAGCGCAAAAATTAATATTAAAAGGTTTCGAGGTAGACCGAGACTAACTTTCGAACACCATGTGAGCAAATTGTGTAGCATGTGAGCTCGAAGAGGGTAGGGTCAAGAGTACTCGGATACCTAGACGTGCATGTATGAAGAAGATAATGAATCTGAAAGAAGCGAAAGAGGTATGTAAGGATCGTGACACTTGGCGATCTGTTCTCTCTGGCTACCCCGTCAGGGATTGTGCGTGAAGATAAGTAAGTAAGTAAGTATAAATAAGATCAGCCTGATGGCCCATCTCAATAGCCTCGAACAGGAACTCCGTAAAGGGAACTAAATTCGTAGTTGACCGAGACCTGAAGAACCCATGCTGATGATCGCTTATATAGAGGCCTAAATGTTGTTGAAAATGATGACAAATCAACGACTCAAATACTTTGGAAAAGGTTGATAGAATTGAAATGGGTCTATAATTGGATATAATATCGATATTTGATGACTGATGTATGGGAAATACTTTTGCTATTTTCCATTTTGAAGGAAACACGCCAGAAGCTAAAGACAAGTTGTAAATTAATTTTAAAGGATATATCAATTCACGGGAACATTCTTTTATAAATTGGTGGTATTTCATCTGGTTATGCGCCTTTATTACAATCTAGTCCTTCTAGCTTTTTTTTTAAATTGTATCATGTTCTATTTTTGGATTTGAGAGACATAAGATGTTATTTACTAGTGATTGTAAGTAATCGGACATGCATTCATCATAACTATCATCATCTTCTGGGCTATAAACGGAGGAAAAGTAAGAAGCAAACATCTCACATATAACTGAACCATCTGAGGTGAAAGATGATCCATCGCTCATGGTTGTCGGAAATGTACTTGACCCACCCCTCTTGTCTTTCACCATCGACCAAAACAGTTTGGGATTTTTCGAGAGTGCATCTTCACATTTTCTTAGATAGCAATTGTAACTCTTAGTTGCTAAGATTTCACAACGCCTGCCCATAAGTTTTAGTTCGATTCTATCCAACGGATTTTTATATTTATTATATCGCTTCCTTTTCCTATTTTTTTCGTTCAATAATTTAATAAGTTTATTATCAAACCACGATGGAAATTTGTAAGTTTTTAATTTATAATAAGGTACAAAATTTCGTATTGCTGAGTATAAAATTTCGTAAAAGATCTCAAGAAACTCATTCACATCACACAATCCATCAAACTTCAAACTCTACCCAATTAATTTCTCGTAAAAATTTACGGATTAATTCGTAATTTGCTTTATAAAATTGGTTCACAACCTTGCGATGATATCGCGTAACATACTCATATAAAGGAGGTATATATATTTTTTTTAATCAACGAGTGTTGTACGAGCAAGCACATGGTATTTCTATAGTTTAGGAAATATGCTGATACTGCGCCTGAGCGCGCGTCACGTTCAGTGCAATTACATTCATAAGTATTGGTGGTGCAATAAACGGTCTCTACGGAATCGGACACAGTTTTAATTACCACATATCGTAACGTAGATACAACTTAAATTGACATCCTACACATTAATTATACTACAAGTGTAGTTGGGTTTATACTTTTTTATTTAAATTGAAGAAAACTCAAAAACCTTTTTTGTATGCGCTCTGTATAGAATAGAGTAGAATAGAATAGAATAGACATCCTACACATCAATTATACTACAAGTGTAGTTGGGTTTATACTTTTTTTATTTAAATTGAAGAAAACGCAAAAACCTTTTTTGTATGCGCTCTGTATCATATCAACATAATATACCTGATACATATTTTGGATTCCAAATTTTGGAGGTGTATTCCAAATGACTGTGCAATTTTTCTGTAGTGGGCTATTATCGTCTGTTTTATTTATTACATTTATGCTTGTTGTACATTTAAATTAGTCTACATTTTTGATGCTCGTATTTGTGTCCTTTAAACGAAGAAAGATTATGTTATTTTATTTCTATTAGTGAGAACCTGTTATTGGCTTCTTGCAAATTAAACATGTTATTTTACTTAAGATTTGTATTGTTAGTTTTCCATAACATAAAAAAATCAACAAAAGTGCAATACATAACTTTGAAAGTTTCTATGCTTTTAAAATCAGCTGATAATCTATTAAGGTTATTGTATAATTTTAATAATAAAACCCGGTGCTTTGTTAGTTATATATTCTTAAAAGCTTAAAATGCTTCTTAAGTTTATGTATTTCCAATAGGCGTGTTTCATATTTTCTGCAGTAAGTTGCCGCTTCAGATTTGACGCTTCCCATACTCATTTTATTTTTCAGAGTATAGCGAAAACTGTTTTATATTATTGCAGCAGTAAATTTAAAAGATTTTCTATATAGAGTTGTTTTATGCTTTGACATCTTCAACAGCTTTAGTGCGTTCTTAAAGGCATATGTATGGAATATTTTTGACGTATAAGAGGTGTTTAAATGAAGTACTCTAAGTATTTGTCCCATATTTTCTTATAAACAGAACAAACGTACTGAAGCTCCCTTCTATCACACATGTTAAATAAAAACAAAATTGAAGTAAAATTACAGTCTATGTACCCCCTCTGCCGATCACAAAGCCCCTCTCATTTTTGAGAGCGTTTTTACGCAAGGAAATGTCCACCGCGATACCTGATTGCGGTTTAGCGAATTTCACATTTCTGCTGCATATTTTTTTTTAATTTCTGAAAAATTTCTGGAGCATAATTTCTCACGATATTTTCATCTGAATATTATATGGAAGAATATGCTCTAAACCAAATTCCTGAAAATATTCAGCTCGAATTACAAAATCGGTTTCAATGCCTAGAAGATTGAGACGCTATGAATGACAAGCTCGTGGAAACTGTCTTTGCGGTCGGAGCTAAGTTTTGCAACACCCGCCGCAGAAGAACACAAAAACTCTCGATAACACTTTTAACCTCATGGCTGTTAGACGAGAAATTAAACTGCAGTCTTCAGCAGATTTGACAACATACAGGCAACTGAAAAGAAATATATTGAAATGCATGCGGCAGGACCTACGTAAATTTAATACAGCTCGTATTGAAGAAGCGATCGAGCGGAACCATGGTTCCAAAGTCTTTGCCAGAGATCTGTCTAGCAGAAAGAGCCAACTGTCGAAGCTAAAGACCGAGTGTGTGCCAGCATCGTTTCCAGGACACCTGAGGTTTTGAGTGAGATTGAGAGGTTCTATGGGCAGCTGTACACGTCATCATTGAAGCCACACGAAAATGTGAGTAACGATCCAAGAGCAAGTCTTATCCGATACCATCTTGATAGTATTCCGGACCTCATTCTGAGTGAGATTAGAATAGTGGCACTACTCCGGAGGCGTGGAGCAGATGTGCGGTGGTCTTGTTCTTCGAGAAAGGCAACAACGCTCCCTTGAAGAACTACAGAACGATTTCTCTTCTGATCCGTGTCAACTAGCTGTTTTCAAGAGTCATTACGAATCGTCTCGCACTCAGACTTGACGACTTCCAGCCTCCCGAACATGCCCGTTTCCGAAAAGGCTTTAGCACCACAGGCCACATACATACTCTTCGGCAAATTGTAAAGAAGACCGAAGAGTACAATTTGCCACTATATCTTGCGTATGTAGATAATAATAAAACCTTTGATTCCGTCGAAATTAAGGCGATGCTGCAGTCCCTTCAGCGGTGCCAAGTTGACTGTCGGTATATCGAAGTACTGATGTGTTTGTACAGTAGAGCTATGATAGCTAACCGAGTACAGAACCAGCGTACGAAACCTATATAACTACAGAGAGGTGTAAAACAGAGTGACGTTATCCGTATATCCCGAAACGCTTTACCGCTGCATTCGAAGACGTTTTCAATATACTGGACTGGAAAGGATACGGTATTAATTTACTAGAGAGTACATCACTCACCTTTGATTTGCCGACGATATAGTTCTTATGGCCGAATCGCTGCACTAAGCAAAGCACTATGCTCGATGACCTCCATAGTGATCCTAACGGATAGGTCTTAAAAAGAACGTGGACAAAACAAAGATTATGTGTATGTGTCGTTCACGTCACACCTATGCCGATAGTTGTTGGGAGCACTAAGCTCGAAGTTGTTGACGAGTATGTTTAAATAAGTCCAAATTCGACCAGTAGGTCAATCGACGGATTCAACTGGCTGGGCTGCGTTCGGTACGTACGTAAATTACGCCACATCTTCTCGACAGGTATACCTCAAAACTTGAAAACTAGATTGTACAACCAGTGCGTGTTGCCAGTGTTGGCTTACGAATCTGAGACGCAGTTCTTCACTGCTGGCCGTATGAGGAAGCTTAAGGTCGCTTAGCGAGCAATTGAGAGGGCTATGCTCGGGGTTTATCTGCATGATAAGTCTCTGAAGTAGAAGGAGTCGGCCATATAGCTTGAAGAACCGACAACCGATGAGGAAAAATTTCTCGAGTGGCAGCTTCGTACCGGCATACGAAGTATAGGGCTTCCCCCCACTGGAAGGAGTGACGAACTGGTAAGACATGCAAGAAGTCAATGGATTCAGGTGGCACGGGACCGCGTTTTGTTGCATTCCTTTGGGGAGGCCTATGTTCAGCAGTTGACTTGTGAAGGGCTATAATGATGATGATGATGATGTATAATTAAAAAATTTACAGCATAATACCCAACTTCAAAGAGACTGTACCATTCATTTATATCCAATAATTTTTATGAAATATAAGCTGATTTATCATATAAAAGTACAACTTTATAAATACAACCATAATTTTGTGGTTTATAGTGTTCTGTTTTAAGTACTCATGAAATAAATTTTATTTGCATATTATATTGTATTTTATGCAAATAAAGATTATTATGATAACCAATAAAGACATTTGGCACTCGTATAACGTTGCATTCAAATTCATAATTGGATCTAAATAAGAGCTGCAGTAATCTATAATATAAAAATGAATCGCTGAATGTGTTGCTAAGCGCAAATCTCGAGAGCAGCTGAACCGAATTCGCTAATTCTTTTTTTATAATATTCCTTAAAGTACGAAGATGGTTCTTATGAAGAGAAAAATTTAATAAATTGCCTGATAAAGTCTGAAAACAACACTATTCTATATTACCATACAAAAGATTCGGAATAATACTTAAAAGTCAATTTGAACTTTAATACCATAACATAAAGTTTAATTTTCATTGTGATTTTTAGTGACTATTAAAAGAATTTTAAGTGTTTTATAATTTCTATTTTTTGACATAATGTAATTGTAAACTTATAAACCTTCTTTTTTCTTTTTTATCTTACTAGCTGACCCGGTGTCCCGAAAAGTAGAATAAGTATTAAAAAGAATTAAAGAATCGAATGTTAGGCGGTACGAAGTTCGCCGGGTCAGCTAGTTACGAATAAAATTGAGAGCACTAGAACATCATACTGAAGTACGCCTTCTTCCCTTTTTTTAATAAAACTGCTACCCTCACACTATCTTGTCTTCAAACTTAACTAGATGCTTATATCACCATCTATGAGTACTTTTTTTAGTTGTTCAGTGTTGCCTTTTACACATGCGACACCGTTGCGATGGATTTTTATATTTTTATTAAAAAAAAAGAGGTGACAATCGAGAACACATTCCACCGAATCGTAAGTGGATGCTGTGGTCCATAGACATCTACATCTATCTTCTATTGAGAATGAAAATGCAGATACGTTGCCACCTCTAAGGAACAGTAAAGACAGACTCTGGTTCTTTACACTCACCATACGAAACACAGCAGCATTAAGCTTCTCTTTTGTTATACGCTCGAAATATGTAAGAGCGTAGTTCTTCCCCGGTCGAACCTACCCATTAGTGCTAAAAGCATAATATAGCTGCAGCATGACTCTACCACGTGTAGAAGAAATATATTGTTATTTTAAAAATACTAATGTTTCTACAAAATATTTATGCTAAGTAAGTGGTTTTTCTACTTTTAATAAATGTCACCGAGAAATTCAATATAAATAGTATTTACCACTGGCTAAGTGCGTAGAAACCTTACAAGCAAGCTTTGCTTTAAAAATATAACGTCGCATATCGTTACATTCTTAAATATACGCTTAATAATTTAATTGAAAATGCAACGTTAACAATAAGCTTATATCATAGAGCAACACCGGAGGGGAGAAGCCATAGCGTTATTTTTCGATATCAAACTGCCTGTTATTTTTTGCGGGGGAAAATCTCAGTTTCTCAGACTTTCACACAAAGATAATCGTCTGTCACGACGAAACTCACATATAACAATAAAAATAATACATTAACAATTTCACACACACATATACTTAGTCGGGTCATAAGTTCTGTCAAAAACTTATTATTTCAATTTTTTGAGTACTGGCTAGATGAACTTCACCAATTTTAAAAATATAACGTTTGCGCTTGCCGAAAATAAAAAAGACATTAATTTTCATTGATTTTCAAATATGGAGTGGTCGAAGAAAGAAGATAGAGTAGCGGTTATCGCGTTGCATTGCTGTGGTTACGTGCCAAAAGAGATTTTCAATATTCTACAAAAACTGAAAATAATCCTATGATTTGTTTATCGCACTATCAAACGATTCACTGATGATTCAATCTTTGAAGATCGTAAGAGGACCGGCTGACCTCGTACAGTTAGGACACCCGCGATCATCAAAGCAGTGAAGGCGCGAATCCAACGAAATCCTGTTCGTAAACAAAAAATCTTAGCTCTTCAGATGGGCCTAAGCAGAACCACGGTCAAAAGAGTGATTAATGAAAACCTAGGACTACGAGCTTATCACAAGAAGACTGGATATTTTTTGAACGAGCGTTTGATAAAAATTAGGCCCCCCTCTTCTGGTCCAGATTTAAACCTACTGGATTACAAGATATGGCAACTTTTGGAGGAGAAAGTCTGCGCTAAACCTCATCAGAATTTGGAATCTTTGGCTAAAGCAGCGGCAGAAATAGATATAAATGTGTGTGCGTGCTGCGATTGATGATTCACCGCGTCGATTAAGGACATGTATTCAAAATAGGGGCGGACATTTTGAATAATGTAAATAAAATTGTATTCTAAATTCAATTACTTTTATTATTAATTATTATTATTAATTTTATAAAAAGTTTTTGACCGAACTTATGACCTGAGTAGTGTAGTTGTACCACTTCTAGACCACCTGAGTCAGACGTGGTTCAACGATGTTCGTCGACACACGATCCTAAAAAAAAAAAAAAAAGTTTTGGCATGCTCTGATCACGAATCCGCGGTCCATTTTGTGTAGAATGCACGGTTCCGTAGATGTGTAGATAAATTAGCTAATATCTAATTGATATCCGGTAAGGGCCTCCACCGTCATTAGCGTCCCATTGTTCCTATTTCTATTGTTCTATTGTTCATTAATCACTTATACTTCTTTGTTCCTAATTATACAACGCTAATCTGAATCATCAATAAAACACATTACATAATTTTGTTACAATTTTTATTTATAAAATACAAAATCTTATTACTTATTATCTATAAAATAGGAGCGAAACATCTTATCCACTAAAATATCGTTGTACAATGTGTTCCTTGTAAATATACTCGTAAAACTATGTATTGAACATCCTTGAAACTTATATAGCAAATACATTAAGCAATATTCGCCACAAACTGAAGTCCACTCATTCTGAATCCTATCAACATTCCAGTTCCATCTTTTACAATTCCTTTTTAAAAACTCTAGATGATATCGTAAAGGTGATCGTCCATATGAATCAAAATATTGACCGACGTCATTCGTATCGATATATAAAGCTACCCAATGTGACCCTGGTTTATCATCTGTATCCAAATTATATATTATATACGTTGGTACGTGGGTATACATAGGCAGTCTATTAGCTGCATAAACATTATTTTCTAGACTGGGGTGAATCTTTTTCAGATGTTGTTGTACATCTAGTGTATCCATGATATTACTGCTATTAGTAGATTATTACAGTACCTAGCTACTCAATGAATAACATAGGAATGGTCAATTATAGTGATTTCTACATATTAAATTGCATTTTTGTGTTATACAAATCGTACTTGAGTCATTGATCACCAAACAAAACACAATACGAAGAAATGTTGAGATAGGCAACGGAAATGTGAGATAAACTGATATGTTTCTAAATATTAAATTGCATTTTTGTGTTATACAAATCGTACTTGAGTCATTGATCACCAAACAAAACACAATACGAAGAAATGTTGAGATAGACAACAGAAATGTGAGATAAACTGGTTGACGCATAAAGTAATTATCAACTCATTACGGAAATACTTTAGATTAGAATTTTTACGTACTGGTGGTATATAAGACCAACAGACGCAGTCATCGAGTTAGTGTACGGTCGTTTGACTACAGTGGATCTATCAATAGTACATTTGTGTTACTTCAATACACCAAAGGCTATGGATGTAAGTGTTTATTCTATTGACTAAATTACTTTTTTTCTGTTATTTTCATGTGTGTGTATTATTTTATTTAAATATTGTGTATGTATATGATTAAGCCGTGGTAACTCAGATGGTTAGCGCTAGCTGTAAATTTCACAGTACGCGACCCGGGTTCGATCCCCGCCAGCACCAATTAAATTGTTAATCGCAATTTTAAGTGCTTATTACCACGTGCTTGGTGGTGAAGGAAAACATCGTGAGGAAACCTGCATGTCTGAGAAAATTTCGAAGGCATGTGAAGTTCGCCAACACACATTGAGGGAGCGCGGCGGACATTTCCTTGCTCTAAAACCCTCTCAGAAATGAGAGGAGGCCTATGTTCAGCAGTGGACTTTAATAGGCTGTAACTTTAACTTTTTTAACTTTTATGATTAAGTGTTAACAAATTGATATTAACATGATAACTGTGTTGTTGCAGAAATCATTGAGCTTCGATGAAGATACCTATAAACAGTATTACTACTCGCCACTCTCCCCTCAAGAAGAGAGTGATGACCTCGTCATTAATAATAACACATGCGATGGTGGAAAAAGAAAATCGCAATCGATTGATCATTTTTTTGAAGCTGAATCAAAAATAAAAAAGAGGAAGCTGTTATCATCAACCGTAGCACGAGCCGCTAGAGATGGTGTATCATACATTTCTACTAATTCTGACGACGGAGACCAAGCGACGCATCTCATCAAAATTGAAATGTACGATATGAAGAAGCTATCCAAGATTCCAACTACTGATCATTGGAAACATGCTTCCACGAGAATTAAATATT
Source organism: Parnassius mnemosyne (assembly GCA_963668995.1). Lineage (NCBI taxonomy): Eukaryota > Metazoa > Arthropoda > Insecta > Lepidoptera > Papilionidae > Parnassius > Parnassius mnemosyne. Next base: position 21,462,585 of record CAVLGL010000083.1, read on the forward strand.
ACGTAAAGACTAATAAGGATAGCATCTACGGCAACACAAACGCCCTCGTATACAATATAACAAAGACAATAGCAGAAAGTGAAAAAGTTAAAAAATACTTTTTTAACAATGACAGTCATTAGCTGATCATTAGTGAATGTGATTCTGTTTACTTCAATTACAGGAAGACAAGAGCGGAAGGAAGAGATGAGTGTGGCATACGTGTACAAAACACATCATTGAATAACAAAACTACAACACTGAGTGGAGAAGAAAACGAGAAGAGTATGCAGTACTCAAGAGCTGAATATCCATTCTTCAGTTCAAAATCTAGCCGTTTGCTTAGTTTCGAAAACTGGCCTCTCGTTATGCGACAGAAACCTGAAGATCTTGCAGAAGCTGGTTTCTTTTATACTGGCCATGCAGATGGGACCAAGTGTTTCCATTGTGGTGGTGGTTTAAAAGATTGGGAAGATGATGATGATCCTTGGCAGCAGCATGTTCAGTGGTTTAGTCAGTGTGCTTATGTAAAATTTCAACTCGAACAGTGTTTTGTATTAGATTAAATAGAAGATTTATAAAGAAATAAAAAAAATATATTGCATACAATTTGTTTTATTTAATTTTATAACGTTTCACATAGTTACATACACACAAAATGCATTACACATAACACATAAAATCTAACACACAACACATATTATAACCTTAACTACTATAGTCTACAGTAACATTTCTGTTTTTATCATATCATATATCTCAATAATATTATCAAACTCAGCATAAACTATACAGTTAATTGTTTGTATTAATGAGGATTCAAATCGTACTTCTATTCTTACACTACCATGCTTTATGAGATTCCAATGAGTTGATGAGTTAGCTGATAAATCAGGAGTTAAGTCAAATGCTAATAGACAGTAACCTTTGCCATACTGTTCACAAGAGATTCCATTTCCTTCATTAAGAAAGTGAATACCAGTTCCCGAGAATAGAGTATGATATGCTGATGTAAATATGCTATTATTAAAAGATGGTTGCAAAGCTTTTGAAGGTATTTGTTGACCATCAATATATAAGCTGAAAGAATTAATACCATAGTTTTCAAAGTTAAATGGATTTTTAGTAAGGGAACCATTAAATGCAGAATTGTTCACAAATCCAATTATACATCTTTTCGGTACCTGTCCTAAAAATATATTATCAAGAGTTTTTCCTTGAATACCCGAAGGAATTGTTAAAACTTTTACTTCAGCTCGAGTAATAGGATATTTAGCAGTGGTAGAAGCTAAAACTTTTTGATGTGCGAGTAATACACTTGGATTAATTCGTGCTCGTCGAACAATAAGAGTTGCGTCCGTAATGCAAACTTTAAACTTTACATCGTTTGACCCAACAATTAAATTAAAACTCTCTCTTGATCGAACCAATTTAACACTCATTTCAACACCATTAATTAAAAATTTATCTTGGTTAAAAATGTCACCGTGAAGATGACCAATCATTTCTATTTCCTTACTTTCACTAATCAATTCCTGTCTTTTAACAAATCCTATGTTTTTACCATCTGTAGAATCCATTTTTCCTGCTATATCTTCATACCAAAGACTACAAGTAAGATGAGATTGTTTAGCAGCAGGGGCATAGTTTAAAAGGGTTTCCATGTATGCTCGATATGCATAGGTATTATTAGGTGGTGATACAAGTTTTTGGTTTAAATAAACATCAAGTTGACTAAAAAGTGAATGCAGCCAATTATTTACAGGTGCTACTATTGTAGTAGATACCAAGTTAGTTGAATCTTGATTTAATACTTTTGCCTTTATGTGGAGTAATGTATGAGACAAATCTATGTAGTCATCGCCGGTCCCAGGAACTTGAAACTCGATAGGTCCATCATCACCAAGAGATGAAATTGGTTTATAATGAATCCACAATCCATTTTCAATGCTAGTTTGTGTAGACGGTAGTGCAAACAAATCCAATTCTGACTTAACGCACTCGCAAGAATGATTATGAAGGAAAGACATATTTAGTTTGAAAATATATCTTTGATATTTTTTGGTTTTAAACAAAGTTTTTTCGCAGCTTTCACTTTAGCAGTTAATGGTGGAATGAACGATGTCAATCGTTTTCTTTTAGTTTTATACCCAGATCCAGTCATGTTAAATTGATCAATTTTCTCATCAGCCTTTCGTTTTAAATTCGTACTAACTTGCTTTAGACGATCTTTTATTGAGGCTTCCATAGGACGGGCTTGAACCATATCCGATAAAAGTCCTACTCCAGCGCTTAATGCCTCCTTACCAATCACTCGAGCACCACTTGAAAGTAAAGGTAAAACTGATCTGAATAACCCCCCTAAGAAGCTCCCAATACCATGACCGCGTTGATATGGTGAACCCTTATAAATTACTCCAACTCCTGATCCAGCTTGATGTGTATAATAATTTTCATATGGACATTTATGATGATCACGAAGAGAATTCATTATTATAATTTTCGGAAATGTAGTTTAATACACACGGTTCCAAACTGGAATGGTATTTTTTGTCCTGTACTCGATCTTATAACTATTTCCAACGTATCGAACTCTCTTCGCATACCAGGTAAGTAGTGAGGTTGAGAGAAAACGTGCATTTTATTTGCACCATAAATGTATTTTGTAGGATCTAATGAAATGACTCTTAATAAAGGAGTCATAACATCACCCACAATCTGAGGATCGATAATGTCGCAATATAGAAATAGTTGAGATGGTAACCCTAAGTGTAAATTAGCAGGACACTTTCCAAAATTTCTCTCTAGGAGATTTTTATTTGGTTCATAACCTAGCTGTAAACTTAATTTGGGTGATAATGTTACGGATGTTATATTTTTATCCAATACCGAAATAGACACAAATTTTGTTATTTCATCATAGCGAAATTTCAAGTTCTCTCCGATACCATTTAACACTCTTAAAATATGCTCAACGTTATCATAGTTGGTAGCTGGAATATGTTTTTTGTAGTACACTGTGGATGGTTTATCTTCATTAGGCATTAACATAGATTTTGTAATGTATATAACATTTTCATGGTCTTGAACAGTAAACATGGTACATGGATATTGAAACTCGACAACTCCAACCGACCATTCACCTTCTAATTTTATAGCTTTTGGTAATTTCGTTGAAAAATTTGTGGTCTTGTTATCAGGAAAGTATTCCATTGAACTATTGCTGAGCAAAGTTAAATAGAAACTTTCTTTATTCATATTTCTTTTAAACTAGAAGCTAAAATCCAACTGTTAAATTTATCTGGATAACCTTTCCACTTCACTAATACTTCTTTTCTGTTACCTGAATAACGAGTGTCAATTATTTTATCTATTTTATGTTGTGAGGTGGGGTTGTAAGTGATTTTCTGTAATTCTCTTTCATAAAAAGTACCAATTATTGGTTCATTTTGTAAATCTGTTATTGTATAAACAACCCATGGAGATCTATCAATTATTGAAGATATAATAAATATTTCATCACTCCAATTTGATTCATATCCTTTTTGGAATACATGTTTATATTTAGTTATTCGAACATAATCACCCACATTGAAATTTGGTTTAGGATTTTCTAAAGAAAGTTTTTTTGACCGTCTACCATAAAGATTAGTCCAAACTGTCATAATATTGTTGGAATTTACATCACATGGGCACATCTTAATACTAGAGTGAAAGCTGTGATTATAAGAGTATATTAAATCTTGTAAAACATCTATATATCTATAAGTATTATTATGAGTGAAATAACGCCACATTTTCATTTTCAGTGTTCTTTGAAATCGTTCAACGCCTTAATGTCAGGATTGTTAGTGGTATAGTAATTAATCTTTTTGGATTTAAAGTATTTTTGTACATCTTTTGAAACAAATTCTGTACCTTTATCGGATTGTATGTGAGTAGGTGTTAAATTACTTTCAGTAAATATACTTTCAAAACATTCTTTAGTTGTTTCTGAGTTTTTCTTTTTCATTGGTCTTGCAAAAGCATATTTACTAAATACATCAATAATACAAAGTATATACTTGAAACCATCATTATATTGAGAATAAGTTCGCATATCACTTAAATCAGCTTGCCACAGTTCATTAATATTTGATAGAATGTACCTATTACGCGGGAATTTTTTTCGAATGGGTTTATGTAATGTGTATGTTTCTTGTGATTTTAACCATTCCTTTACTTGCTTTTTATTCATTTTACCCTTCATGGCTTTTGATAATTTATCAATACTACCAAAACCAGCGGGATTAGATGGATCATAATAAATCCTGTTAATTTCTTCTAGTACGGGGTCCATTTTTCCCACTCAAGTCCTTTACGTATTTTAGTTGTAGACTTTTTATCTCTACTGCCCGGTGTAGAAAACTCTTGAACTTCAATCTCAGAGGGTTTGTTCAGATCTTTTGCTTGAAGTTGGTTAATAAACTCACATCTCCTTGGATTTCCAATATAAGTAAGTGGTACTTTAATATCTTTTAATGCTTCAGCAAATCTAACCCACCCTACCGGATCACTTCTTTTTAGGGGTCTTAGTGAATCATTTATTAAATCAACAATATTACTTCCAGGAATTTTTTCACTATCAATTATGACTGTACCTTCATTATCCCAATGTATTTTACTTTTACTTGTTTCAACTAAGTTTAATAAAAACTGCCCTTTTTATGATAAATTTTTGGTATTAAACTGAGTATTTGAGCTGGTGTGTAAAGTGGATTTTCATCATTTTCTTTACTTTTAATGGATCGATTCTCCTCCAGCAAAGATTCAATATCAACTGAAGTTTTTAGATCTCTATCTTTATTTTTAAAACCAATTTTTGACTCATTTGAATCTTCATTAGATGTATCAGAATAAATTGGTAATTTGAGTGGTTGACGATCCTCTTCGGTAAAATGAAGGTATCTTTGCAGTGTTTGTAAATATAATATCCATTTCTTTCGGTCTTCCGTCTTACTATTCATAATATTTTGCATTTCAATATCTAATCGAGATAAATTACTATTAACCTTATTTTCTTGTTTTAATTTTTCAATCAATCCAGGTTCGATAAGTATCATTTTCTTAATGATTTCTTATATTTACGCGAACACTACACATTTTTAAATAAAACTAATTTTACGGATTTTATCGCGTATATTAACTTATTTTTATATTCCCGACGTTTCGGGTGCTTTCCAGCACCCGTGGTCACGGGGGACTGAGTTGTTTGACGTCCTGCTGTCATAGTTAGCCCGGCTACCTTCAGTTTTTTAATATTAATTTTTGGTTCGATTTACGCAGAATGAGCTTACAGTATCTTGAAGTCTAGCAGTGGTATACTTGGGTTTGGATTTGATTTTATTAATTATGGGATCCCAAGCAGATGGCAGCACCCATCCATCTTCTCTATTGAAATTAGGATGTTTTTTAATTTCAATAGCCTCGCGAATCATCCTTGGGAGGAATCGGTGTTCTTTTGCGAGGATTTGTGGTCTATCAAATCTAATGTAATGACGGGGACGATCCTGAACATGTTCACAAACTGCAGACTTCCCGATACGTCGGTGCTTCACGTCAGCTATATGTTCTTTAACGCGGGTTTTAATAGATCTTTTTGTTTGTCCTATGTACGAGAGACCACATTCACAATCCAGCTTGTACACTCCTGCATCTTGTAGAGGGATATGACACTTGACGGATGGTAAAAATTGACCAATCTTCTTCAGCGGCTTGAAGTACGTTTTAATGGAAGCTCGCTTCAAGATGTAGCCAACCTTGTCTGTGACTCCTCTGACATAGGGTAGTACAGCAGGCACACGCTCGACTGTGGCTGGCTTCACTCGGTCACTGTGGCGTAGGCGCGGGACCCGAAGCTTGTTGTCTTGCAGTACTTGCTCGACGTGCTGAAGCTCGGCGGCCAGATGTTTTCTGTCACAGATCCCTCGTGCTCTCTGAAACAAAGATTTTCCCACAGTAGCTAACTGTGAAGGATGATGGTGAGATTCACCATTTAAATATCGGTTGGTATGGGTATTTTTTCTGTACACAGTATGACCAATAGTGTTATCAGGATTTCGGATGACTAAAACATCTAGAAGCTAAAGTATTGTTTGCCTCTAACTCCATTGTGAATTGTATTTTAGGGTTTATGGAATTAAGGTGGTTTAAAAATGCAGTTACTTTGTCAGATGGTAAAATTGTGAAAGTATCGTCTACGTACCGCTTGTAGAATCTTGGATTTACAGGAGCAGTAAGAAGGGCTTTCTCCTCAAAGTCCTCCATGAATATGTCGGCGACTACGGGAGATACAGGTGAGCCCATTGCCACTCCGTCTACTTGCATGTAGAACTCTTCTTTCCACAATAAATAGCCAGATGTGAGGCAGTGTTTGAGTAATACTGCATATTCTGTAGGCATGTTGTTATCTTCTAGCTTTCTAGTAACAATTGAGATGCAGTCTTCAATAGGTAGGCATGTGAATAGTGACTGAACATCAAAACTGACCATAGTTTCATTGTCAGCGAGATGTAGGTCTTTAATCTCACTAACAAATTGGTATGAATCCTTTGTGTGTGCTCTGGTATGTCCTCTTAGTGGTGACAGTATTTTTGCCAAGTGTTGAGCCAACTTATAAGTTGGTGAATCGATCTGGCTTACTATAGGACGTAGTGGAGCATTTGGTTTGTGTATTTTCGGTAACCCATACAACCTCGGTGGTTTGGCACATGATGGTATTGTCGAATTCACGTCAAGATCTAATTTTTCGGAGTATTTCTTTATTAAATCAGTGGTTGTTTTGAGTGTATTAGTTGTAGGGTCTATTTTGACCTTTTTGTATGTACTTACGTCCGATAAAAGTTGTTGTATTTTGAAATTATACTCTGACGTGTCCATTATTACCGTAGCATTTCCTTTATCCGCGCGGAGAATCGTGAGCTCGGGTCTGTTGCGTAAGTTGTACAACGCTTTAAATTCGTCTTTCGGAAGATTTAGTTTCGGCGCTGAACTTCGACGTAACAAGGACGAAATGTCTTGACGTATAGCCTCTAAATCCTCTTTACCGATATTATTCTTAAACAGACAATCCTCAACACTACAGATAATTTCCTCGTACGGGATTTTTTGCGGCGTTATAGCAAAATTTAAGCCTTTCGACAATACTTTTACTGTAGGTTCGTCCAGTATCTCTTTTGACAAATTATAGACCGTGCGTTGTTTATTGTTTGCGTCTGTGGTCAACGGTTGTTGCGTTTCGTTTCTACGTTGACATGGATGTTTGGCATTTGATTTGATAGTTAATTTTTGGTATTTTTCTATTTGTTTGTCTTTGCATTCATTATATTTCGATATTTCGCGTTTGTTTAAAGTTTCAATGCAATTATTAAAATCAAATGTCGTTAAAACTGTCTTTAACTCACTGGACAAATTGTCTATGGTATTATTTATGATTTGTAAATCGAACCGTTTTTGCTGAATCACCGTTCGTAACAACTTTTTACTTGCCTGATTTAAGATCTTAGCGCTTCCTCGAATGTCCTTTTTAGTAGATATTTTGACGCACGTAGGAATGAGCTGGTGGTCGCGGCACCTTTTCAGAAAATTCAATGATGTTACATATCTTGCGCGCTTGGTCATGAGTGTATGCACGTCAAAAATGTAAATTGTGTTTGTCAAAAGCTGGAATATGTCAGCAAATTTAAGTATCTGGGTCTGTGGGTGGACCGCAACATGAATTGGAAAACACAGGTTGACACAGTGTGTACAAAGCTTAGGGCAGTGTTGAGTAAGTTTTTTATCCTGAAGGCGCCATTGAGTAGAAAAACGCTGCGTGTCCTTTATTTTGCTCTCGCTGAGTCATTGCTAACATATGGATTGAATACGTATGGCCGTACATTTAAAACCTATCTTAACAGTATAAAATCGCTGCAAATTCGTTTTATGAAATACCTTGTTAGCCCACAAACAAAACTTGCCTGTAAAGAAAATTATGAAAAACTATTTGTTGTCTGTAAGGTGCTTCCTGTACATGAAAAGGTCAAGTACCTGTTGGTTCTAGAACAGTACTATAACGACCAGTTTAAAGTACAAGTGCAAAATAGGTACAATACTAGAAGCGTTAGAGAGCGTAAACTCGCGCGACCACCAGTAAAAAATTACTATGGCAAAAGAACCAACAAGTATATGACCCCTATACTTTTCAATAATATCGATTGGCTGAGAGAAGATAATACTAGAATAAGTAAACAAACACTAAAAAATAAATTAAAAACTGTTTTCCTTAATGAAGTTGTCGCAAGATGTGAAAATATTAACTGATTTGTTGTTGTTTTAATATAACTTTTGAAAATTACGTATATTAGACCTTATTATTTAGCTTTATTTTCATTAAATTGTATACTTACGTATTTGAACCAAATGTATAAAGGCAAGCGCTAATCCCGCCGACAAACTGTTACGCAGTTTGGTGGGTGTGAAAAATGTACTAAAGGTTTGGTCCAGAATAAATGATTTATTATTATTATTATTATTATTATGAGATCTTCTAATCGGCGAATTTTATTTGCAATTACCAGTCCGTACTGGTTTACATAATGATTTCTTATATTTACGCGAACACTACACATTTTTAAATAAAACTAATTTTACGGATTTTATCGCGTATATTAACTTATTTTTATATTCCCGACGTTTCGGGTGCTTTCCAGCACCCGTGGTCACGGGGGACTGAGTTGTTTGACGTCCTGCTGTCATAGTTAGCCCGGCTACCTTCAGTTTTTTAATATTAATTTTTGGTTCGATTTACGCAGAATGAGCTTACAGTATCTTGAAGTCTAGCAGTGGTATACTTGGGTTTGGATTTGATTTTATTAATTATGGGATCCCAAGCAGATGGCAGCACCCATCCATCTTCTCTATTGAAATTAGGATGTTTTTTAATTTCAATAGCCTCGCGAATCATCCTTGGGAGGAATCGGTGTTCTTTTGCGAGGATTTGTGGTCTATCAAATCTAATGTAATGACGGGGACGATCCTGAACATGTTCACAAACTGCAGACTTCCCGATACGTCGGTGCTTCACGTCAGCTATATGTTCTTTAACGCGGGTTTTAATAGATCTTTTTGTTTGTCCTATGTACGAGAGACCACATTCACAATCCAGCTTGTACACTCCTGCATCTTGTAGAGGGATATGACACTTGACGGATGGTAAAAATTGACCAATCTTCTTCAGCGGCTTGAAGTACGTTTTAATGGAAGCTCGCTTCAAGATGTAGCCAACCTTGTCTGTGACTCCTCTGACATAGGGTAGTACAGCAGGCACACGCTCGACTGTGGCTGGCTTCACTCGGTCACTGTGGCGTAGGCGCGGGACCCGAAGCTTGTTGTCTTGCAGTACTTGCTCGACGTGCTGAAGCTCGGCGGCCAGATGTTTTCTGTCACAGATCCCTCGTGCTCTCTGAAACAAAGATTTTCCCACGGTAGCTAACTGTGAAGGATGATGGTGAGATTCACCATTTAAATATCGGTTGGTATGGGTATTTTTTCTGTACACAGTATGACCAATAGTGTTATCAGGATTTCGGATGACTAAAACATCTAGAAAAGCTAAAGTATTGTTTGCCTCTAACTCCATTGTGAATTGTATTTTAGGGTTTATGGAATTAAGGTGGTTTAAAAATGCAGTTACTTTGTCAGATGGTAAAATTGTGAAAGTATCGTCTACGTACCGCTTGTAGAATCTTGGATTTACAGGAGCAGTAAGAAGGGCTTTCTCCTCAAAGTCCTCCATGAATATGTCGGCGACTACGGGAGATACAGGTGAACCCATTGCCACTCCGTCTACTTGCATGTAGAACTCTTCTTTCCACAATAAATAGCCAGATGTGAGGCAGTGTTTGAGTAATACTGCATATTCTGTAGGCATGTTGTTATCTTCTAGCTTTCTAGTAACAATTGAGATGCAGTCTTCAATAGGTAGGCATGTGAATAGTGACTGAACATCAAAACTGACCATAGTTTCATTGTCAGCGAGATGTAGGTCTTTAATCTCACTAACAAATTGGTATGAATCCTTTGTGTGTGCTCTGGTATGTCCTCTTAGTGGTGACAGTATTTTTGCCAAGTGTTGAGCCAACTTATAAGTTGGTGAATCGATCTGGCTTACTATAGGACGTAGTGGAGCATTTGGTTTGTGTATTTTCGGTAACCCATACAACCTCGGTGGTTTGGCACATGATGGTATTGTCGAATTCACGTCAAGATCTAATTTTTCGGAGTATTTCTTTATTAAATCAGTGGTTGTTTTGAGTGTATTAGTTGTAGGGTCTATTTTGACCTTTTTGTATGTACTTACGTCCGATAAAAGTTGTTGTATTTTGAAATTATACTCTGACGTGTCCATTATTACCGTAGCATTTCCTTTATCCGCGCGGAGAATCGTGAGCTCGGGTCTGTTGCGTAAGTTGTACAACGCTTTAAATTCGTCTTTCGGAAGATTTAGTTTCGGCGCTGAACTTCGACGTAACAAGGACGAAATGTCTTGACGTATAGCCTCTAAATCCTCTTTACCGATATTATTCTTAAACAGACAATCCTCAACACTACAGATAATTTCCTCGTACGGGATTTTTTGCGGCGTTATAGCAAAATTTAAGCCTTTCGACAATACTTTTACTGTAGGTTCGTCCAGTATCTCTTTTGACAAATTATAGACCGTGCGTTGTTTATTGTTTGCGTCTGTGGTCAACGGTTGTTGCGTTTCGTTTCTACGTTGACATGGATGTTTGGCATTTGATTTGATAGTTAATTTTTGGTATTTTTCTATTTGTTTGTCTTTGCATTCATTATATTTCGATATTTCGCGTTTGTTTAAAGTTTCAATGCAATTATTAAAATCAAATGTCGTTAAAACTGTCTTTAACTCACTGGACAAATTGTCTATGGTATTATTTATGATTTGTAAATCGAACCGTTTTTGCTGAATCACCGTTCGTAACAACTTTTTACTTGCCTGATTTAAGATCTTAGCGCTTCCTCGAATGTCCTTTTTAGTAGATATTTTGACGCACGTAGGAATGAGCTGGTGGTCGCGGCACCTTTTCAGAAAATTCAATGATGTTACATATCTTGCGCGCTTGGTCATGAGATCTTCTAATCGGCGAATTTTATTTGCAATTACCAGTCCGTACTGGTTTACATAATGATTTCTTATATTTACGCGAACACTACACATTTTTAAATAAAACTAATTTTACGGATTTTATCGCGTATATTAACTTATTTTTATATTCCCGACGTTTCGGGTGCTTTCCAGCACCCGTGGTCACGGGGGACTGAGTTGTTTGACGTCCTGCTGTCATAGTTAGCCCGGCTACCTTCAGTTTTTTAATATTAATTTTTGGTTCGATTTACGCAGAATGAGCTTACAGTATCTTGAAGTCTAGCAGTGGTATACTTGGGTTTGGATTTGATTTTATTAATTATGGGATCCCAAGCAGATGGCAGCACCCATCCATCTTCTCTATTGAAATTAGGATGTTTTTTAATTTCAATAGCCTCGCGAATCATCCTTGGGAGGAATCGGTGTTCTTTTGCGAGGATTTGTGGTCTATCAAATCTAATGTAATGACGGGGACGATCCTGAACATGTTCACAAACTGCAGACTTCCCGATACGAGCCGAGCTTCAGCACGTCGAGCAAGTACTGCAAGACAACAAGCTTCGGGTCCCGCGCCTACGCCACAGCGACCGAGTGAAGCCAGCCACAGTCGAGCGTGTGCCTGCTGTACTACCCTATGTCAGAGGAGTCACAGACAAGGTTGGCTACATCTTGAAGCGAGCTTCCATTAAAACGTACTTCAAGCCGCTGAAGAAGATTGGTCAATTTTTACCATCCGTCAAGTGTCATATCCCTCTACAAGATGCAGGAGTGTACAAGCTGGATTGTGAATGTGGTCTCTCGTACATAGGACAAACAAAAAGATCTATTAAAACCCGCGTTAAAGAACATATAGCTGACGTGAAGCACCGACGTATCGGGAAGTCTGCAGTTTGTGAACATGTTCAGGATCGTCCCCGTCATTACATTAGATTTGATAGACCACAAATCCTCGCAAAAGAACACCGATTCCTCCCAAGGATGATTCGCGAGGCTATTGAAATTAAAAAACATCCTAATTTCAATAGAGAAGATGGATGGGTGCTGCCATCTGCTTGGGATCCCATAATTAATAAAATCAAATCCAAACCCAAGTATACCACTGCTAGACTTCAAGATACTGTAAGCTCATTCTGCGTAAATCGAACCAAAAATTAATATTAAAAAACTGAAGGTAGCCGGGCTAACTATGACAGCAGGACGTCAAACAACTCAGTCCCCCGTGACCACGGGTGCTGGAAAGCACCCGAAACGTCGGGAATATAAAAATAAGTTAATATACGCGATAAAATCCGTAAAATTAGTTTTATTTAAAAATGTGTAGTGTTCGCGTAAATATAAGAAATCATTATGTAAACCAGTACGGACTGGTAATTGCAAATAAAATTCGCCGATTAGAAGATCTCATGACCAAGCGCGCAAGATATGTAACATCATTGAATTTTCTGAAAAGGTGCCGCGACCACCAGCTCATTCCTACGTGCGTCAAAATATCTACTAAAAAGGACATTCGAGGAAGCGCTAAGATCTTAAATCAGGCAAGTAAAAAGTTGTTACGAACGGTGATTCAGCAAAAACGGTTCGATTTACAAATCATAAATAATACCATAGACAATTTGTCCAGTGAGTTAAAGACAGTTTTAACGACATTTGATTTTAATAATTGCATTGAAACTTTAAACAAACGCGAAATATCGAAATATAATGAATGCAAAGACAAACAAATAGAAAAATACCAAAAATTAACTATCAAATCAAATGCCAAACATCCATGTCAACGTAGAAACGAAACGCAACAACCGTTGACCACAGACGCAAACAATAAACAACGCACGGTCTATAATTTGTCAAAAGAGATACTGGACGAACCTACAGTAAAAGTATTGTCGAAAGGCTTAAATTTTGCTATAACGCCGCAAAAAATCCCGTACGAGGAAATTATCTGTAGTGTTGAGGATTGTCTGTTTAAGAATAATATCGGTAAAGAGGATTTAGAGGCTATACGTCAAGACATTTCGTCCTTGTTACGTCGAAGTTCAGCGCCGAAACTAAATCTTCCGAAAGACGAATTTAAAGCGTTGTACAACTTACGCAACAGACCCGAGCTCACGATTCTCCGCGCGGATAAAGGAAATGCTACGGTAATAATGGACACGTCAGAGTATAATTTCAAAATACAACAACTTTTATCGGACGTAAGTACATACAAAAAGGTCAAAATAGACCCTACAACTAATACACTCAAAACAACCACTGATTTAATAAAGAAATACTCCGAAAAATTAGATCTTGACGTGAATTCGACAATACCATCATGTGCCAAACCACCGAGGTTGTATGGGTTACCGAAAATACACAAACCAAATGCTCCACTACGTCCTATAGTAAGCCAGATCGATTCACCAACTTATAAGTTGGCTCAACACTTGGCAAAAATACTGTCACCACTAAGAGGACATACCAGAGCACACACAAAGGATTCATACCAATTTGTTAGTGAGATTAAAGACCTACATCTCGCTGACAATGAAACTATGGTCAGTTTTGATGTTCAGTCACTATTCACATGCCTACCTATTGAAGACTGCATCTCAATTGTTACTAGAAAGCTAGAAGATAACAACATGCCTACAGAATATGCAGTATTACTCAAACACTGCCTCACATCTGGCTATTTATTGTGGAAAGAAGAGTTCTACATGCAAGTAGACGGAGTGGCAATGGGCTCACCTGTATCTCCCGTAGTCGCCGACATATTCATGGAGGACTTTGAGGAGAAAGCCCTTCTTACTGCTCCTGTAAATCCAAGATTCTACAAGCGGTACGTAGACGATACTTTCACAATTTTACCATCTGACAAAGTAACTGCATTTTTAAACCACCTTAATTCCATAAACCCTAAAATACAATTCACAATGGAGTTAGAGGCAAACAATACTTTAGCTTTTCTAGATGTTTTAGTCATCCGAAATCCTGATAACACTATTGGTCATACTGTGTACAGAAAAAATACCCATACCAACCGATATTTAAATGGTGAATCTCACCATCATCCTTCACAGTTAGCTACCGTGGGAAAATCTTTGTTTCAGAGAGCACGAGGGATCTGTGACAGAAAACATCTGGCCGCCGAGCTTCAGCACGTCGAGCAAGTACTGCAAGACAACAAGCTTCGGGTCCCGCGCCTACGCCACAGTGACCGAGTGAAGCTAGCCACAGTCGAGCGTGTGCCTGCTGTACTACCCTATGTCAGAGGAGTCACAGACAAGGTTGGCTACATCTTGAAGCGAGCTTCCATTAAAACGTACTTCAAGCCGCTGAAGAAGATTGGTCAATTTTTACCATCCGTCAAGTGTCATATCCCTCTACAAGATGCAGGAGTGTACAAGCTGGATTGTGAATGTGGTCTCTCGTACATAGGACAAACAAAAAGATCTATTAAAACCCGCGTTAAAGAACATATAGCTGACGTGAAGCACCGACGTATCGGGAAGTCTGCAGTTTGTGAACATGTTCAGGATCGTCCCCGTCATTACATTAGATTTGATAGACCACAAATCCTCGCAAAAGAACACCGATTCCTCCCAAGGATGATTCGCGAGGCTATTGAAATTAAAAAACATCCTAATTTCAATAGAGAAGATGGATGGGTGCTGCCATCTGCTTGGGATCCCATAATTAATAAAATCAAATCCAAACCCAAGTATACCACTGCTAGACTTCAAGATACTGTAAGCTCATTCTGCGTAAATCGAACCAAAAATTAATATTAAAAAACTGAAGGTAGCCGGGCTAACTATGACAGCAGGACGTCAAACAACTCAGTCCCCCGTGACCACGGGTGCTGGAAAGCACCCGAAACGTCGGGAATATAAAAATAAGTTAATATACGCGATAAAATCCGTAAAATTAGTTTTATTTAAAAATATCATTTTCTTTGCATTTTCCATGTTAACTGGCTAGTCCACTCACTAATCCACTCAATATTGCACCTAATATTGTTGGTAAGAAAGCCCCTCCTTTTTGTATAATTATATTTTTTCTTAGTTTATGTTTACACTTACGTACTAGTTTACGGAGTATGTTTTTATGTTTATTCAATTTTTGTTTATCCTGATCTTTAAGAGGTACTTTTCCTTGTAAAACGTTATGAATACACTCACAAATACAGTTAATTTCTTCTTCATCACACGTTTTAAGTAATGCTCTTTGATATTTTGGTTTAAGCGTATGCAAAGCGGTTAGCAAATGTTTATACGTTGTGAGTCGACGATGCATCATTTAGCAATGATTTCAATTGTTTGATTCTTGGTGTATTTAAACTCTTTTGTGGGGACGTAGACTGTACAGAAACCATTAAATGGAAAGACATTTGTCTTGATACGACAAAAATCATTGGTATTCTGTTTTAAATCTACCATTAAATATCCATGCGCCTCTAGAGTTGCATCCAGTAGGCATTTTCAATGAATTTTGGGTTATCTGGTGATACTTGTCTTGCTAAATATCTTATTTGAGTTTTATCTCGAGGGTTTTTAAAATATATTATATAACTTGAGTTTAAAGATATGTCTCTTTGTCCTTTACCCTGATGAAATAAATTTTGTGTTAGATAAAATACACTAAGATTCCTGTGATGACTACCTTTTGTAAATATATTCACAATTCTTCCATCGGACTCTCTCATTAGATCATCAATAATAACAAGATGTGGGTTTTCACCATCAAACATATTAAGATTTGGAATTCCTTGATGATAGTTAACATTTGGTAAATTATATAATGGTTGCATTTCATCAAAGCACCATGTGATCTGATTAAAATCACAATTACATATTTCTGTAACTGATTTTATGAAATTTGTTACAAAATTTGACTTCCCACACCCACTTGGTCCTGCCACGATAGCAGTGAACGGATGGATAAAGTGAAACATAACACACGTCTAAAGTTCAAAGGGGTGAAATAAAAAATGAAAGTGTTGGTGTAAACAATTAATATATATTCCAAAAATTATATAAAACAGAATTATCTGTATACTATTTCTAACACAATTAGTACATCATAATTTTACAATTAACTCAACCTCAAATAAATAGAAACAACAATTAGTACATCATAATTTTACAATTAACTCAACCTCAAATAAATAGAAACAACAATTAACTTAAATTATTTACAATAAAACAATGATTAAATATGTAATAAACTACGTCATATTATAGTATTATCATAATTTTACAATCAATATAAATTTTTCTTAAACGCAGACATAAAAGTAAAAACTATCAACACTTAACGCAGTTTATAATGACCCCAAGCTAATGTTTCAATATTATTATCTAAAATATGTCTCTTTGTGTCATTATATGATAAACCTATCTTATTTAATTTTTGTGTGAAAATTGTGTGTTTAATTGATTTAAATCTAAGCATACTATAATAAATACTATAATCGACTTCCAGCCTCCCGAACAAGCCGGTTTCCGAAAGGGTTTTAGCACCATAGACCACATACATACCCTTCGGCAAGTTGTACAGAAGTCCGAAGAGTACAATTTGCCACTATTTCTGGCGTATGTGGACTATGAGAAAGCCTTTGATTCCGTCGAAATTTGGGCGGTGCTGCAGTCCCTTCAGCGGTGCCAAGTTGACTGTCGGTATATCGAAGTGTTGAAGTGCTTGTACAGTAGGGCTACGATGGCTATCCGAGTACAGAACCAGAGTACGAAACCTATCCAATTGCAGAGAGGTGTAAGACAGGGTGACGTCATATCCCCGAAACTCTTCACCGCTGCATTGGAAGACGTTTTCAAGCTTCTGGACTGGAAAGGATACGGTATCAACATCAATGGCGAGTACATCACTCACCTTCGATTTGCCGACGATATAGTCCTTATGGCAGAATCGCTGGAGGACCTAAGCACTATGCTCAATGACCTCAATAGTGTTTCCCAACGGATAGGTCTTAAGATGAACATGGACAAAACAAAGATCATGTTTAATGTCCATGTCACACCTATGCCGGTAGTTGTTGGGAGCACTAAGCTCGAAGTTGTTGACGAGTATGTTTACCTGGGACAAATAGTCCGACTGGGTAAGTCCAACTTCGACCGAGAGGTCAATCGACGGATTCAACTCGGCTGGGCAGCGTTCGGGAAGCTACGACACATCTTCTCGTCAGACATACCTCAAAACCTTAAAACGAAATTGTACAACCAGTGCGTGTTGCCAGTGATGACTTACGGAACTGAGACGTGGTCCTTCACGGCTGGCCGTATGAGGAAGCTCAAGGTCGCTCAGCGAGCTATGGAGAGGGCTATGCTCGGAGTTTCTCTGCGTGATAAACTTAGGAATGAGGATATCCGCAGTAGAACCAGAGTAACCGACATAGCCCAACGGATTAGTAAGCTCAAGTGGCAGTGGGCCGGCCATATAGCTCGAAGAACCGACAACCGATGGGGAAGAAAGTTTCTCGAGTGGCAGCCTCGTACCGGTAGGCGAAGTGTAGGGCGTCCCCCCACGAGATGGAGTGACGACCTGGTAAGACATGCAGGAAGTCGATGGATGCAGGTGGCTCAGGACCGTGTTTTGTGGCATTCTTTGGGGGAGGCCTATGTTCAGCAGTGGACTTGTGAAGGGCTGTAATGATGATGAATGATGATACTATAATATTGCACTTTTTTATTAAATTGAGAAGACTTATAACTATTCAGTGTCATCTTTTTAGTGATACATTTATTTACCCCTTTTGCCTTGGCTATAGTCTTATTCTCTAAGTTAAAAGCGTACATTTTGGATCGTAAACCCACAAATTCTTTCATGATTTTACCATTATTTTCATCTTTAAAAAAACCTAATTTCTTTTTATTTAATTTTGGATATTCAAAAATATTATTTGTATCATAATCTGAGGTATCAAAGTATGATGAAAAGTCAGGTTTTATATCAGTGTAAAAATCATTTGTAAATATATGATATATTAAACTATCCGTATCTGTATACAATAATTTGATTTTACTAAACTTTTTAATCATATAGTTATAATGAAAATCATACATTAATGTTTTTGAAATATCTAAAATGCAAAACCCTAAATAAATTGGTTTGTTATATATTAACTTCGTTTTTCGCAACTGAACCGCAACTAGGTTTTCCGAAAATATTGAAAGGCTATGAAATTGTGGTTTAGTGATTAGATCTTGAGCACCTAAAGCTTTACCCTGGTTCTCCCAGTGCGTAACTAAATTTATGTTAACCCTTTTTTCAATATTCTCCATAGTCTTACCGAAGACTGAATTATTCATTAATTTATAAAAATCTTTTTCGAAATCTGATTTTGCTAAAGTTCTTAATTTTGTGTTTAGATCTATGTACATCTTCAACCAGGGAGACTGTTTAAATTTTAAAACTCTATGAATTTTAGTTAATTTAACCCCCATTTCTATGCACTGCTTTAAATTTCTGTAATGAATTACATATTTATCTTTATCATTTAAATTTGGGACTAGTTTATTCTCATTAATATTGCCTACACAAATGTTTTCTGGACATAAAGGAAAGTCCGAATGTAAATCATGAAGTTCATCTGGATATTCCAAATCAACTTCTAAAATAAAACCGAAGTCTGATGTCTTAGACACATTAAATTCTGTATTTGGATTTACCCATTCGAATCCACCAGTAGGAAGATATTGAGACATAGCCCAACCATATAAATTGTTGGCATCAAAATATGTGATATATGAATTTGGTTTCCCTGTATCATAATCCTCCATGTATTTGTTATTAGCTCTAGCATAACGATTACTACATTGAGATACACCACCTCTGATACCTGATCTAATAAATGCAATTTTCTCATAATCTGTTAAAAGTTCTAATTCTATTTTTGTATATTTTAACATTGCATCCCAACTTAAACCGGGTGCTGTGTAATAATGGACAGGGTCTAAATCATATGTATTAATACATAACTTTCTAAAGTTTTCAAATACATCGGATAAAAGTAAAACGTCTGTTTTTAAATACAGGTTTGAATAATCTAGCATATTACAACACCCAAAATGTTCCCAAACATCTTTAGCATGATTGTAATCATCATTTGAAATATGTGAATCTGTGAGTGAACTATAAAAACATTTTTGTTCAGGGAGCGATGTTAGACTTAAACTATCATAATTAGTCATAAGTTCATATGGATAAACACCTTTCCGTTTTAAACGAAAGAAATCTTCATCATTAGGGTAATTTCTACGTAATTCTTGAAATTGATCATTACTGAGATTTTTGGCCAATTCTTCTAATTTACACGATAAAAACTTAAATGAATCTAAGAATCTCAATATAATTTCGTGGTTATTCACTTTTAATTTTTTGGAAAAGAATATATATTTTTCTTTATTTTGAGGGATAACTTCGACTTCACCATCACAAAAGTTTAACGCGTGAACAATAAAATGAGCATCATAGTGACTAAGGTTGTGTAAAAATATTGGTATATAACGAGGTGTTCTGATCTTCGAACAACATGATTCATGAGCAACACCTATAAAACTACCAGTGTACCAATCAAAATCATAAAAATTTTTTGCCAACTCAGTTTCACAAATATGACAAATGGTTGCATTTGAAATTTGGTTTTTGTCTTCATTTGTTAGCGGAAGTGGTGGATATTTTTGAAGTCTATTTATTTCTTTTAGATTGTTAGATAAACTTTCCATAAACACTTGTGCACAGTTGGGTCCGCAATATGTTACATATTTTGATAATTTATCATCATATGAACATTTTATATAATATCCAAAACTATGTACTTCATGTTTCTGAATATTACGAGTGAAAGGTTTGGAAGGATCGTTAGAACATGATTCTATTGGTTTTAAAAATGCTTCAAAATCAGCATAAACTACGAATGGTATCTTTAACTTTTTTTCATAACTATCAAATTTAATTTTATCATTTGAAATAGGTTGACCAAACCAATTCTTTTTTTTTAAAGTTTCACTGTTTGGTAATACTGTACAAATGTGGGCACAATCGTATTGTTCATGGTTATTTAACCTTTCCTGAGATGGAAAACGAAGTAGACATGCTTCACAAATGTACATGATGTGACCGTCTTTTGAAATTTGTTTACTAACTAACCGCGATAAATTTTTTATATAGCAATAATGATTTTTTGTATCCTTGGAAAAAAATAATAAATTGATATGTCTATCTTTACGACACTTTGTTAAAAATAATGGACCTACTATAGAATTACATCGTTTTTCTTTATTATATTCTAACCCAAAAACATTAATACTAATATCATTTAATTTCTCTACTTTTGCTATGTCAGAAATTTTAACCGGAAAGGAAATACCATCAAATTTAAGTTTATTTGCATATTTAACGTACGATGATACCCGATCGGTGTGTTTGTTTACAGGATATAACGCCGAGAGTAACGCCCATTTAAAACAAAAATAATCCTTGTTTTTTACATTTATAACAGCCTTTTTTAATTTTATGTCACGAGGAAGATCTATGTATGAAGTACCGCGTAGGGGGTTAAATTTATTAACATTCATGTCTATAGATTTTATGTTTTTTAGACTCCATCCACTATCTTTTTTTTCGAAAGCACTAATTTTAGTAGTAATTGTATCATTTAAGATGAAAGAAAAATATTTAAGTCATCTCCTTGACAAATAATATAGTTAAGCGTTTGAAAATCGAACGTATCATGAATATCTTTAGTTTGTTGAACAAAATCAGCATGCAATATGAAGTTTACCTTAAAAATTATGTGTTGATGAATACACTCTTGTAATAAAAATAAAATATCATCTTTAATAGAATTTAAAAATAGTTCAGGAGTTTCAAAATTTACCCATGTCGAACGATCTACTCTACTCTTGATTTTATAAGTTAAAATCCTATTTCCAAAAGCAGATTCAATAACACTAACGTTTGATAAAGAATTATGTGAATTTAAAAGATTATTTTTATGAACATTACTTTTAAAATGATTAGCTAAATACCGTTTCTTGATAAATATATGGCACGTTGGACATTCCACTTGACCATCGTTACTGATACTGTTCCCTGCAGAGGTATGCGCTTCTGCTTCCGTTGTTGGTTTTTTGATGATCTTGGATTCTTTGCTGCACGTTCGCTTCGTTCCTCTTCCAAGTTGTAGTGGTTGACTGCTAAAATGTTTAAATTTATTAAAAACTGTATAAGACAATATGTAAATTATGATCGAAATGAATGTTTATTTTACATACTTAAACTGTGTTTCAACCATCGCACAGTGATGATACAACTCATCATCGTATGACGAATCGAACAGTTGACCCCTCTCCATTTCTTCACAAACTTTAGACAACTCCTGATTTAATGCGCTATTGAATAGTTCCGTATTCTCTTCCATGATTGTGGAGAAAAAAGCACTGGTGCACACTTCACTGAAGTTTTCCCTTCCTCTTTTTTATTTTTGATTCAGCTTCAAAAAAATGATCAATCGATTGCGATTTTCTTTTTCCACCATCGCATGTGTTATTATTAATGACGAGGTTATCACTCTCTTCTTAAGGAGAGTGGCGAGTAGTAATACTGTTTATAGGTATCTTCATCGAAGCTCAATGATTTCTGCAACAACACAGTTATCATGTTAATATCAATTTGTTAACACTTAATCATAAAAGTTAAAAAAGTTAAAGTTACAGCCTATTAAAGTCCACTGCTGAACATAGGCCTCCTCTCATTTCTGAGAGGGTTTTAGAGCAAGGAAATGTCCGCCGCGCTCCCTCAATGTGTGTTGGCGAACTTCACATGCCTTCGAAATTTTCTCAGACATGCAGGTTTCCTCACGATGTTTTCCTTCACCACCAAGCACGTGGTAATAAGCACTTAAAATTGCGATTAACAATTTAATTGGTGCTGGCGGGGATCGAACCCGGGTCGCGTACTGTGAAATTTACAGCTAGCGCTAACCATCTGAGTTACCACGGCTTAATCATATACATACACAATATTTAAATAAAATAATACACACACATGAAAATAACAGAAAAAAAGTAATTTAGTCAATAGAATAAACACTTACATCCATAGCCTTTGGTGTATTGAAGTAACACAAATGTACTATTGATAGATCCACTGTAGTCAAACGACCGTACACTAACTCGATGACTGCGTCTGTTGGTCTTATATGCCACCAGTACGTAAAAATTCTAATCTAAAGTATTTCCGTAATGAGTTGATAATTACTTTATGCGTCAACCAGTTTATCTCACATTTCCGTTGTCTATCTCAACATTTCTTCGTATTGTGTTTTGTTTGGTGATCAATGACTCAAGTACGATTTGTATAACACAAAAATGCAATTTAATATTTAGAAATCACTATAATTGACCATTCCTATGTTATTCATTGAGTAGATTGGTACTGTAATAATCTACTAATAGCAGTAATATCATGGATACACTAGATGTACAACAACATCTGAAAAAGATTCATCCCAGTCTAGAAAATAATGTTTATGCAGCTAATAGACTGCCTATGTATACCCACGTACCAACGTATATAATATGTAATTTGGATACAGATGATAAACCAGGGTCACATTGGGTAGCTTTATATATCGATACGAATGACGTCGGTCAATATTTTGATTCATATGGACGATCACCTGTACGATATCATCTAGAGTTTTTAAAAAGGAATTGTAAAAGATGGAACTGGAATGTTGATAGGATTCAGAATGAGTGGACTTCAGTTTGTGGCGAATATTGCTTAATGTATTTGCTATATAAGTTTCAAGGATGTTCAATACATAGTTTTACGAGTATATTTACAAGGAACACATTGTACAACGATATTTTAGTGGATGAGATGTTTCGCTCCTATTTTATAGATAATAAGTAATAAGATTTTGTATTTTATAAATAAAAATTGTAACAAAATTATGTAATGTGTTTTATTGATAATTCAGATTAGCGTTGTATAATTAGGAACAAAGAAGTATAATACAATAGCACTGATATAGTCGACGCACACGCTGCAATGAAGGTGATTAATGAACAATAGAACAATAGAAATAGGAAAAAGGGGACGCTAATGACGGTGGAGGCCCTTACCGGATATCAATTAGATATTAGCTATTTTTTTTTTTTTTTTTTTTTTTTTTTTTTTTTTTTTTTTTTTTTTTAGGATCGTGTGTCGACGAACGTCGTTGAACCACGTCCGACTCAGGTGGTCTAGAAGTGGTACAACTACACTACTGACCTGACTAAGTATATTATTGTCTTAACAGTGTAATGAAGTGACGCAATTACATTGACAAGTTGCATACAGTCAACTGTAACAACTGTCAAGTCAATACGCATTATCAATGAAAAGGTTGATTTATAATAAACATAGATTATCTATCATTTAGCATTTCCCACTTTAACATTTTTTTCTTAAGTTGACGCTTATTAAGTTTAGTTTCTTCAACGCCAATTTTTTCAGAAACTTTCCTTCTTTAGCTATCAAAGATTTTTCCAGATTCTGAAGAAATTTTTTAACTCATCAACTTTTTTCTTAAAAAATAGAGGTTTAGCTTGGATTCTTTTAATATTTTTTCTGTTAATATAGGTGTTGCTGCATTTTTGTTTTTCTTGGTGTTAGTGCAATGGTGGGAATCGAATTATAATTTTCTAATGTTTTCTTTAACTGGGCCTAAAAAATAAACAAGCTATATTATGCTGTCATCATATTGCTATGCAGCCTACTCAATCTCAATAATAAAATAGTAGAAACTAATATTTGATTAATATATACTTATTTATTTTAATCTAACATATTCTCTACAGTAAACTATTAAGAAAGAAGATGAAATAAGTTGATGTTATACATGCAGATGTCAACGAATCAGGAATATCGAGTGTCACTAATGGCATCGTAATATGATAGTCTGTCATCTGGTAGCGTAAATAATAATTGATGGCTCTTGAAAATTAGATTTAACATTGTACATTTTTGAAGTGGAGAAATCTGAGCTTATCTCACAAGTATGACTAACCATATACTAGACTATACTACATTTTCAACATTTTACGGGTGGCACGGGCATTAAACCTTAGTCCTCATGGTTGGCGACGCATTTGCAATCTGCAGCGGTTTGTTGCCCTTGAGTACGTAACTGTTCATGTGCCACAGTTTACTTACAATCTGATTGACTGTACGCTAGTTTGCCTTCCCATGATGTTTTAAAAATGCTTACGGAACAACAATACAGTATGGTGTTAACCTCGTAAGACCCCACCTAAATTTAGGTTGATATAAATTACGGCCCAATGTACAAAAAATTTGTGCAAGTAGTTGCGGCCCAAAACTATAATTAAGTAATTAAGTGTTTAAACGAACTGCTTTTGACTAAATTCTTTTAAATGGTATTTCTTATACCTAAATATAACTATGTCATGCAAAAAAGATATTGAAATAATTTTTCCTTATTTTAGGTCAACGGGCCATAATTTTAAATGTATAATAGAAGTTTGAATAAATTAGATTTGTTCAACTTTTATCATGAAATATATTAGAAATAAAACAAAAATTTGTAAAAAAATATTTTACATTATTTATTATATATTATATTTTAGTACTCCTTTGATTTTAAACCTTATTCCTTAATGATTTTACCTAACAAAATTTCTAAATCAGCCTCATTATTATGAAACAATGTATCTTTACCCTTTTTAATAATAATACAAAAAATATATTAAACAAAAAACAAAGTACTTTACTACATACTATTACTAATCAATGATAACATTTCAAATTTTAAGTCGAGTAGGTATTATAATAATAAATATTTTGGATTAGTTTAACATTTTTTAACAGTGGTAGAGCCACGCGGCAGCTTTTGCTGTCGCACGGATGGGCCTGCTCGAACCGGGGTAGTACCACGACCTCACAGAAAACCAGCGTGAAGTAGAGGTTTACCTCTGCGTTTCGCTTGGTGAGTGCAGGTGGCCGGAGGCCCTTTTTACTGGAAATGAGGCATTCCATCTTAGTCCTCACGGGTGACAACGCATCTACATTTTGATTTGTAACAGAGGATAGATGTAGATGTCTATGGGCCGCGGCAACCACTTACCATCAGGTGGACTGTGTGCTCGTTTGTCACCCTCATCCTATAAAAAAAATTTTAATATAAACCTAACATAAAAATGCTAAACTGGTCTAAAATCTTTACATCATTCTCAATTGAAGATAAAGCAATCACAATAGTCTTCTTGTAATATTAAAGTTATCGTATCACAATGATATATATAATCAATTTTACTGAATGATTCGTCATTCAGAGGTAAATATGATTATAATCCTTTTCTATCCAATCTCGAGCTTGTCTATCGTAACTGGCAATATCCTAGTTATCTACAGCTTCCACTCGCTCATATCTCAGGAAATGAGCCTCCTCGCCTACTACTCCATCGAGAAATCGAAGAAATTCTTCGACCTCGATGGCCATCTCGACGCTTTTAGCTCCTCACAAGTGAATTGGGAACTGAAAGGTCGCCTTCAGAATCAGAATACGATTCTCCTGAGTTATCTGACTGAGGATTTCGGCACTGAGGTCGATAATCCACATCATCAATATCATCGTTGTCTTTATCATCATCAAACTCAAATAGATACAGATAGAGCTAATATTCTATATCTTCGTCATTCATCGCTTAAACAAAGAAATATTATAGTAAACACCCAATGTCCTAGAATTATGACACTGAAGTTGGCCTAACTTTTGTAAAAACCCACCGACCTTCTTGTGGGACATAGTTTTTATCGTTCGTATACTACTGCATTCTAATTACTTTGCAATAAAAAACACACGTGGGATCAAAATGTAACATTTTAATACACGTTTGCTATAAAATTCATACATTAACATGTTGTAATGATTATAAAAATATGAAAAGATTTACTTACCTATCTCCACAAGGGCTCCGTTCAGACGAGATAAAACGTCAAAAAGGGAGATTCTTTGTTTTAAAATGTCAAATTGACATTTTTAAACAGATAGTGTCCAAATTAGAGATGCGTTCAAGGTTAATATTATTTTGATGGCAGTTTTAAATTGGCGAGTTTATTTAACCCAAAGAAGAGGTTTAAATATTATGTCATAATTTTAGGTCGCTGGGCTGTAATTTAATGGTTTTCAAAACTTTCTTGGGCCTTAGTATCTAAATATTTTTGTTATTAAATTAGGTTGGTGGGCCTTATGAGGTTGAAGTTGACTTGGTGCCCTCGACTAATCTCCTTCTATTGTTCGGCAATAGTTGAAATTCAGAGGTATGAAAAAGGATCTAAGCAAATGATGCTATTTCTTGTGGGAAGCCAAGTAAACCTGTTATTACAAAAGTACTTCCATATATCCTATAAACTCTGATCTTTAGGAAACCTGCAATAAATAAATAAAAAAACAATATCGTTGAAGTACACACTTAGTAATTTCAATGTAATGTAAGTAATTAAAGTTTAATACTCGTAAGTATTGTATTATATTTAATATGATGCAATTTTTATATTAAACTATATTATAATAAAGTTCACAATATATATTAAATAATTCAGAAAACATAATCTCAAAAAAAAATTATATGCACAAGAGGCTTGGCTGTATAGACTATATTTGCCATTCTCCATTTTTATCAAAACTATAGCTCCGTGACTGCAACAACTCACATACAGATTCAGATCAGTCGCTTGACCGAACCGTATATTGATGAGGGCGTGTGGCCTGTGGTGGTAAACAAATCCGAAACAACACGACCTTTACTGTGGTAACTATGTACTGTTATTATTGTAATTTTCAAGATTAAAAAACAATAAATAGTACTAATATTATAAATAATTACTTACATGTGAAATGTGATGCCATATTTTCGTAAATTAGACGTGGCAGTTCTCTTTTTGCAGCAAAAAAACTGAACAATTTGGCATTTTTGTGGGATGTCTTTGGCATATGCAACCCGTGGTGATAATAGCAAATTTTCCCCACTATGGGGAGAATTTGCTATAATCGCACTTTATATATTTGCTTCATCATTTGCAAATGATATATCATTACTCACGTTCAGCATGGGACTGATTGTGGTCTGGTGCATTAAAGAAGTAAAGTTATTGTGTAAAGAGTGAAACGAATAAGTAGTACATAATAATAAGTATTAATTCATAATAAACTCAGGAGAGGGTTCTTCAAACTTAAATCAGGTCATATATTAGAGACGATTTGCCTATTGAAAGTTCCGTGGCACAGAAGCTTAGCAATGCGTTGCGACTTAGAGGGCCGCGGAATCACATCTCGCATGGAACAAGTATTTGTATGGCCTACAAATAATTGTTCCGATTTTATATTTGTTCTTGTTTGTGTGATGCGATCGCTAATACCCCTTGTAAGCGTGGCGGTTGAGACAAGTCCAGCAGTGGATTTTTACGGTCTGATTAAGAAGAAGATGGGATATGTAAACTTAGTCTAAATTTAATGAGTATTTATAAATGGAGCAAACACTACACTTATATTTTGATAGTAAATTTAAAATAATTTGTCAAGTTGAATTTCTATAAACACCAGAAAAGTTTTCAAAAAAATCAGTGTAATTTCTTCCCACATTCATTGCGTTACTGGCAGCATATCCTTTTCTGTCTAGTAATTTTCATAACAATGTAACATCATAGTTATATCGAAATCACTATTCGATGAAATAATACAATAATTGTCATGATACTCGATATGAGACTAGTGTTCTTTCAGACTTGTTAATAAGCAATAAAACCATCCAAAATCACTGGCACGAGGCCAATATTTGTTTCCTAATACCTTTGTGAGAACATCCTATTGATTTTTATAAATGTAGGGCGTGTTTACAATAGACTCGCAGGCACAAAAATAAGACGAGAGATGAATGTGTGTTATTTTGAGAACCCAATCTTGCTTAAATATAATACCAAACCTTAGAAAAGCACGGGTTTGGAGGACATCTGGACTTCAACTTCTGGACTTTTTTAAAATTATTTCGAGGAAGATCCGGCAACGCACCTGCAATTCCCCCGTTGTGCGGCATGCGCGGCGCGGCAGTCGTCACTTACCATCAGGAAAGCCATACGCTTGTTTGTTCTTTGTCCTCTTCTGTAAAAAATAATGTGTGTAATAACAGAACAATTATGATATGGGCGGTTATTTGTACCTCTGGAGTAACCCAACAGATTTGAATTACAGGCAGTCTTACATATTTACTTTAAAGGGATATTACGTATGTCAAACTTCTGTAGTTTTTTTTTTTCCGTAGTTCCCACTAGTTCAGCTAATTAGTTCAATTGTTGAACATGCTTAAGGCAACAGACTGCAATCTGTACTTACCATGAGATAGACTGGTGTCTATTTTTTACTTTAAAATTATATAATGAAAATAGAAGATACTATCAGGAGTAGGATGAAATGCAGAGGCAAAGATGACTCAAGAAGAAGACGAACATAACCTTTTTCTTCTTCTTCAGTCTGTAAAATCTACTGCGAGACATAGATCTCTGGCAGCTTGCCAGACGTGTCACACCTTTGACGCTGCTCCCCTTCGCTGGCTTGAGTAATTCATGTCTGGCGTAAGCAAAGTTTATTACGTGGTAGGGCCATGCTGCAGCTACATATATTATGGTTATAGCACCAATGCAATGGGTCAGAATGACCGTGGTAAAACCACGCTATCATAGAATACCGACGTAAAATAGTAGTTTAATGCTGCTGTCTTTCGTATGGTGGTCGTAGAGAACCAGAAAACCTTTTTACTGGAACAAGGCATTCCACCTTAGTCCTCAACGGTGACAATGCATCTGCATTTTGATTTTAAATCGACGACAATCAGGTGGACTATGTGCTGATTGTTATATCGCCATATATTGGAATTCTTAAGATCTCTCTGGCTATTCCTATAGTTACCTTTACGACACCCACGGCACAAAATGGGATACTGAATTTTTGGAAGTTACCGCCACATGGCTAAACCATATCCAAAAACCAAGAATTTTCGTATTTACCCGAATCTTTGCTCAACTTGCAGTCGAAAATTAGTATTACAGAAAGGAGAATAATATGTGAAAATATTGGTGGAATAAAAAAAGGTAAGAACAATGTTATTATTTTAATGTGTCTAAATAGTACTAAAAAAAGATGAAAATATTTGAAGATGACGGTATGGTAAATTTAGCCAATTTATAAATTCAATTGTACCCATAGATTTAGTAACTAACTAACGTTAGATTGTGCCCAAGTGAATTTGTGTCGACAGACAGAACGGAAATAGATTCCTACCCCTCCTTAAATACCTTCGAAACTTTGTCGTTCTAAAACTTTGTCTGGTTTATATAGATTCTGCTGCATAATTTTAGACATCATTATCATCATCATTACAGCCCTTCAATTCCACTATTTTAGATGTGTTACATATTTATAAGCAAAACTAGTAAAATTATTAATAGCAGTTTCGAGTACTCAATCGCACAGTGTTAGTAATTTATTTATAGGGAAATGCGCTTTTACAACATAAACCCTGAATATATACGAAATAAATATTCAGAGTTTTACAATTCTTGAATAGTACGTGTAGTAATAGTTCTTATTAACTTCTGCGTGAAATAAAACGCTTAAATGCGTTAATAAATGCGGAAGTGCTAAGATCAACTGCCAGTTCCATATGAACTGCGCTCATTACTAAAGAAACAAACGAATATATGGCTTCTGTTATCTACAACCTCTAAATCGACTTAGCATTATCGGGATAGATCCACCGTTAACCACACCTGAAGTTAAAAATGATTTAGACTGCATAACTCTGCAAGTATAGAAATTAGCAATAAGCGGGAGTTTGAACTTTGAATTGGTCTTGAAGCATTGATTTCAATTACTAAATATTTTGCGAATGTATTTGCGCGCGGAAAGTAAATATTTTAGTAAATATTTTTTGTGATAATATTCAATTAATAAATCAACAATGTTTTCTTTGTTCGGAAGTAGCACAGGATTTTTGCTGTTTAATTCTACAGGAAAATTCCTTAATCTGCCACCTATAACAATAAGTTATTACGAAAGTCAAAGAGGTTTTTAACGTTTAGAAGGCTCATTAGATGCTAATATGTTTTTAATTCTTCACTAAAGTGCACAGATTGGACAACAACAAGTAAATTATACGATACATAAGTATATAATACAATTCGACCTAGGTAATTTTTAACGAATCGATAAATGTATATTATTTTACATAAAAGTTTAGACCATGATGAGCAAGCGAATAAAGTAAAGGCGGTTCAGTTGCGATCACTGATAAATTTTGGATTTTATGTTTAATGTCAGGTAATTGCATATACGAATCAAATTCGAAATTTTTTGGAGGCCACTTGGTGTGCGGTAATTTACCCCAAGAAGGGCTATGAAACCACAATGGACGATCCATTAATTGTTCTGGTGAAAATCCAAATAAAACAATCACAAGGATTTTCTTTTCCAGCAACATGATAAAAATGCAATGCGAGAAAATCATTGCATTTTATTATTTTCATGTATAATTTTTCATGAATTAGAGCTATCCGCTGTTGGGTGAGATAGGTTTAACCGTTTTAGAAAAATGACTACCTCATCGGATGCAATAATCGCAAAGGTTGATAAACAATTCTCGGCGGGAAAAGCTTAAAGCAACTCTTCTGAATTTTTTCGGCGGACATTTCCTTGCCCTAAAACCCTCTCAGAAATGAGAGGAGGCCTTTGCCCAGCAGTGGGACGTAAATAGGCTGCAACTTTATGCTCATTTTACCGAATTCTATGGTAACTGTTTCACAGTTCAGGCTCATCAGACAAGGACTTCCAAAGTCCAAAAGACGTGTGTGTTTGGAAGTCCTTACCCGCTGACATCAGAAAAGCACCCAATAAGTTTAAAATCGGTACGTAATTATATTTTTAAAGACAACGCTTCATACATGAATCAGCCATGTTATTATGTATTGCGAAACAGATACATAATGCATTGGTGCAATTACGAAAAACACGATTTATTATTATTTTTTACCAAACAAAAATTATAATGTTACTTTTTGGTGAAAATTTTGTAACTAGAATTTTATTTAGGGTTTCACTAAAAGATGCTCCAGGCATGCAATATTTTGTATTTGTTTTGTCACTTTAAAGAGTTAATTAAAATTTATGCCTAGATTTTTTTTCCATATAACCGCTATACACAATTATATTATATATTATTTCATTTATATTTATCTCACTACCTCTTTCCTCTTCTTACGTAGTTTTTAGTTGATTTAATTCAGACGTTTCTTTACATTTAAACACACTTCCAAAATATATCTTCCATGTCTTTAAACTCCAAAATTCTTCTTTTTTTATGGATGAGAGGGCAAACGAACATGCATTTCACCTAAAGGTAAGTGTCGACTGCCACTCATTAACAACTGAAACACCAAGGGAATTGCAGGTACGTTAGCACCTTTTAAAAAGTAGTAAGCTCAATCAGAATAAAAAAATCAATTCTCGTCTCGTAAAGTATTTATTCTAGGCTATTCTGTTCGGGCAGTTTCTCAAACATATTATTATATATTTACCTTGAAGTAATCGGTTATTCTTTGTTTTTATTATTTTAAGCCGGTACTTGACTACTATCCCACCGGATGGTAAGTGGTGATGCAGCCGAGTACACTGGCATAGCTTAATAAAATCTTGCCTTTAAGACACCCATATCATAATTGGATGGATAAATGGATGCTGGCAAATTATTCCAATCCTTGCTATAGGCATTATGTACGACGAAGCAAATCGTTTGGTTCAAATGCGTGGTATGTCGACCCTTCCCTTTCATCTCCGTCCTTCTGCTATTCTTTCCTATCCTCTTCAATCCTCTCCTAATAAATACTAAAAAAAAATTAAAAATAATATCATGTTAAATTATGCAAATATAGACAAGAATTTAATTAACAAGGTCAATATATATTCAATTAAGGTTGATAGCACTAGGAAAAGTTATGGGACTGACATGAAGTATCTTAATTCTGAATTTTTTCACTTCATAACTTACTACAAGATATGGCAAATAAATATTAATCAACTTAAATTACATAAAGGAACATATATTGACTCAAATGAAATAAAGGAATATATAGGAATATATTAGGTCTTTACCTATTAAATTACCGTTTTTTATGAAATAAGTTAACGTATTTTTATTCTAAATTTTTATTTCTATTAATCAAAGTCATTTTGTACTGCCTCTCAGGTATTGAATTGTTTCCCGCCAAAAATGTATCCTAATTCTGGAAAAACTAGAAGTCTGTAGGCACATAGTCTGGTGAGTACGCCGGATGACAAAGAGCATTTAACCCCAGCTCTTGTAACTTGGAGACCGTCTGTTGTGCAGTATAAGGACGCGCGTTGTCGTGCAAGACCAGCGGGGACGAGCGATTGAAAAAGCTTTTTTTATAGAAAAGGGGGCAAACGAGCATGCGGCTCAGCTGATGGTAACTGATTACCGCCGCCCATGAACAACCGCAACACCAGAGGAATTGCAGATGCGTCGCCAGCCTTTTCGAAAGGTGTAAGCTATTTTTTTGAAGGTCCTTAAGTCGTATCGGTCCGTAAAAATCGTTGGTGGTAAACAATTCCACAAAGAAGTTGTACGAGGAAGAAAACTCCTAGTAAAGCGCACACCTGTGGACCGTCAAGCATCCAGATGGTGAGGATGGTATCGTGAGTTTTGAAGCGATGTGCGTTCGTGAAATTTGGCGGCTGGAATTAATCCGAACAATTCCTCAGAACGCTCTTCGTGGTAAATTCGATAGAAAATGCAGAGATGCAACATCCCTATGCGGTGCCAGTGTATCAAGCCGATCAGAAAGAACTCAGTCGTCGACGAATCGAACCGCTCTGCGCTGGATTCGGTCAAGTGAAAGGTGCTGGCACTGGGGTGCCCCGGCCCAGAGATGAGAACAGTATTCAGTGTGAGGCCGAACTTGCTCTTTGTAAAGTTGCAAGCAATGTGCCAGCATGAATACTGTCTCACTCTTCTGAGCACGCCAAGCTTTTTAGAGGCCAGTTTGGCCTTCCCTTCCAAGTAACCACGAAACTACACACTATTCGATATGTCGACGCCGAGGATTCCGATGCTAGCTAAGGCAGCAAGGGGAGTGCCTTGAAACTGAGGAGATACGACTAGGTTTAGTCGCCCCCAATCCGAGACTTTGTTCAGCAAAGACTCAACTTCAGACACAAGTTTGTACCATTACTCAGCGAAGTTTTCCCGGGAAATATTAGCATGGCCCGTATATAAGGCATCACCAGTGCTGTCGTCTGCATAGCAATGAATGTTACCAGTTTGCAACATATCATTGATATGCAGGAGAAACAGCGTTTTTTTTAAATTTATTTAAGGCAACAAACAGTCATGTATAAAGATAGTAACATGGATAAATATTAATATAACTAAAGACCTATAGTGCCTTTAACTAAACTTTTACAATATTTTAAACTTTTTGAGCCACTTTTAGGACTAAAGCACATTATAAATTATGCGCGCTGCTGATAGCACGCAGCTTTGTGGAACACCAGCGTTGATAGGCTTGAGATCAGAACATGCACCGTCTACTACTACCTTGATGCTCCGATCAGCAAGGAAAGTGGTGATCCATTTGCGTAATTTCTCGGGAAGCCCGTAGGAAGGAAGCTTCGAAAAAAGCGCTTTATGCCAGAACCAATCGAAGGCCTTCGCTATGTCCAAACTAACGGCCAATGCCTCCCCCTTGGACTCTACTGCCTCCGCCTATCTATGAGTCAGGTAGACCAGAAGATCACCAGCTGATCGACCCCGACGAAAACCGTACTGGCGGTCACTAATCAGCTGGTAATGGATTCCATTATTTTGGAGAACAAGGAGGTGATGGCGATAGGCCTGTAGTTGGATGGGTCTGAGCGGTCGCCTTTTTTAGGGATCGAGTTCACCAAAGCTGTCTTCCATGAGTTCGGGACTACGCCAATGGAGTAGTAATACCGGAAAAGACGCGTTAAAACCGGTGCCAACTCCGGAGCACACGTCTTCAGCACAATAGGTGGGACTCCATCAGGCCCACTCGACTTGCTAACGTCCAGGGAGAAGAGTGCTATGCGAACCCAGTGCTGTGTTAACCGCACATCCGTCATGGAGCAACCGCAGGATGGTCGGCGGTGTGTTCCCCCGGTTATTTAGGGTTGAGTTGGACGCAAAGAGAGAGCTTAACAGATCGGCTTTCTCCTTTGCAGCATGGGCCAGTGAGTCGCCTTCTTTGTGCAGAGATGGAAGAGATGGCTGACAGAAGTTCCCTTGGACAGCCTTGGCGAGAGACCAGAATGCACGGGTTCACTAAGGAAGGCGAATTAAAAGCTAGTTGTGGACGTGCGAGCTTCTCCATCGTTCTGTTCAGTACTTCATAGTATACATCTGCAGTAATATTCATCCCGTCTGGTAAGAAGCTGTGATAAGTCACACCGACGCTTAACCAACAAACAGTGACCATCACATTTCAATGGGTGAATTTTCGTTTAGGCATTGTTTAGGTACTGAACCAGGATCCAATGAACTTGCTGAGCGCTTGCAATTGTCAAACAGAATCGATTTTTTGAGCAGTGCGAAGCACGCGTAGGTACTTCGTGCTGGCGATCATTGAGTTCGTGGAGCACCCATTTTCATGCATTTTTACCATGCCAATTTGACGCAAGTGGACCAATATTGACGAAATTTCCAAAACGGAAGTTAGTATAGATTGGCAATGGAGTGATTAGGGTGAGAACAAAATCATAATACACTTGTTTTTTTTTTATAGCATAAGAGTGACAAACGAGCACACAGTCCACCTGATGGTAAGTAGTTGCTGTGGCCCATGGACATCTACCTTCGTTTGCGAATTAAAATGCAGATGCGTTGTCAGCCGTGATGACTAAGATAGAATGCCTCTTTTCCAGTAAAAAGGGTATCTGGTTCTCTACACTCATCATACGAAACACAGCACCATTAAGCTGCTATTTTAAGCTGGTATTCTGTGAGAGCGTGGTCCTTCCCCGATCGAGCTGACCCATTCGTGCTACACTTTAATTTAATTTAATTTAATAATTTAATTTAATAATTTATTTTATTTTACACTATACTATTAATAATTAATATAGCTGCAGTATGGCTCTACCACGTAAAAAAATTCTTGTAATGTGCATCTGTAGGTGACAAATAGTGCTGCACCATGCATTGCCTGCCTCAATTATAATTGTCGATACTGATTGCAGTATATTCGTGTCTTCTGAATTGATGATGATATAAGTGAATATTTTTATATATATGTATGTTCATAGTTTCCTCAGATCTCCTTAACTACTCATCGTATATTGACAAATTAGATATCTTTAAAAGCATTGTGCCTCATTATGGTTTTTAAGCTGCATGAAGTCACATAAAAAGTAACATGGTGGTTCATTGTGGACATAATGAGAAATGTAAATACATACTACTGTATGTAT
This sequence comes from Parnassius mnemosyne, assembly GCA_963668995.1. Classification (NCBI taxonomy): domain Eukaryota; kingdom Metazoa; phylum Arthropoda; class Insecta; order Lepidoptera; family Papilionidae; genus Parnassius; species Parnassius mnemosyne. The sequence continues at coordinate 21,498,305 of CAVLGL010000083.1, forward strand.
TTACATTTTTTGTATTCATATTTTTTTAATATTTTAAGAAACTATATAATATAAGTAAAACTAAAACAAAAACTTAATTTATCCTCTCCCTGTGGTATAGCGCCAAGAACGCTGGATGCGTTTCCTCGCTGAATGGCTAATTAAATAAATATTGAGATAAGTATCGTATCTGTGTTAAGGTTTATCCAATACATTTAAAAAAAAAACTTTATTAGGATTTATTAGTTAAAATATTTTTATAAAACTGAAGTATCCAACTAAGTTAGAGTCCACCTGACGATGGTAACTATGAATTAATTTACTATTTAAAAATTACGCACTATGTGTGATCAGAATCGAAAGTAAATTAAACGTTGTGCAAACAAAACGCGCAAAATCATCTGATCACTTTCTGCAGGTTTTCTACAATGGAAGAAGAAAAACATTTGACAATGTTGTGGTAAGTCTTTAAGCATTTTGAATGTATTGATCGTTATTTGTAGGGATTATTACTTTATTATCTCGAATTTTATTTATTTCAGATCACGTATTTGGGCTGGGTTAAGTTTACACTATGAGAATTTTGCTGATTTAAATTTACGTTAATGTTCTCTGAAGAATAACTCGCACGATAACATATGTTATAAATAAATATTACGCGCGGAAATATTATCTGCAAAAGCAATTATAAACATGAAAAATAATATATTATAGTGTATAAACCTCTTCCAAATAAGAAAATTACGTAACTATACCTATTTTTAGTTTTATTTTTTCCCTCATACTCTTCTAAAGTAAAATCGAGCAATTTTGGTGCAAACTCTCAAATGTATGGGAAATCACTCAATAGGTTTGTGAGGCTCGAGCCAAAAATACTCAAATTTGCCTTGCTTCACAACGTATTTTCACTTTGTAAAAATATTTATTACAAAGCATTATTATTAAAAAAATTAAATTACCGCTTTGGCGGTGTAAAAATATCCACTACCCCATATCATCCCGAGAGGCGACAGAGGGAAACAAATCAGGAGATGGGCAGCAGTATCTTGGTAATAACAACTAAAAGTAAAAAAATGCGGGTGCTTGCCAAGGGTGGCAACTATGGCAAATCTACCTCTTATGAGGCAATCTATAGTGGAGGTCTATGTTCAGCAGTGGACTTTAATAGGCTGTAACTTTAACCGTATTTAAATTACATATTATTCTTAAAAATGATTACAAAATTAAAGTAACAAATTCAGTCATGCATTCATTTATTACAGCCTATCAAGATCCACCGATGTATATACAGCCTATATAGGCCTCCCCATAGATTGCATTTTATGATATTATATACAATTTTCTTTATAGAATAATGTTTTTTTTTATAGGATAAGGGTTACAAACTAGCATACAGTCCACCTGATGGTAAGTGGTTGCTGTGGCCCGTAGACATCTACATCCATCCTCGATTACGAATCAAAATGCAAATGTTTAGTCACCCATGAGGACTAAGATGGAATGCCTCCTTTCCAGTAAAAAGGGTATCCGGTTCCCTACACTCACCATGTGAAACACAGCAGCGTTAAGCTGCTATTTTACGCTGGTATTGAAAGAATGAATGAAAATATACTTTATTGTACACCAAAAAATAAATATGAGAGAAAAAAAAAACATAAATTATTTAAAGGTGCAATTGACGGCCTTATCGCTTAGGAGCGATCTCTACCAGGCATCTGCACCATTGCAGAGGATAAAATGACCTGTGAGAAAGGGTGAGGGTGTACGTAGGTTATTGGAAAATAGACACGACATACATATAATGATATAATCAATAAATACATACATACTACAATAAATAAATACAAAAATATAGACATATATATACGAGAGCAGAAAGGATCAAACAAGTAAGTGAAGTCAAAGCCTAAACGTAAGGAAAAATGAGTAGGTAGTAATTTTTTAGAGGAATGCCTATTTAAGGAGGAAAGAAGTGTGTTTTGACAAGTTTTTTAAACTTATCAATAGATGCGCATCAATAGTATGCTTCTAATGTGCAGCGGTAGGGAGTTCCAGAGCCTAACAACTTCAACAGAAAAGGATTTAGAATAGAAGGAAGTCTTATAAGATGGAATTTTTACGGTGAGGTTTTTATCAGAGCGAAGAGAGGGACAGTGAGTGTCACCAAGAAACTCAAACCACTCTTTAAGATAAGTAGGTGAAGTGGGATTGAATAGTATACAGTACAAAAGAGAAAGAATGTGAGTATTTCTGCGAAGACGGATCGGAAGCCACTTGAGTTTTCATATGTCATATTTTCGAAGTCCAAATATGAACCATATGCAAAGATTCTGAATGCGCTCAAGTTTATTAAGCAACTCCTTATTTAAATTGAGATAACACGTAGCAGCATAATCGAGAATCGGTAAAAGTATCTATTTAAAAAAAAATTAAATAGGGAACAAAGATTTGACATGTTTACATGACGAGTGGCGACATCGATTCGAAGGTTTTAATAGCTAGGCTCTTTATTATGCAATGTCAGTATTGGTTTCGATACTCTTGATGTGATTATCTTTATTCCTGGATTTTATGATACATTCTATAATAAATAGAAGTGTTGGGCGCTCACTTTTCATTATGTATACTTAAAAATCTTAACTTCCAGTATAATATCTGAAGAAGTTGTTATAATTTGATCATTTGCTTTCAAACTGGTATCTCAAATTGCGCCACTTATATTAATTTACTTCTTATAATTTTATAAATTTTCTTATAATTATACCTACTCAGGTCATAAGTATTGTCACACAGTAAAAACTTTTCTTTTAGAATGCTGGCCACAAAAAAGTTTATTGAATTCGAATTCCGAATAGTTCGTGAAAATAAAACTGTATACTTTTTAGAATTTTACTCATTTTTAAATATGGAGTGGACGCTTAAAGAAGACCATGTTGCAGTTATTGCGTTGTATCGTTGCGGTTATGCGCCAATTCAAATTTTTGACATACTGAAAAATTTGAATATAACCAAAAGATTCGTTTATCGTACCATCAAACGATACAATGAAGACTCTTGTGTAGATGACAGGTCAAGAAGTGGTCTCCCTCGGTCTGTTAGGACTCCAGCAGTAATAAAAGCTGTGAAGACTCGAATTCAAAGAAATCCGAAACGTAAGCAGAAACTGTTGGCCCTTCAGATGGGGTTAAGCAGAACCACGGTGAAAAGGGTGTTACATGAAGACTTAGGGCTTCGGGCATATCGAAAAAAAACAGGACATCGTTTGAATGCTCGTCTAATGGACCTGAGACTGAAGAGATGCCGCGCTTTGTTGAAGCGGTGCGCTGGAAAAAATATCGGGAAATTCTTTTTTCGAATGAAAAAATTTTTACCGTAGAAGAGAGCTACAACAAACAAAATGATAAGTTGTACGCACACAGTAGTGAAGAAGCGAGCAACCGTATTCCGCGTATCCAACGAGGTTATTTTCCATCCTCGCTCATGGTATGGTTGGGAGTTTCTTATTGGGGCTTAACAGAGGTACATTTTTGTGAGAAAGGTGTAAAAACGAATGCAGTTGTGTATCAAAATACAGTCCTGACGAACCTTGTGGAACCTGTTTGTCATACCATGTTCAATGACAGGCACTGGGTATTCCAACAAGATTCGGCGCCGGCTCATAGAGCAAAGAGCACACAAGACTGGCTGGCGGCGCGGATTGAAGGCCTGTATTCAAAATCACGGAGGTCATTTTGAATAAACTTTAGTGTCATAAGAATCTATGTTTTGTTATGTTCATTTTGGTACATAAATGGTCACATAATGAATAAACTTGTTTCAATTATTTTATATTAAACATGTGACAGAATTTATGACCCGACTAGGTAGTTGCTTTCGGTATGTGGTGATTTTCTTTGAGCATACCAAAAAGTGACATTTCTATTGTTCTCAACGAAGTGTGCAAGCATTTAACGTTAACGCTTCAGTACTCATACAAGAGGTGGTCAAGTGAAAACGAATTACGTAAAATATTAGAACATTTTGCTCAGAAACAGAACATTCTGCATAGTCTAATATTATTTCATGACAAACATTAAAATAAAGCTTCCTCAAACTGGGGCTAACGAATTATTATATTCCATACTAACTAAAGACTAGTAAATATTGGAACATATGTTTAAGTTGGGGACAGAGAGTTTTATAATACTTTGATGTTGCTTAAGCCTTTTCGCCCGGTTCCCTATAATACTTTAATTCTTTTTTAAAAGCCCGCATACTTTTTTTAATTAGGATTAGGCGTTACCTTTTATCCCTATTATCTCCCTTCAACTTATTTATCTTCACATATAAATAAAATTGATGAGTCTATCTTTAATATTGAAATAACTGGCTTTTGTTGAGCTGAGGTTGATTTGCATGCCTTAAGACATTTTAAAAATTTCTGTCCGTCTGTCTGGGCAAATCATCGTATCAATATCGTAAGGATATAGTGAGCCTCTCTGTTGAGCGAACTGTAGAAATGGCCTGTGTCGAGCTCGGACACCTCATTGTTGTAAGTGTTTACAGACCCCCATGTGCTACTTATGACTATTTTGAAAGGATTGTGAAAAAAGTTTTGCTCAAACTTAGTAAACAGAACAAGTCTGTTGTAATATGTGTAGACTTTAACATCAATCTGCTTGAAACTTCTGCCATTAGTATTAAGTTTAGCTCATTGCTTAAATCGTATAATCTTGTTAATTTATTCTTAGAAGCAACACGTATTGATGGGCATAGTGCAACCAGCATAGATAACATTTTTACAGATATTGAGCCCTTGCATAAATCAATTATTCAAAATTTAAGTTCAGATTACTGTGGAAAGTTGGTATCATTGCCTTACATACACAAGAAACAGAAAAATGAGAAAGTTGTGTTTGTTCCAATAAATGAACATCGCTTGGAGAGGCTTAGAAGTAATATAATGAAAAGACCCATCACTTTCATTTAAAAATAATGCTAATTATTTGTATGGTACGTTATTTAAAATTATAATTTAGTAGGATATTTACTTCTAAAACTGTCTCTTTTAACAGTCGCAAATCATTTAATGAATGGGCGACAGTAGAAATTTATAAAAGTAGACGAAAGTTTTATGAGCTTTTACAAGGAAAGATCTTATAATAGTAGTGTTATATTTAGATATTATGTAAAAACATATTCTAAAATATTTAAAAAAGTTTGCTCCACAGCTAAAGCTTTACATTTAAGTAACAAAATAAAACTGCATCTAACAAAATTAAAATGACCTGCAAAATAATAAATAGTGAAATGGGCAAGGTCAAAACGCGCATCTCGGGTTTTCAATTGAATATTAACAATAATTTAACTCGATCTGATCAAGAAGTTGCTATGGCTTTTGAGAAACATTTTACTGATGTCCTTTTTTGACAACTAAATCATTGAATTCTTCTCCTACTGTCACCGAATCATTGCTTAAACAAAATGTAAAGGCTTGTTCAAATACTTTTGAATTCCAAAGAGTACTGCCAAAATATATCGTTAAATATTTTAAAACTATTAATGTTAAGAAAATAGCAGACTTATGGAGGATTTCCGTTAAAGTTATTTTATCTATAATAGATATAATAGCACCTTATCTAGCCACTATATTAAATACAAGCGTCGAATCGTGTGTTTCCTGATTTAATGAAACATAGTAAAGTCATACCTTTACTTAAATCTGGTAGTACATTAGACCCCGCCAATTTTAGACCTATTTCTGTACTACCAACATTTAGTAAAATTTTGAAAAAATAATTTTAGGTCAAATGTTAAGTTTCTTTAATATTAATAAATTGCTCTATAAAAATCAATTCGGTTTTACAAGGGGTCGCTCGACAACTGACGCTGGAGTTGAGCTTATTAAACATATTTTTTGTGCATGGGAGAATTGAGAGGACGCTTTGGGTATATTTTGTGACCTTTCCAAGGCCTCGGACTGCGTTCACCATGAGACATTAATCAGGAAGCTACAATACTATGGTGTCAAGAATCACAGCCCTTAAACTTAAACTTATTATTTCATATTTAAGTAATAGAATGCAGAAAGTTATTATCAATGGTAAAAGTTCTTCCGGGTCACCTGTACTAATGGGTGTCCCTCAGGGCTCCATTCTCAACTCATTCCTATTTCTAGTGTATATTAATTACTTGCCTTCTCTTGTACGGGATTATCATGATATAGTATTACTTGCTGATGATACTTCCTTGATTTTTAAACTTAAACGTCAATCATTTAAATGTGACGAAGTGAATAATGCTATATCAAAATTATTGCATTGGTTTAACGTTAATAATTTACATTTAAACGGAAATAATTGCCAGAACTATTAAGTCCCAAGCTGATGTTCTTATGTTACAACATGATTTAAATAGGTTATACAATTGGTGCTGTACAAATGGGATGGAATTAAATATAGATAAATGCTTTTTTATTAAATTTACACGCAAACATAGTAAAACTAAATCCAAATATTATATTGATGGTAAACCATTAAAAGAAGTTGATAGAATTAAGGACCTGGGAATAATTCTAGATAACAAATTAACTTTCGTACCACATATTGAAAGCATTGTTAGGCGCTCATCTAATATGCTGGGTTTTATTATTAGAAACAGTAAAGTGTTCAAAAACTTACAGACACGTATCACTTTGTACAAAGCACTAGTGCGCAGTCTTCTTGAATACTGCCCTGTTGTATGGAGGCCACACTATGCCTCGCACATATTAAGAATAGAACGGGTCCAAAAACGCTTTTTATGGCATTTATCTCACATCTCCAAAGTTTCAAAGAAAAAGTTATCCTATCATGAAAACCTCAAACACTTTAAAATGTCCTCGTTGAATAAAAGAAGGACCCTTTTGGACCTAATATTCACTTATAAAATTTTTAATAATCAAATCGACTGCCCTCAGCTCCTAAACCTTTTTAATTTCAGGATCCCGCTCAGGGCTCCAAGGAAACCCGTTTCTCTATTTTATCCGCCATTCCGCAGGACTGTTTTAGGAAAACATTCACCAGTTCCTCGTCTGTGTAACGCATTAAATACGTGGTTTATTAATGATCACAAGGATGTTTTCTCTCTTAAACTTAACCAGTTTCGTCTACATTTGTTAAAAAAAATCCCAGATTAATTATACCTATCTTATATCTGTAATAACTAGTTTAAAATTAACCTTATATCAATGTAAAAGGTACTTATGTCACATGTTAAAATAGCACGCTGTGTTTACCTGTAACTGATTGTGCATTTAGCTCATAATAGTTTATTACAATGTAACTAATTTAAGTTTCTGTAATGTAACAGTCGTTGGTAGACCAAATAAATAAATAAATAAAACTAAATGTATTAAATTTACAACAACGAATGTTAAAAATCTGAGTACCAATGTGCTTTTAAATGGGAAAGAACTGAGCTCTGTTGAATCCACTGTTTTTCTTGGCATCACTCTCGACGCAAAGCTTCAATGGCGCCCCCATATGTCCAACTAGCAAGCAGACTAAGTTCTGCAGCCTATGCTGTAAAAAGATTAGAGGTCTCACTAGTGTCAAGATAGCTAGATTAGTTTATTTTAGTTATTTTCATAGCCTAATGTCTTATGGGATTTTACTATGGAAAAATGCAGCTGATTCAGAAACTATTTTTGTTTTACAAAAGAGGGCCATTAGAGCTATTTACAACAAATTTAAAGAAATAAATATATTAACTTTGGTCTCTCGGTATATTTACGAAAATTTAACGTATGTTGACAAAAACAAAGGTAGTTTTAGTAAAAAAGTGATATACATCCTGTAAACACTAGGAACAAACACAAGCTAGTAATACCAGTTTCTCGACTCCACAGCGTCAGTAATTCATTCTTGGGGCAATGTATACGCTATTACAACAAGGTCCCGGAAAGTGTACAGGCTCTCTTTATTACCAAGTTTAAATATTTTATTAAGTTGAAACTGTATAAAAAGGGGTATTATAGTATAAATGAATACATGATTGATAATAACCCCTGGGAATGAGGTGGTCCCTCCCAAGCTGTTTCTAAAATAAATGTTGTACCAACCATTAATATAAAATATGCTTTAAAAAAAAGTCCCGCTGGGTTTCTTGCAGGTTCTCCCCAGGACAGAGGTTTTTTTTCGAACCAGTGGTTAAGTAAAAAATGACTTTCAATATGAATTACACATGTGATCTATATTGAATAAAAAATTATTCTATTCTATTCTATTTTATTCTAATCAATTCTATTCTATTCTATTCTATTCTATTCTATTCTATTCTATTCTATTCTATTCTATTCTATTCTATTCTATTATATTCTATTCTATTCTATTCTATTCTATTCTATTCTATTCAATTCAATTCTATTCTATTCTATTCTATTCTATTCTATTCTATTCTATTCTATTCTATTCTATTCTATTCTATTCTATTCTATTCTAATCTATTCTATTCTATTCTATTCTATTCTATTCTATTCTATTCTATTCTATTCTATTCTATTCTATTCTATTCTATTCTATTCTATTGTATTCTATTCTATTGTATTCTATTCTATTCTATTCTATTCTATTCTAGTCTATTCTATTCTATTCTATTCTATTCTATTCTATTCTATTCTATTCTATTCTATTCTATTCTATTCTATTCTATTTTATTCTATTCTTTTCATCGCAATGACTAAACATATTGTAGTGAAACTTCACAAAAAGTTAGGGAACAAAGCCAGGGATGATCTAGGCCATATTATATCCAAAAATCTTGCAGAATTTTTTGAGAAGTCAATTTAAATTATATTATAATTGTTAATGATTATTTTAAATCTAAATAACACTACATTAACAGCCATATTATGCTACCCAGGCGAAGCCGGGGTGGGTCGCTAGTACTTTATAATATACTTTATAATCTTTATATATAAAAATTACGTGTCACATTGTTTGTCCGCGATGAACTCCTAAACTACTGAACTGATTTCAATGAAATTTTGCACACTGTGTGCAGTTTGGTCCAACTTGAGAGAAGATCGTTAAGGTTACACTAGCACCACCCATAATACAGATAAAGCATCCATCAGCATAAATACATAAACGCTGAGTATGTAGTAATTTAAGTAGACTGTAAGCATAGGATTAAGGATTGTAAAAGACAATGGTCAGAATAAGTTCACATCTCTCTCTGTGAACACGTAGTTTTTATTTAGTTTTAAGTCTTAGTTTGTATTTAGTTTTAAAAAAGCTCTCGGCAGCTCCCGCAACTTGACTGGCGCAGCCGGTAGGATCACCGGAAAAGCTGTGCCCCCGTTCGTGAATTTCGCGTATGCAATTTTACCCATTTTCACGCATCGGCGGACGATCCATACAGCGTGGTGATCAAGCGAACCAAAACAAATTCGTCGAGAATAAGGAGCCGTGAAGCTGATGATGGGCACTGCGGGCTGGTGAGTACGACTCTTCACCTCCTTCATATCCCTTAGTAAACTTGGAATTAGACATTTTCCATTTTGACTGTTATTTGGGTTTCAAATACCAATCTTACGTAAATTTTATAAAGTATTAAGTGCAACAAATAACTACTACTTAAATAAAAATTAAAATAATATTAATTTAATTGTAAGACGTACATAATATTAAGTCACATATTACTCAATAAAGTTATAGAATATATTATATTAAGTATTATACATTATATTAAGTTCTTATTGTGTATACATTTGTTTGTTAATTTAAAGATTACTCGACACGTTAATACATAATAGATTAGTACTTATACTCGAATTGTCCTTACAACATTTGTGGAACTGGTAGAGTTATAATAAATATTTTATTTTATTTTTTTATTTTTGTGTAGAACCAGTGAATAAATTATTAAAAATGTCGGAAATTAAACTTATCCCTAATGAATTAACTAAAATAATGCCAACATTTAGCGGCGATAAACACCATTTAAATTTATTTTTGCGTAAATGTGAATATATAATAAGTAACTTTAAATCATCCGATGTGCAAAATGAATATATAATGCAAATCATTACTAGTCGTCTTACGGGCGAGGCTACGTCGCTTATCAGTGAACGGGAAGATATAGAGACGTGGGCCGAATTCAAGGAATTGTTTTTAACTCACTTCGGCGACCCACGTAGCGAAGAATGTTTAGCCATAGAATTAGAAACTTTAAAGAAACACCAAAATGAAAATTATACAGATTTTTGTGGTCGTATACAATCCGTTAAATCAGTGTTATTATCGAAGGTTAATCAAATTGGTGATAAAAACTTAAAAATAAGTAAAACTATTATTTATAATAACACCGCTCTTCAGGTTTTCTTATATAATTTATCCGAAAATATGGTGCGCATTGTTAGGTTGAAAACACCCAGTACACTAGAAGAAGCACTAAGTATAGTTCTAGAAGAAGTAAACTTCTACTAACTAAAGTCTAGCCATACGTCTAAGCCACAGTCTAGTAGTACACTAGTGCAACAACCATCGTTTAAGTTCGCAATGCCAACACAGCCTACAGGTTTTAGACCAATGTTAGCACCAAACCAACCCCCTAAGCAGAATTTCGGAACACCACCTCAATTTAAGTTTGGCATTCCCAATAGTAGACAAATGAGGATTCCGTTACCACAAAATAAGCCTCAACAGCAAATGAGTTTCCCTAAGCAATATCACCCACCTAATTTTGGATACCGACCAAACTTTGGATTTAGACCCCCGGACTATAGCCCCATGCAACCAATGTTATCACAACAGTTTGATAATTCTCAGCGTTTTAATTATCCTAATAATAATAATGTGCATAACAAGCCGGTTTCTAATAATACTGATGTTTCTATGAGAACTGCCCCTCCAAAGCCTTTTCAACCAGGATTCCGCCTAAACGAATTAGAAATTTGTAGATCATACTATCCCTACGAATTTCCTCAAAATTACATGTATGAGGAAACATACGACAGTTATTATGGAAATGAAAATTCTGTAATAGAGGCCGACGAAAACAATGATTCAGAGGATAATGACATGCCTGCACATACTGAAAACTTTCAAGTAAAAGCCTCCGGAAACCACCTGAAATAACAGAATTGAATTGCGACATAAATCTAAAACTACCATACATACATATACCTAATTTCTTTTAAGTTTTTCTTTTTAAGTTCTTTTATAAGCCCCGATAAAGCACATCAATACTACCGTAATTATATAACAACTGAACCCTTTAAAGTTTAAACAACTCATACTTTCGATACGTTTCAAGCGCGGTCTTATTAATCCTTTAGATTCTGTTATCAAAGCGCTTACAGGAAACTTAGACCACAATGATGCAGTAAAATACGACAATCTCATATCTCAATTAAAGACCCAGCAAACGCACACTAATAAGAAAATAACAATAATCTCGGAGATGCATGACTCTCTTATAAATAGTACTGGATCTCTACAGAAAAATATGAACATTGTAAATGAATGAATAAAACGTATAGAAAGAACTGTAAAATATATAATTACTAAAGATGATAACAGCATATACTCCACATATGTTTGAAGTATGTTAAAAATGTTTGTCAATAAGTTTAGAACTATATACTTAATTTTAAGCGAAATAGAAACGAAATGAGCATTTACTACACTTCACGTTCTACATCAGCCCATTGTTAATTCCACCGAATTATTAGTAATATTAGAATCTATATCTCAAACAAACAGTTATTGTATCCTATTACTGAAAACAATTTAGTTAATTTAGAAAGATCTATGTCTGTTAAGGCCTATGTAAAAGAAAACCAAATAACGTTCATTATGGAAATCCCTCTGACTGATAATATTACATACAGTTATTTTAAAATATAGACTTTACCTATGTTTGATCCCACCTATAATAGAACAACTGTTATTTTTCCCAAATATCCTTACCTCATGGTGAAAGGTCACACGTACTTACCCTTAAATGGCCCATGTCAGGAGATAGCAGCAAACCAGTTCCTGTGTGAAGAAATTGATATCGTGCAGTATCCTGAAAACACATGCATAGAACAACTTATGAGCTTCGCATCAAATCTAAGCCTTTGTAAATTATCAATAGTAGAGCTGGAAAGTGTTAAGATACAGCCTATTGGTCCTATTAACTGGATCCTATTTACACAAAATGAAATAGTGCTTACAAAAACGTGGGGCGATGACACTCAAAGAAATGCTGTAAAGGGCACTTACCTCTTGGAAATCGATGAAAACTTTGAGATAAAATTAGGCAATATTAAATTACACCGGAAACGATACTATTCAGGAAAATTGCAATATAATGTGACACCTATTTTAACTCTACCCAAATTGATAGAGCAGCCTACAAATACGGAGAAAACAGTGAATTTAAATCGCGTTAAATTGGATGAACTAAAATATCTGTCGTACAAACTGAAAAGTGAAATAGTGGAAAGTAAAAGTGAAAGCTTAGTGAATAAGAAAAGCGTTAGTTTAGCTACTGTACTACTCTATGATATATTAGTCTTAATTAGTCTTATTGTTGTAATTTGGAAAAATAAGTCTAAGCTCTTACATTGTATGCAAAGTTATCGGAATCCAAATCTTGCCGATAACTTTGCAGTTGAGGAGGGAGGCGTTATGGTTACACTAGCACCACCCATAATACAGATAAAGCATCCATCAGCATAAATACATAAACGCTGAGTATGTAGTAATTTAAGTAGACTGTAAACATAGGATTAAGGATTGTAAAAGACAATGGTCAGAATAAATTCACATCTCTCTCTGTGAACACGTAGTTTTTATTTAGTTTTAAGTCTTAGTTTGTATTTAGTTTTAAAAAAGCTCTCGGCAGCTCCCGCAACTTGACTAGATAGTTTTTATCCCGACAAGTGACCCTCAATTTTTTTATTGCTAATTTCAGTAGTTTTTTTTAGGAAAGCAAATTGTCATCGGAAAGGGCAGAACAACGTCTGCCTGGCCAGCTAGTATTGTATATAATACAATTCTTAAAACGACACAAAACTTGAAGAAGCAATTAAAACTGTAATTTAATTTAAAACAAGGTCAATTGTTCCAATTTAGTTGCAGTCAGTTTACTTTGCAATGCAAATACATTTAGGTTGAATGTTTGGTTCCAGAGATTGGAAAATTTCGTTAGCTGCAATCAACGAAAATCGAGTTTAGAAAATCCAAAACTGCATACCTCGTAAAAGTCGTGAAACTACATATATTAATAATACAAAAGAGTAAAATAAAAGGTGCGAGTTTTTGTTTATACGTCTGCTAAAAGTTATAATAATATTCATAATCCATACTGAATTTCGGTCACGGCAGCCAGTATATATAACCAGTAAATATAACTAGTTATTTGCGCAGGAAAAGGTAAAACTCACTTTTCGCTCACTCTCATAGTCCGATAGGATGGCAAATTAAACTGCACTTCTATTGTCATCATTACAGCCTTTTACGAATCCACTGCTGAACATAGGCCTCCCACAAGGAATGCCACAAAGCACGGTCCCCAGCCTTCTGCATCCATCGACTTCCTGGATGTCTTAACAGGTCGTAACTCCATCTAGTGGGGGGACGCCAGACACTTCGCCTGCCAGTACGGGGCTGCCACTCGAGAATCTTTCTTCCCCATCGGTTGTCGGTTCTTCGAGCTATATGGCCGGCCGTATCCTTTTCAGTCTAGTAGCTTGAAAACGTCTTCCAATGCAGCGGTGAAGAGTTTTGGGGATATTACGTCACCCTATCGTTCACTTTTCTGGAGATGGATAGGTTTCGTACTCTGGTTCTGTACTCGGAAAGCCATCGTAGCCCTACTGTAGAAATACTTCAGCACTTCGATATGCAAACATATACGAAATAAAGTTTTCGTTTTCGGGATTCGAGCACGAGGGGGACGGAATGTTGACTTCATTAGACGACACCTCTCCAATCTAACGTTTAGATTCAGTGTACCTCTAACCATTCGGTGATCGCTACCAGTTTTCACCCTTGCGATCACTGAGATATCAGTGAACAGTTGCCGTCTAGTCATCATAATGAAGTAAATCTCATTTTTTGTTGAACCGTCGGGGCTCTACCAGGTCCACTTCCTGTGGGTCCGCTTCAGAAAGAAAGAGTTCATCATAAATATTCCTTCTATCTCCATGAAGTCGGCTAGTTGCTAGCCCTTTGGGTTCCGTTGCCCTATTCCGAATTTCCCTACTTTCAGCTCACCGTTCTCTCTTGTGCCTAGTTTTGCGTTGAAGTCTCCTAAGTAAATCATAATTTTATTTTAAAGATTGTGAAATCTAATTTATCTTATTATTTATAACATAGATAATTATCATGAACCTTCGAAAATTTCTATATCACTTACAAACGTGTTTTACATAAATATACGCAGATGTATTTATATTTTTGATAATAAAATGTTATAACATACTACTAGTACGTTTTTTTGTGTGAATAGCTTTCTTGTTCTTTATTATGCACGTAGGATATGTATATACTTTTACAGAGTAGAGAACACTCCAAAAACTAAAAGCGATCTTTTAACAAAAGGCTCGACAAATCGCTTTAAACAAGTGCCACTTAAGCGGTTACTGGCGTGCAGCTGCTAAATTTTAATGCCATAGCCATATAGCCAAGATTATAATTTCCTTGAATAAAATTTTACACAAGATAAAAATATTCAATATTTTTCGTTTTAAGTAAAAAAGAAGTAAATATTTCCAGCTGTACATCATCATCATTATAGCCCGTCGCAACTCTACTGCCGAACATAGGCTACCCCCAAATAATGCTACAAAATACAGTCCTGTGCCACCTGCATCCATCGACTTCCTGTATGTCTTATCAGATCGTTACCCCGTCAAGTGGGGGGACGCCCTATACTTCGCCTGCCCGTACGAGGCTGCCACTCGAGATGCTTTCTTCAAGAATCTACAACTCGAGATTGTACAACCAGTGTGTGTTGCCAGTGATGACCAATGGATCTGAGACTTCGCTTTTCACTGATTGCCATATGAAGCTGTACAATGTACATATAATTGTAAGATTTCTTCAAAGATTCTAGTTTTAACATCTAGCATATAATAAATCTGTAGTAAAGTCGTGTCTGTTATTCTAATATTTACTGAAAAAATCAAGTCCAGGACACTAAATAAAGGGCACTGAAGCCAAGTTAGTGGTTTTTAGAATTTCAGTCCGTTTTTCTGTCTGTCTCTCTGACTGTCTGTATATAAACCATTAACGCTAAAACTGCTGGACATATTTCCTCTAAATTTTATAGGTAGTTAAGGACCAGGGAAAAAAATAGGCTTCACCATATTTACGATTCTATTTTTTTGATACCGTTAACGGGACTTCAAACATGAGTTTTTAACTATTTTCCTTCCTTTAAATCATCATCATCATCATCATTATTACATCCCTTCACAAGTCCACTGCTGAACATAGGCCTCCCCCAAAGAATGCCACAAAGCACGGTCCTGAGCCAACTGCATCCATCGACTTCCTGCATGTCTTACCAGGTCGTCACTCCATCTCGTGGGGGGATGGCCTACACTTCGCCTACCGGTACGAGGCCGCCACTCGAGAACCTTTCTTCCCCATCGGTTGTCGGTTCTTCGAGCTATATGGCCGGCCCACTGCCACTTCAGCTTACTAATCCGTTGGGCTATGTCGGTTACTCTGGTTCTACTGCGGATATCCTCATTCCTAAGTTTATCACGCAGAGAAACTCCGAGCATAGCCCTCTCATAGCTCGCTGAGCGACCTTGAGCTTTCTCATACGGCCAGCAGTGAAGGACCACGTCTCAGTTCCGTAAGTCATCACTGGCAACACGCACTGGTTGTACAATTTCGTTTTAAGGTTTTGAGGTATGTCTGACGAAAAGATGTGTCGTAGCTTCCCGAACGCTGCCCAGCCGAGTTGAATCCGTCGATTGACCTCTCGGTCGATGTTGGACTTACCTAATCAGACTATTTGTCCCAGGTAAACATACTCGTCAACAACTTCGAGCTTAGTGCTTCCAACAACTACCGGCATAGGTGTGACATGGACGTTAAACATAATTTTTGTTTTGTCCATGTTCATCTTAAGACCTACCCGTTGGGAGACACTATTGAGTTCATTGAGCATAGTGCTTAGGTCCTCCAGCGATTCTGCCATAAGGAATATATCGTCGGCAAATCGAACGTGAGTGATTTATTTATTTATTTCAACACTTACAACTATCTTTACAGGTAATCCTAATACGATAGTGTAACTATTCTATATGCTATTATTATAACTATTTTATGTGCTATTATTATTATATGCAATTATCTTTTTAAATTAGGTACATAACAAATAATGTATAATGCTATCTTTGTGAACTCACTCATTGGACAGCAAAACAAGTCTATTTCTCTCGCTAAGAAATTAAGTGTGCAGAGAGCAAGTGTGAGGGGCGCCTGACGCATTAGGTTTGTCCTTCCTTTCGGCACGGCAAACAATTGTGGCCGTCGCCGTCTCCCTATGTATCCGTCGGGTACATACATGTTTAATTGTTTTAGTATTTCAGGATTAAATATTTTCCCTATGAGTACCTTATAAATATATAAAACTAGAGCAAGTTCTCTCCTAACCCTAAGTTCATTGTATCCGACCATTCCTAAAATGAATAAGGTTGGATACATTAAGGGATAGAATGGGTACACGCCGTAAAGTTTCATATACAGATATCTCACAAATTTATTCTGTACCCTCTCCAACATTAGGTTATACTTAGCTTCATGCGGAAACCAAACGATTGCATTGTGTTCCAAATGACTTCTGACCAAGGCATTGTATAATACAATGATTGCTTTGACATTTGTAAAGTTATTTACTCGGCGAAGAACAAACCCTAGATTCCTATACGCCTTTTTGCAGATATTTATAACATGAGCATGAAAATTTAGTCCGGAATCCATTTGAACACCCAGATCCCGCACTTCTGTAACTCTTTTCATAAGCTTATTGTCAACCTCATAGTTTTGCAATATAGGTGTTTTTGAGCGGGTGAATGATATTGTCAAGCACTTTGAGATGTTAAATTGCAATTTGTTCTCCTTACTCCAAGCCACTACTCTATTTATGTCGCTCTGAAGTCTTTGACAATCCTCAGCGCTCCTTATAGGGAGTGAAAGTTTGAGATCGTCGGCGAATAACAGACACTTCGCATCTTTCACAACACTCGGAAGATCGTTAATCATCAATATGAACTGGAGCGGCCCTAGATTACTGCCCTGGCTCACTCCCGACCAAGTAAAATATCTTTCTGACAGATGTTTCCCGCATTGTACATACTGCTGCCTATCTCTCATATAGCTAGCAAAAAACTTTAGAAGATGTGGAGTGAAACCGACGCTAGCCAATTTTTTCAACAATACATCGTTATTTACGGAATCAAACGCCTTTTTGAAGTCAAAATAAGCCGCGTCCACCTGTTCACCCCTATCTACTGTTGGCACAATTTGAGCCATATGGCTAAATAGATTACTGTCAGTACTTCTTTCTGGTCTGAACCCATGTTGAGCGTCTGATAATTGCGTGCTAACCTGTAAGAATAAATTGTAATGGATAGCGGACTCTAGTATTTTCGCTGGAGCTGACAGTACTGCTACTGGTCTATAATTTTCTAAATTATTTCCATTACCTGCTTTAGGTACCGGTACCACCCGAGTAAGTTTCCACATCTCTGGAAATACAGCAGCCTCTAGGCATTTGTTAAAAATGTAAAGCAGAGGTCCGTCTAGAACCAAACGACAATCCCTAAAGATATAAGGGGGGATACCGTCTGGACCCGCGGACCTTTTCGGTTTGAGTTTTTGAAGAGCTTGTCTCACTTCATCTAAGTGTAGCCTCTCTAGGTGGACTCGCGCCGCACCATTCTCACCTCCTGCTTCTGCTACCGCTGCATCTACATTCAGATCCGCTCGTCGAGTACTATATACAGAGTGGAAATATTTTGCTAACTCTTTAACACCTTGCTCCTCAGATAATATATTTCCGTTTTTTACAAATTTTTGTGGATTTCTATGATCTCTTTTGTTCTTAATGTAATTCCAAAATGATTTTGGTTCCTTTAAAAGGTTATTTTGAACTATATCATGGTATTGTTTTTCGGCCAATTCTATCATTTTTTTAACTTTTGCCCTACACCTGGAAAACGCATTGTAATGGATTATTGATTTACTTATCTTATACCGTTTATGTAAAGTAGCTTTTTGTTTAATGGCTCGAATTATTTCTTTATTGTACCACTCAGGGTAGGCATACTTAGAGTATAATGAACGTCCGCTCTTTCTAGGCACGTAACAATCTATAATGGAGTTTAAAGTATCATAGAAAAAAGATAAACTATCGTCCAAGCTCAACTCAAAAATTGGTGTCCAGTCTATTGCGGCTATTGAAGCATACAATAGAGGAAAATCAGCTTTATTAAAATTCCAACGTGATAAGGTGTCGTCCAAAGAGCAGTGTAACTCCTCGCCATTATTATCTAGTCGGGTATTAATGCAAACCGTCACCTTGATCGGCGGATGATGGGCATCCACCGGCACCAGCAATTCCTCCGCTTCACTTACGCTCACACTTTCTCCCCTCTTGAATCTACTTAGTACTAAATCTAAACAACGATTATTGCAGTTCCTTATTTCATTACTCTGAGTGAATTCACAAAAAGACTGAAAATATTCATAATAGTTACTTACATTTGACGAACACGAATATAAATTAAAGTCACCTATAACTAACATCTTATTATAGTTACTAGAATATTGTTCAAGTATATTAAATAATAACATATATTCATTTTCACTGCTGTTTGGTGGAATATATAATACACATAACAAAAACAAAAATCTTTTTTGAAGGTAGACTGCAGCACAAACTAACTCAAATGTATGATTATCAATGTTTATATCATTCGGTATTGATACTCGCCGTACTTCGACACGCGGTGTGGCCACTAAACAAGCTCCGCCCTGTTTCCGACCATCCGTTCTGTCGCAACGTAATATTGTGTATCCAGTTGGTATGAGTTCTGCATCACGAATTGACTGATTGCAACCAGTTTCTGTTATTGCAAATAAGTCTTCATCTGAGGCTAAAATACTCCTATAAAACTGGTCCACTTTTGTCCGAAGTCCTCTTACGTTCTGGTATACTATTTCTATAGGCTTATTCTCAATTTTTGGTTTTTTCGGTTTGTCTGCGAAACCATATCCATTCGCAAAACTCAACATTTATTGCCCAATTTTCCGATTGACTTAATTCATCATATTTTCTTTCTGGAACACCTATAGTAAAAGAAGCATAATCTCTCTTTGTCTTGTGCTTGATTTTGTCAATTTTAATAGGTACTTCCGCACCTAAGATATTTTTGACATACTTTTCTAGGTTTTCCTCCGTGGTATCAGGTTTTAGTCGCCAAACATGTAAATATCTCTTCCTCTCAGTTCCTTGAATTTCAACTGTACTCGTTTTTCCTCCTTTTTTTACTTCATTTTTAGGATACCTGCTTTTTTTTTCTATTTACAATTGTCCAATTATATTTCTTTTCCAATTCCTTGGCCTCCTCTTCCTCACTACTTTTAGAATAATTATTCATCTCACTTTCCTTTCTCATCATTTGTGTATTATTGTCTATTTCAGTAAAGTTGGCCGATTTCGTAGCCACACTTTCTTTTACGTTAACATTATTCACGGCCTTCTTTTGTTTTACTGCTTTTGCAAAAGACAATAAGGGCCCCTCAGGGATTGCTGTTGTTTCAATATCATCATTTTTTTTGGAGTTTTTTAATTTTAAACATGTTTCCAGTTGCTCATTTCGTTCAATTAAAATATTAATTTTAGATTCTAATTCATCTACTTTTTTTGCTTTTTCTTGAACTACCTTCATAGTTTTACGCAATTCTCGTAGCTCTGTTTCAGTAGTTTTAAACCGATTTTGAAGAATCGCGTACTCCTTTATTTGATTATCTATCCGAGATTTCATTTCCAATCGAAATTCATGGAGTTCCTCTAGGATTCTGCTCTCAGTCTCAATTGATAAAACTTCCATCGGATTGTGACGACTGCCACGCTCAGTATTCACATAGCTGCTTGGTGTAAAAGTTTTGTCTGCTATAAGATTACCTCGGATCGGCGTATTAGTGTTATCTCGTTTTGGAATAGAACTCTTAAACTCCGGGCATGTCCACGTACTTTTGTATTCTTCTGAGAGTTCTTCAAAATCTTCCGCCCCTATAGCCAGGCAATTTAGATGATACAACTTCTTACATTTTTGCTGTGAACACTGTATATAAAACTTATCATGTATCCAGGAATTACATCCGTCACATTTTTTACCCATTTAAATGAGTGTGACTAGAAATCTAGTTATTACGCAAAAAATAATTAAAGCGATAATCAACACACACGTCCGTTCGCATCGAGTACCCGCACATCGATGATGATGTACTGAGTGATGTACTCGCCATTGATGTTAATACCGCATCCTTTCCAGTCCAGCTTGAAAACGTCTTCCAATGCAGCGGTGAAGAGTTTCGGGGATATAACGTCACCCTGTCTTACACCTCTCTGCAGTTGGATAGGTTTCGTACTCTGATTCTGTACTCGGATAGCCATTGTAGCTCTACTGTACAAACACTTCAGCACTTCGATATACCGACAGTCAACTTAGCACCGCTGAAGGGCCTGCAGCACCACCCAAATTTTGACGGAATCAAAGGCTTTCTCATAGTCCACATACGCAAGGCAAAGTGGCAGAATATATTCCTCTGTCTTCTGTACAATTTGCCGTGTGTATGTGGTTTATGGTACTAAAGCCCTTTCGGAAACCGGCTTGTTCGGGAGGCTGGACGTCGTCAAGTCTGCGTGTGAGACGCTTCGTAATGAATCTCGCAAACAGCACGTAGACGCGGCTCAGAAGGGAAATCGGTCTGTAGTTCTTCAAGAGAGCGTTGTCGCCTTTCTTGAAGAACAAGACCACCGCATATATTTTTATTGAAGACGGTCGTACAAATTTTTAAATTTTCATACTTGTTAACAGAATCGGAATTTTAACCAGAATTGGTACAAGAATAGAATAGATTTGACTTTCATAGTGTTAGTGTAATGAGTAATTGATAACATTAAATTATTGAATGTTTCAACAAAAATTATCAGATTTGACCGGTGGCTATAATTGGCATGATTTACCACAATTACCACGTTTCGCAAAATTACGAACTGCAACTGTTATAGTTGAATTTGACTTTCATAGTGTTAGTGTAATGAGTAATTGATAACATTAAATTATTGAATGTTTCAACAAAAATTATCAGATTTGACCGGTGGCTATAATTGGCATGATTTACCGCAATTACCACGTTTCGCAAAATTACGAACTGCATCTGTTATAGTGGATACTGTGTACACAAATTTGTGATTAAGTGAGAGAAGCCCTTTAGTTGAATATATTGGGTTGCATGTCTATCAGCATAGCAATAACTTCACCAACTTCATTTTTTATCAAGTAATCTAATGAAAGTAATTAAAATTTAAATGCACTGCGGGATTTTTATTTCTATTTGATGGAATAGTTCGTAGCATCGTTGGATGACTAATTACGAGGTAGATGTGGTCCATGATCGTGTAAGAGCTCCATTTCAGATTTTATAAATTTTATTAAACAAATACCAAAGCTACATACGCTGTAATATTTCATGGCACGGGAGCAAAACATGTACGATTCCCAGGAGGACCAATGAAACAGTTATACGAAATTTTATGTACTGATTTACCACGTCGTAGCTAACACGAGTAAATGTAAATGGGCAGATTCTTGCAAAAATGTACTATAAATATGTAAGAACAATTTTTTAATTATGAGTTATGAATATAAGGAATACTTTGATAGAATTTTGAACGTTAATTGTCATATTTGGTATACGAACCGATCCAAACGTAAATTTCATACAAACTACGTATGCAACCAAAATTCGATCCATGTCGCATTTAATTGTAATTCTAAGTGTTGATTTACCATGGTCTGCTTCTTTCTCTTTTTTGTTCTAAAAGTCTCTGTAACTTTTTTTACTTTTAATGGAACTGTTATGCTATTCATATTTTCGGAGATGTTACATTAATGTTTTTATTTTATCGTAAATAGAATTCATTATCGTCTTTACATATACTTCTATATAATTTACCATCAGATGGAATTGTAGTCAAGCATTAGCTTATTATAAGTGAAAAATACGTATATATACATAATAGTTCAGAAATCATGTCATTACAAATAACAGTATAAAAGAAATTCAGATAAATGTAAAGTCGTTTGTATAGAATTTTCATTCAAATTTTGTATGTAAAATCAGGTCCGAGCGAAATTTTAATTTACTTTAATTCTCAAGCGAAATTTAATTCGTTTTGTGACGAATTTGAAATATTCGGTGCAGTTTCCTTATAATTTTATAAATGAAGTACACAGCATTTTCTCAAATGCAAATTACACAATACCAATCGCAATGTAGTAGATTACTAGTTTTTCCTAAAGCTATCAAATAAAAGTTTTAATAATTTAGATACTACTTTAATCATATTAAAGGTTCAAGTATTATATTGCCGGTTTCCTTTAAAAAATAAAAACGCCGTTTTTCAACAAAAAAAGGAACATATTTATTTCATTTTAGTAAAAAAATGTTATAATTAGTAATCTTTGACCATTCAAATTTTATTACTTCGTTACTACAACTCTTAACTTCAAACTTTAAACCCTATTATTTGTTCGCGACGTCTTGTTAAGAACAGAGGAAGACCTCGCACCGTGCGTGCGCCCGCACATTTGAGAAGTCCTATGCCTTGAACGTCGCTTTGACCGCTGGCGAGATCTGCGTGAGCTCCGGGGGCGTCACTCAATATCGAACACTGGCGTAAACGAACGTTTCCCGTACCTTCTATTATTCTTTGCCTCAATACGTTAATTTCTACATATTATGTAAATTGGAATCGAATAAACCTATAAGTACTACAGTCTACTCGTGTATCAATCAACAACAAAATGGTCCTTCGATTAAAAATGAACCAGAAGCATATCGGAAATTAAATCTAAGCATCATTATGGCAGCCATAATGTGTACTTGAAAATACTTCAGAACTAAAAGAATATGCATATGGAGATCCAAAATGGAAAACAGCACTGAGTGAGTTCGTTCCAATTCCTTTCTCATACTTATATATCACCTATCCATTTTCCAGGAATTCGGAATTGTGTCTAATTTCTACTGCATTTTTCGTAAAATTATTTTTAGACATATTATATTATTATTGAGGATAAAACTTTTCATCTACGTTTCGACAATAATCGTAAAATATTCCTATAACAATTTTCTATAGATAAGCACGTAATAAGCTTATTATTTCATTACATTCATACATGCTGCATGTTGCATATTTATTAGGTGTTCGTTCTTATTACCCACTCATAAAAAAAAATACTTCTTTTTACTTCTTTAGTTGAAATCGATTTTTGTGAGTAAAGTGTATAATTATTACTTATTATTTGTTTTAATTAAGAGTGTTAAGAATCAAAATAGCCAGTGCTTCCCTTAAAGATCTAATTAAAAAACGTGGAGGCCTTAAAGCCAAACTTACATCATTTAATAATTTTTTGAATCTTATAAAAGATTCGGTTGTCTTATCTGAGCTACAAAAATCGGAACTAGAATGCCGGCTTAGAAAAATTGATGCGGTATACGACCAATTTGACGCGTTACAGATGGAGATTGAGGCATTGTCGGAGCAGGTTGAGGACGAATACAAGGAACGCCTCCAATACGAAGAACAATATTATTCACTCCTTGCTTTGGCGCGTAGTATGATGAATGCTGCTACTTCATCAACGTCTTCTAGGGCAGGTTCCGTGACAGACGACCACGAAGATAGCTGTGCACCTAAATTCCATCTACCTGTCATCAACGTGCCGCAGTTCAGCGGTGACTTTCAGGAATGGTTGGAATTTCGAGATACGTATCTTTCAATTATCCATAATAATAATAACATCTCAAACGTACATAAATTTCACTATTTACGCGCAGCTTTGAAAGGTACTGCGTCATTAATAATTCAAAGTTTAGATGTAACAGCAAACAATTATCCAATTGCATGGCAATTATTAACGGAGCGATATGATAACATACGTCTTTTAATCAACAATCATATACAAGCCTTATTAAATACGAAAAATATATCCTCTGAAAGTAGTTTGGAAATAAGAAATGTTATTGATGTGATGAATAAAAATTTAAGAGCACTTGCAACATTAGGTGAACTTGTCGATCACTGGGACACAATTATTGTTTATGTAATATCAAAAAAATTAGACCCAGTTACGAATCGGCTATGGGAAGAATACAGATGCAGCTTAAGTTGTAACTCACCAAGTTTACAACAATTCATTAAATTTTTAAACAATAAGTGTGATGTATTGGATACATTGAATGCGGGAGTAACTATTTCTATTATACATAACGTCAAACACTCAAAACTTCAATCACACCCTTTAACTTATAATAATAATAATTACAATAATTCATTTAGCAAAAAAGAGTTAATAAATACCGACAAGAAAAATTATAATAAAAACATTACATGTCCTATGTGTTCACAAAATCATTTCTTATTTACATGCTCTTCATTCATTAAACTTGATGTAGATTCTCGTATAAAAAAAGCCACCGAAAGTAGAGTATGTACGAATTGCTTACGTCCAGGTCATGTCCGTAACCACTGTAGATTATCAAATTGCAAGTATTGTAATTCTAGACATAATACTCTATTGCATAAAGATAATTTCCATAAAGACCCATCTTCTTCTAATGTAGCACTTTCGACAAATATCAGTTCATCTTATAACACTGCTTACGTCATATTATCTACAGCGTTGGTACGTGTAAAAGACAAAGACGGAAAACAACACACAGCCAGACTTCTGCTTGACAATGGAAGCACTTGTAATTTTATTACGGAAGATATGTGTAATAAGCTTGGTTTGGTAAGATATAACACTGATTCCACTATCTTTACGATTAATAACCAAGTCGCACGGGCCACCCAAATATGCGAACTAATTTTTGAGTCATACTTTAGTGATTATAAAGCAAATATTACTTGTTATATCCTGCCAAAAATTTCACACACCCAACCCAATTCGTACGTAAACATTAAGCATATACCAATTCCTTCAGAAATAAAATTAGCTGACCCTAAATTCCACCTACCTTCTTCTATTGACATTTAATGGGTGCAGAAATATTTTGGGCAGTCTTAAATGCAGAAAACCGCAATATTGGTCCAACATATCCAAAATTACATTCCTCAAAACTAGGATTGCTTGTATCTGGATGCATATATGCTAATAACGTTCAAACTCGTAATGTATGTCATCATACATTGAACAATAACGAAGAATTTACTCTTGCAAAATTTTGGGAGTTAGACTCAATTTCATCTCAGTACTCATATTTTCAGGAAGAAAAAGCTTGTGAAGAAATATTTAATAACACTACATATCGTACTTCGTCTGGTCAATTTGTAGTGACAATACCATTGAAGACCTCACCAGATTGTCTGGGTGATTCATATGCCTTAGCTAAGCGAAGGTTTCTTGCACTTGAGCGTGGGTTTGAACGAGACTCTCAATACAAGAAAAATTATGACGAATTTATTAGAGAATATATTAATCTAGGTCACATGACCCAAAACTTACCTAATTCACATTCCACAAATAATTATAATTTTTACTTGCCACACCACGGTATTATACGAGAGTCGAGTACAACAACAAAGTTACGCGTTGTGTTTGATGCATCCGCTGCCACGACAGCTGGTAAGAGTTTCAACGATATACAAATGGTGGGTCCAAAAACACAAGATGATATTATGTCTATATTATTACGATTTCGTCAACATAAATACGCTATTACTGGAGATGTGGAAAAAATGTATAGATCTATTTTATTGCACAAATCACAACGCACCTTACAACAAATAATATTTAGATTTAACACTAACGAATCTCTCAAAACATATACTCTTAATACAGTTACCTACGGAACCTCATCGGCCCCTTATTTAGCCACTAAATGTTTAGTGTCCCTCGCTAAAGATACTCCTAACCTGTTAGTACAGTATGCCATTAAACATGATTTTTATATGGATGACTATTTGGGTGGCGGGGACTCTATTGAGTCCGTTATCGCTTTGGTCAATCGAAATAAAGAATGTACTAGAGTCCGCGAAATTGCACTTGCGAAAATGGCAATCAAATAGCCAAACAATTATAAACAATATAACGAATGATGAAAAAAGTGAACAACATAAAACCCTTAATCTTGATCCTTCTCCTTCAAAAACATTAGGTTTATTCTGGGACACCTTTCATGACACTTTTTATTTTTCAATTAACCACACCTTTACACATAAATACACAAAACGTAATATTTTATCTTTCATAAGTCAAGTTTTCGATCCTTTGGGTCTGGTTGGACCGTGTATTTTACAAGCCAAAAATATATTACAACAACTGTGGGTACATAAATGTGGCTGGGATGATGAGGTTCCGTCGCAAATTGTATTGGAATTTAATAACTTTGTTAACTCTCTTTCTCACATAAACACCATACATATACCACGCTGGATAGCGCAAGATGATCTTCGGGAAATACAGTTACATGTATTTACCGATGCTTCAGAACGTGCATATGGCGCATGCGTTTATGTAAGAACGATCTCAATTGACGGATTAGTGCAAGTTCGTCTTTTAACATCAAAAAATAAGGTGTCGCCTATAAAGACTATAACAATACCTCGCTTGGAGCTATGCGGCGCTTTACTAGGCACAAGGCTCTATAAAAAAGTGATAGAGTCTTTAACTATGAAGTTCAATGGTTGCTTTTTTTGGTGTGATTCGACAATTGTTTTGGGTTGGCTTTCCACAGAGTCAAGTTCTCTTAAGCAATTTGTACGAAATAGAGTTAATGAGATACTAGAAATTACAAAGGGACACACCTGGGATTATGTGCCATCTAAGCTGAACCTTGCTGATCTGGCTTCTCGTGGGGTGAATGCTGACTTCCTCAGCGCTTCCGCACTTTGGTGGAAGGGCCCAGAATTTTTAAATAATTTGATTTTAAAAATTCCATCATCGCCAAACATACATACAATAACACTTCCAGAGCTTACACTTCATATTGATATACAACAACAAAATAATATCAATTCACTACATCAATTAATTTATGGTTTATCAAATTATAAAAAACTAGTAAGAGTATTTGCATACGTTCAACGTTTCATTTTTAATTGCAAAAATAAGACATCTAAACATAATAACTTCCTTACTTTATCAGAATTACGATCATCACAACAACATCTTCTTAGTTATTCTCAACAGGAAATGTTTCCTGATGAATACGCCATACTTAAAGCATCTAAACCAGTACCTAAGAGTAGCAGACTCAAATCACTTACTCCCTTCCTCGATTCAGATAATCTTATAAGAGTAGGTGGTAGACTTAGTAATTCATGTTACACGTATGATATTAAGCACCCGGTGGTGTTGTGTTCAAAACATCATTTAACTAAACTTATTTTTGAAGCTAAACACAAAGAATTATTTCATGCTGGCCCTCAACTAATCTTATCTAACGTTAGACAGAATTTTTGGCCTCTGGGTGGAAGAAATTTATCAAAATCAATAGTTCGTGCTTGTATTCGTTGTAAAAGGTTTAATGCTAAATCAGTACAACCCATTATGGGTCACTTACCAGCTGAAAGAACGTGTCTCGAATTTCCTTTCCTCAACACAGGTGTCGACTTTTGTGGGCCTATCCTGATAGCTGACCGCAAGGGACGCGGTTGTCGATTACAAAAGGCCTATATTTGCGTTTTTATCTGCTTCGCAGTCAAAGCCGTGCACCTGGAGCTTGTTACGGATCTTACCAAGGAGGCGTTTTTAGCGGCACTCAATCGTTTTATATCGCGGAGGGGTAAGCCTCAAAACATGTATTCCGACAATGGCACAACCTTCGTAGGAGCCAGCAACGAACTTACTCGATTCCTAAAGGCGAATAATATCTACATACAGGCCAATTTAGCAGAAATTAATATTAACTTTAACTTCATACCAGCATATTCTCCCCATTTTGGCGGTATTTGGGAGGCGGCCGTCAAATCGGTAAAAACTCTTTTACGTCGCGTTTTAAACTTAACACATCTAGTTTATGAAGAACTTTCCACCTGTTTGTTTCAGATAGAGGCAGTTCTGAATTCTAGACCTCTCACACCTTTATCCGCAGATCCTTCCGACCTTACCTTTTTGTCGCCAGCCCATTTCCTCATTGGACGGTAACTCATGTCAGTACCATATCCTTCACTTGAAGATGCTAATATTAATCGCATTCAACGATTTCAGAGAATTGAAAAGCTTAGACAGCATTTTTGGAGGCGATATTCACAGGAATATATATTTCAACTACAGCAGAAAACTAAATGGCATGCTTCATCTGGCGAACTGAAGATAGGTGATCTGGTTTTGGTCAGGGACCAAAATGCACCGCCTCTGCTATGGCTCTTGGGACGGATCACAAAACTATCAAGGGGCAGTGACGGAGTATCCAGAGTTGCTGAAATACGAACAAAGAAGGGACTTATTGTTCGAAGTTTTAACAACCTCTGTCCCCTTCCACTCAATCAGTCTTGAAGACTACGCTTCAACGCCGGGGAGTATGTTCGCGACGTCTTGTTAAGAACAGAGGAAGACCTCGCACCGTGCGTGCGCCCGCACATTTGAGAAGTCCTATGCCTTGAACGTCGCTTTGACCGCTGGCGAGATCTGAATGAGCTCCTGGGGCGTCACTCAATATCGAACACTGGCGTAAACGAACGTTTCCCGTACCTTCTATTATTCTTTGCCTCAATACGTTAATTTCTACATATTATGTAAATTGGAATCGAATAAACCTATAAGTACTACAGTTTACTCGTGCATCAATCAACAACATATTAAAGGCCATATTTTACTAATTTAAGCCTTACACGCTTAAAATCCGATTTGTGAGCAAGGTAGCTCAACGGAAAAAAGTTCGCTTTATAATTTTTAGAGAAAGTAGATGAATCCGTGTCTCATCCAACCTTTCTTAAGTATAAAACAGCGAGAAAACTTCCATATCTGAGAAATTACAGTAGAGGACATGTAAAGTTGTTTAAAAATACTCATTGGAACACAGCGAAGGATTATTCTAAAAAAACCTTTCTAAGAAACAAGGAGCCTGTGCCTAACGATGAGACATTTAGCTTTATCTGGGCTATTACTTTACGCGATAGCTCAAAATAACATTTAAATTTATTTTACAAATTATTATATTTATTAGTCAATTCTATTCGATCAAGATGAGATTTACAGTCGTTTGTTAAATACAAACGCAGCTGTTAACACAACAAAACTTTTATGACACGTAACACAGGTAGTGAGCTCTAAGATACAACTACTCGTATAATCCGTAGGATTCCATGAATAGGGTGACTACTAATTTGACCCGCTGAAACCAGAAAAGTTGTCATTGCTCCACTTTTGAACACTATATCTTTGATAGCTCCATTTTCTTAACAGTATTAAAGAAAATAAGATAGAAGGTTTATAAAAAAAACTTAAAGATCTATTAGTTGAAAAAGCTTACTACCTACTCAATCTTAAAATATATTCATGAAATATTTATCATTCCATCTTGTTAAAACCATGTATGCTGGTTTTTTGTCAGCTACAAGCTGTTGTGACAGAAAATCTTTTAACATTCTCACATACTCAGTGGAGTTTATAATGACCGCACGACCGTGAAAATCCTCGAAGAAATAGGGCCCAATGATTTCTTTAACTGAAATTATTGCCCACGCTTAAGCAAATGAAGGGACCTTTGATGTTTTGATTTAGAATTTACAATGCTCCAACATCTGCAGTTCTGTTTATTAACGTGATAATAGAGGTGGAAATGGGCTTCATCACAACAGGATGTTGTCGAAGCAATATAAAGCGAAAGCGATATAACATTGTCTCGGCATACAATTTGCGTAAAATTAAATCATTTGACTTTAATTACTGCACTACCTGAATTTTGTATAGATTTGATCTCAAATCTAATTTCGAAATACGGCGAAGGGTTTTGCGTAATATTCCTAATTCAATCGAACGTTCACGTGTCGATAAATCAGGATCGCATTGAACTGTCGTTGAAACACTTGTCGTTGTGGTTGCACATGTGTAACAAGGTGGTTGAATAAACAGAACGAACTGTTAGAAGGCCGATCCAGTTTGACTTTTTAAAAATACCCACTAATTAATCCTAAGGGTTTATTATAAAAAGGTTACACACACAATTAATGTTAACCCTGTCTTCCAAACTCTAATACGTCTCGGAATGTATGTCCGACCTACCCGGGGCTATGAATCTAACTAACTTTAAAATGGAATAAAATTAATATAGAAAAGAACAATGCAATTACTGATTAACGTCATATGAATGAAAAGTACCGTGGAATTATATTAATGCTAACTAAGATTTAACTGCGTTGTAAAAAGAGATATAACAGAACGTATAATCTGAAACTGTTTTATTAATTCTGTTCAACCCCCTATCAAATATTTAAGCAGAATATCTGCGATATTGCTATGTAGGTAAAATATAGTAAAATTAGGTAGGTACCTGCCAGCACAAGCCTTTCTTTCCATCACGACGAATCAGGTGAAGTAACGGAAGCTGCTTTTATGTGCGGTAGAGCCGTGCAGCACCTATATTAGTAGTATAGTTGTAGCACGAATGGGTTGGCTCGACCAGGGAAGGACCACGCTCTAACATAATACCAGCGTAAAATAGCAGCTTAACACTGCTGTGTTTCGTATTTTTTTTATAGGATCGGGTGACAAACGAGCACACAGTCCTCCTGATGGTAAGTGGTTACTGTGACCCATAGACATCTACATCAATCCTCAATAAAGACTCAAAATGCAGATGCGTTGTCACCCTTGAGAACTAAGATGGAATGCCTCTAGTCCAGTAAAAATGGTCTCCGGTTCTCTACACTCACCATACGAAACACAGCAGCGTTAAGCTGCTATTTTACGCTGGTATTCTGTGAGAGCGTGGTCAAATTCAAATTCAAATTCAAATTGTTTATTGCATGTCACATTACAAATATAAGATGTTACATTTGATAGGTATACATGTGACGCCCTGCAAGGGCATAGCAACACTAGAGGACTAACTATTTTTGTATAATCTAACTTTTAAACATAAATTATAAAATATCATATCGTTAGCATTGAATATTATTCTATATAAATTACTTAAATTAGAAATATAATATAGTCGAAGTATTCTTTCTTTGTCATTATTTATCGTCAAAAAATTCTTTCAAAGTATAATAACATTTATTAATAAGGAATGTTTTTAATTTTTTATTAAATTGCGCAGGGTTTTCTAGGATTTTTATAGAATTCGGTAAATGGTTATAAATCTTTATTGACATAACGTGGGGGCTAGTCGAAACTAATTTTAGTTTGGAGAAGGGTATCCTAAGCTTATATAAATTTCTATTATTTCTTTTAGTTATTGTAATAGATGAGTACAATTTTGGGTGTTTCTTGACGAATTTACAAGACTCGAGGATGTAGATAGATGTAAGTGTTAGTATTTTATATTTAATGAAATGAGGTTTACATGATTCCATTTGGTTTAAATTCGTTAATATTCGTAGACACTTCTTTTGTGATATAAATAATTTGTTTACATCACAAGAGTTTCCCCACAATACGATGCCATAGGAGAGTACCGAATGAGCATGTGCATAGTAAACCGCAAGGGCAGTCTTAAAATCTGTCACACGTTTGAGGTATTGTAGAGCGTAAATAAAAAAGGATATTTTTTTTACAATTTTTTGTATGTGCTGTTTCCTAACAAAGTAGCAGAGTTAACAGTTTCTAGTTTTGTGTTTTTATAGCTATAAGATATTTGTAAAGCAGTTTTTTGGTAGGGTTTAAATTGAATAATTTTAGTTTTATTAAGGTTAAGTTGTAGATTATGTAATTCTAGCCAGTTAGTAATTTTATCTAATGTATAGTTCAATTTTGTTGTTAAATCCGTGGAATTAGTGCAAGAGATTAAGATGGAGATGTCATCGGCAAAGAGCACGCATAGATCGTCCAGTATGTTTGGGAGATTATTTATGTAAACAAGAAACAAAATGCATCCCAAAACGCTACCTTGTGGGATAGAACCAGTAATGACAGTTGCATCAGATCTAACATGTGTAATTTTGCCAGTCTCGAAATCAGTATTTTCAATTTCTACATATTTAAAGCGGTTATCAAGATAGGATTTAAACCAATTGTGAGCTACTCCCCTAATTCCTGTTTGATATAGTTTATCCAATAGTGTTCTATAACAAACTCTGTCATAGGCTTTACTCATGTCGAGCAAGAGGCCTACTGCGAATTTTTTATTGTCGATTTCGTCTAGAATGTTTTTTACGTATTTATAAATTGCTAAGGTGGTAGAGTGGTCTTTTCTAAAGCCATTTTGGTTTTCATGTAAAATTCTAAATTTTTCATAAAATGAACAAAGACGTTTTGCCATGGCCGATTCAAATATTTTAGCCGACGTAGGTAACAGAGCTATGGGTCGATAATTATTTATGTCAGTAAGTTCACCCTTTTTATGCACGGGCATGCATATCAAGGATGCGTGCTATCACCAACGCTGTTTCTTCTGCATATCAATGATATGTTGCAAGCTGGTAGCATTCATTGCTATGCAGATGACAGCACTGGTGATGCTCTATACACCGGCCGTGCCAATATTTCTCGGGAAAACGTCACCGAGTACCGGAACAAACTTGTGTCTGAAGTCGAGTCTTTGCTGGACAAAGTCTCGGATTGGGGGCGACTAAATCTAGTCCAATTTAATCCTCAGAAGACACAAGTTTGCGCGTTTACCGCTAAAAAGAACCCCTTTGTCGTATCTCCTCAGTTTCAAGGTTCTCCCCTTGTTGCCTCAGCCAGTATCGGAATCCTCGGCGTCGACATATCGAGTAGCGTGCAGTTTCGTGGTCACTTGGAAGAGAAGGCCAAATTGGCCTCTAAAAAGCTTGGCGTGCTCAGCAGAGCGGGACAGTATTTTATGCCGGCTCAACGCCTGCAACTTTACAAGGCGCAGGTTCGGCCTCACATGGAATACTGTTCCCATCTCTGGGCTGGGGCTCCCCAGTGCCAGCTTCTTCCACTTGACCGCATCCAGCGCAGAGCGGCTCGAATCGTCGACGACCGAGTCCTTTCCGATCGGCTCGACTCATTGGCACTGCGAAGAGATGTTGCATCTCTTAGCATTTTCTTTCGCATTTACCATGGGGAGTGCTCTGAGGAATTGTTCGGATTAATCCCAGCCGCCAAATTTCACGAACGCACATCGCGGCAGAACTCCCGATACCATCCACACCATCTGGATGATTGGCGGTCCACCACTGTGCGATTTAAAAGATGTTTTCTTCCTCGCACAACTTCCTTGTGGAATAGTTTACCACCAGCGATTTTTCCGGACCGATACGACTTAGGGACCTTCAAGAAAAGAGCCTACTCCTTTTTAAAAGGCCGGCAACGCATCGGTAATTCCCCTGGTGTTGCGGTTGTTCATGGGCGGCGGTAGTCACTTGCCATCAGGTGAGCCGCATGCTCGTTTGCCCCCTCTCCTATAAAAAAAAACGGGTTTAATTAGGGATATTTTGAGGACATCTGGGAAGACACCTTCTAAAAAAGATTGATTTACTAATATTGTATACGGCATTGTTAACAAATACTGGTCCTTCCCCAGTCGAGCCAGTAATATAGTTGTAGCAC
Organism: Parnassius mnemosyne; assembly: GCA_963668995.1. Classification (NCBI taxonomy): domain Eukaryota; kingdom Metazoa; phylum Arthropoda; class Insecta; order Lepidoptera; family Papilionidae; genus Parnassius; species Parnassius mnemosyne. The sequence continues at coordinate 21,532,233 of CAVLGL010000083.1, forward strand.
GAATGGGTATTCGTGCTACAACTATATTACTAATAAAGCTGCAGCATGGCTCTACCACGTATAAATACCACCATATAAATAATACCAATAAGTAGCACGTATGGTGAGTTTAGAGAACCGGAGACCCTTTTTACTGGAAAAGAGGCATTCTATCTTTGTCCTCACAGGTGAGAACGCATCTGCATTTTGATTCGTAAACGAGGATAGATGTTGATGTCTATGGGCCACAGCAACCGCTTACCATCAGGTGGACTGTGTGCTCGTTTGTCGACCTATCCTATAAAAAAAAACCTAGTTTGGTAAAGTATTAATTAGTTTGTATCATTGTATATAAAAATAAATAATTACGAGGAATACTGAAAAAATATAATGTTATGATATTATTATTTAAGGACATGTTTTTGTAACAACCCTTGCATATTTTTAGCGAGTTGATGTCGATACATTCTCGTAGTTATTTTGCTCTATATTAAAGGAGTTGACCCACTATTAGTATTTATTACACATATGGAAATATTAAGTTTAAAAATTGTGTTACCTAAACGACAAAGTTATCGAATCTTACCATCATCTGAGCCTTATGATCGTTTCTTATCCACTTTTCTATAAAAAAAATCAAAACACAGGAAATAATTGCGGTGCCCGTTAAATAGTTTTTTCAAAGAAGTAACTTTAAGATTCAAATAAATTATCTGTTTTTCGAAAACCTCTATCATTATATTTACATATTATATATACAAACATACATATTAATTAAAATGTATATGTATGTTTGTAATCATAACAGTCTCTCAAATTTTGGTTTACTTTTATAGAAGCAAGCATCTCGACGCCTTTTTGAAATGCAAATTGACTCGAAAAAATAACTAACAAATGCTTTAAAAGTGACCTTACATAAAGCGCTGCCTCAAGAATATATCTCGTATTTTATACCGTACTGTAAAAATGTTTAGCGTGTAAGTATTTATATTTTTAATCAAACACGTTTTATATGTTCACAGAGGTAGCACAACTATTATTTTGTTAAAGTTATTTAGTAGAGCCATGTTGCAGCTATATTATGGTTGAAACACGGATAGATTGACCCGACCGAGAAAGGACAATGTTCTCACAAAAAACTAACGTAAAATAACAGCTTAATGATGTTGTGTTTCTTATGGTAATTGTAGAGAACCGGAGGCGCTTTTTACTGGAAACGAAGCATTCCGTCTTAGTCCTCTGGGAAACAACACAACTGCATTTAGATTCTTAATCGAGGATAGATGTAAATGTCTGTGTCTTATTCTATAAAAATATGGTTCACTTACTTACTTCACTTTCTTTACCATCTTCTTCATCACCATAGAATGAAGTCATTTCGCCTTAGTTTTCACCTCTTAAACTGAGGTTAGTCGGGATGGACAAACCTAATTGTTTTAGCAACTTAAGCTTTTACAATCGGGTGGACGTTGGTGGACGTGAACCTTCTCGTTCGCAAAATATTATTATATAGGAAAAAGTGATTTATAGCCTATTTGAAATGAACATTTTGAAAAGTTTTATTAATTAAGTTAACTTCTGAACTCATGTTAATTAAGAATTTCTATTCCACAATTTTAAGTCGAGTGTTTAATGAGTTCTTAAGCAAACGATTGCTCTTCCGAAAGAGAATAAAATAATTATTTCATAAATAAACTTTAATTATATAAAAATATGATATATGTAATTGCTAAAGATGTAATCTAATCGAAAAAATTAAAATTAATAAGACAGATCTTTTTTTATAGAATAAGGGTGACAAACAAGCACACAGTCCACCTGATGGTAAATGGATGTTATGGCCCATAGATATCTACATTTATCCTCAATTAAGAATCAAAATGCAGATGCGCCGCTATCCCTGAGGACTGAGATAGAATGTCATTACCAGTAAAAAGGGGCTAAAAGATATTTAAGATATTTAAGCTTCACATTGTTTATATCTTAGACATCTTGTAAATGATCATTTTATATTAGTACTAACCTAATTAATTACTATTATATTTTCACCTTAAGCAGTGGTTTTAAAAACAGAAACTAACCTTTTATTTTAACGCTGAAAACTCATCCTATTAGCCACAGATAAAAAATAATACTATCATTTTTAATTTAAAATTAAATGCTCCTAAGGAAAATGTCTGTGAATTTAAATTAAGAGGTCGTTCCATCATTGTACAACTAATGAAATTTCCGAAACACTAAAATGTGGTTGGTTACAACTTCCAAAAGTTTTATATTTAATGTTTGTCTCATATCCTATCAATAATACAGATTTGTGAAGATGAAATAAGTGTTTTACAACTATTAAGATAAATAGTTCAGCTTACATAATTTTCAAATTTATACGACTCTAATGAATGAAATTATTCTAATGAATGGAAAATTTATGCTGCCTGAAATGAGACCTTGGACATCTTTAGAGGAAAAACCTGTCTTTTGCATACTTAATATTTTTTTAAGTCTGATTACAATCTTGTTTTTTCAAATCTAAGTACGACTATCAACTAAACGATTTATTTATTATTTCATTTATGAACAATATTATTGTATTGTTATTATTTTGGTGTTTTTTTTTCATAAACAATTTTGTAGGTTTGGCAAACATTGATGTGAAATCTATCATTTTTTTTATACATAAAAATGTCAACCGAACATTTACAGTTTCCTTACAATTTTATAAATGAAGTAGTTCTCACAGCATTTTCTCAAATGTAAATTAAACAATATCAATTGAAATGTAGTCGAATACTAATTGTGTCTAATCCTAAGGCTATGAAATACAAGTTTAAAAAAATTAGACACGACTTTGATCAAGTTAGGACCCCCGCGCACTAGGCAGCATGGCTGCGGCAGCCAGGCTGCGGCAGCCAGTCGAACATATGACGGTGTATGGGAGCCCGCGCACCTAAGCAGCCACGAACTCCCGGCTGCGGCAGCCATAAAAGCGCGCCCGATTGCACGGCAGCCCGTTGGCTGTGCGCAGCCAGAGCGAGTAGGGAAATGTATGTGGCTGCCGTCAGTCACCGCGGTCTTGTCGTAGCAGCCAGGCGTATTTTGTGTTCCGAAACCACAAAATGTCTTTTGATGCGGAGAAATTTATTCGCGAAATTGAAAACCGTAAAGCAATATGGGATGAATTTCTTATATTTTCCACAAGGTTATCAAATGATTGCACTAACATTCTCGTGTAGTTAAAAAACCGATCTGGATATTTACGAAAATCTTTAAAATAGGTATGAAATAAGCCTTTTGAGTGCCGTTCTGGAAAAAAAAAGGATGAATCCAATGTCTTTTGGCTTTACATTTTTTACGAAATACGCACAAAATTACAAATTCTTCCACGTTCATATCCCTCGAAGAAAGGGTCACAACTGGCCATCCATTGGTTGTTTAGAAGTGGCTGCTCAAACATTTGCCTAGTGCGCGGGAGGCGTTAAAGGTTAAAGTATGAAATTGCCTTTTTATATTAGTAAATTAAAATTGCCTTTCTTCTTAAAATAATCATATTTATTTAAGTAAAAAACCATTCATTTGACAGTTCAGATTTAATTTTAATTTAAAATAACCAATTCATTACAACAATTCCATACTTTAAACCCTATTATTAAAGGCTATATATATATATATATATATATATATATATATATATATATATATACTTAATTAGTTACCTATTTAATCCATGCACGCTTAAAATCCGATTTATAAGCGAGGTAACTCAGTGGAAAATGGTTTGATTTAAAATTATTAGAGAATGCGAGTAAAACCGTGCTTATTGCAATTTATACTGTTGAATATGCACGATCTCAGATTTAAAGGATAAAACAGCGAGAGAACTTCCATATCTGAAAAACTTATTATATTTAGAGACATTTAAAGTTCATCAAAACTCATTGGAACAAAGTGGAAAAATTTCCTTTAATAAAAACTTTCTCAGAAATAAGAAGCCTGTGCCTAACGATGAGACATATATGTATCTATACCTAAGCTGGTACTTTACAAGACGACTCAAAGTCATGTCGGAAAATGATTTAACAAATTATTTTATTTATAAGTCAATTAAGTTATCTGGTAAATTACAAAACTACACCTTATTTTATACAAAAATCCCTATTTAACCTCAATTTTTTACGCGGTTTCATAAAGACAAATGCTTGGCACAGCCCTTAACACATCAAAACTGCCTTGACGCGTAACTCTGGTCGTCATCTCTAAGATAGAGCATAAACTATAATCTATCGGATCCCATAAATAGGGTGACCATTATTTTGACCCGAAGATATGAGAAAAATTGTTCCACTTTTGAACAATATATCTGGGTGCTAAAACAGAGTCTTATTCAAATATCCCATATTAACTAAAGTGCGTTTGATTTCATATAAGGATCTCAGTTTCAAGGATGTCTCCTCGATAATCATATTTTAATAGACCATATTTTAATATACGTTGTATAGTGGAGCGACTAATCCCCAAGTCTCTTGACATTTTTCTTGCCTAGGACTGTAGATTACAAACTAATCTTTATTGGATGATATGTGAATTCCTAAAAGTAATAACAATCATTTTTCGCGCTATCCCAAGACGGTTCCTTGTTATCGGGCTCATTATCCGAGTTTGATTCCCTAAGAAATTATCTGACGACTAAAATCAAGAATATATACAAAATTTCGTTGTTTTTTTACATGTAAATTTTAGCTCTTCGTTGCACTGACATAATAAATATTTTTAACGAATTATTCCATCCAATCAACAAACAGTGTTGAAAATACAAATAATAATAATAATAAAGAAAAACAAGAAAATTTAAAACAACAAAAGCAAAACTGAAAGAAACGGTGTACTTATTTACATTTATGAATATTAATTTACAAATTCGTTACATTTTATATCAAGCCAAAAAATTCACGGGGATTTTTTAAGAGAAACAGAGAACATTAAATACCAATTTACCATTACAAAGAATTGAGCACTGCGGTGCGTGGACCCTTGAGAAATCAGCGTTAAACTGAATAAACAAGATATCGCGCGTATTACAATTAAGGATTTACAGTTTAAGATTAGAACTTTTACGGTCAAATAGCTGGCAACGAATAACGGTAGGTATTTTAGTTACTACTTACTTATATATATATATATATATTTATTTTTATATTGTTATATATATTTTATATTGTTGTTACAACGCATTGATACTAGTAAAATTGAATATCTCTATATATATAAAATCAATTTCTGTCGGTAATTCTAGCTAAAACTTTATCTATATATACGCAGTTGGATAGCTTATATTCACAATTGGCGCTATTGTCGAGACTCAGAAATCACCCGTCCGAAGCCGGAGCGGATCGCAAATTTTAAGTATATATTCATTAGAATTTTCGAAATATGTAGTACTAATTATTAGTTTTAGCTGTCCAAACAACCTTTGCCAGTCCTTCTTTTTTCAAACCAACTGATCCGTTTACCCAGCGTGGTGAATATATGCAACTACATCAATGTATGCATGTTATAGCATTCTTTAACAAGTTGTAACACACAATGTAATTATGCTGATGATGTGACAATGCCAAGTAAAATTTAAGAGTGACTTTTAGCTAAATTTGTCACCAGCTATTATGAAAATCCATGTAGAGTCGACGTAAGAGATTCATCTACCCATATAATTCCGTGGGTGTCGTAAGAGGCCACAGATGAAAACACCTTCCTGATGACAATTGAAAATATTATAAAGCTTGGGATACCAACCCGAATGCCAAGCATGACAATTATGGCAAATATCCCAAACTATCAGTTTAGCAGTAGATTTTTGATAGACTGAGACTCGTACATATTATTGTACGTAATATGTATGAGTACAATATTCACAACAATAAAAACAAAACGATAAAATGCATATGTAATCATAATCCCAAACAAATTGTGTTAACACGATTAAACAATGAATGATGAGTACACATCTGAATCCCTAAATACTAAAAGGGCACTTGTCACAATTGAATTTACTGGTAAATATTTTACAGGAGAAGGAAAACACTAAATATCTCATGACTAGTAAGGTTTCTAGCATTTGATTTTTTTATATGTTTTAATATAAATATTTAGCTATTATTTTGTAAGAAAACCAATTGTCAATTATAAATACTTTTACTACAAACTTGAACAGAAATACATGGACATGTGCCCTTTCAGTAATAATGGGTGGACATGTCCTCTTTTAACATAATACTGTTATATAAAATTACACTAAAATATCATGTTTTGTAACAATTATAGGGTAAAACTATATTAAATTATAGGGTAAAACATATGCACCAATTATAAATATATAAATGCACCAATTATAGGGTAAAACTATATTAAATTATAGGGTAAAACATATGCACCAATTATAAATATATAAATGCACCAATTATAGGGTAAAACTATATTTTGTGATGGTATAATGAATGACGTGCGTATTACGATATTAAGAGATACAACACAGTTAATAAGATGGAATGACAAACACAGGGGTAGCGCTTTAATTGAATCTTGCCTGATCATGTTAACGATGTAAGTTATATATACTCATATAATACATCCAATATTTTAAGTGAACTGTTCTTATATAATAATGTATATGTCCTTTGGATGTAATTTCGCATTTAGATAATCTTTTACTTTACAAATTTATGTAGATAGGTATCATTCCTGAGCTTTTTCTAATGCCGATCAAAGCTAGGTAGTTCTACTTTTTTAAAATATTTTCATAAGTCATATTTTTTACTTTTTATTTAAAACTTTTTACCACTTCACTATGGATTTTTTTCCTGTAACGTGGGAATGTTTACTCTTATAAATTGCACCCTTAGCATATATCCAGATTTTGAAGTATCATTTAGGCCACACAAACAGTTGTTTCTTGCAGGATTCAAACCTGCGATCCTGATGAAATAAAAACCTAATTAAACATAAGTACAAGCAATCAACCAACCTATAGTGGAGGATTATTTTCAGCAGTGACCTTGTGAAAGGCTTTACTGATAATGAAAATGATGATACTATAGAGTTACTCGCAAAAAAAATAAATGTAACAAATAATAATAGATCACTACATTTGGGTTCTTAGAGTTGGGTTATTTTTAATTATAAGTTACTTATTTTTAAAAATTTCTGAACAGTCATTTGATGATAAGGTTAATTAAAAAAAGGATAGGTAAGAACGCCATACTGATGACATTTCTTCTTTCATCAACATTATTGTTAATTCGGAGATACTCTTGCAGATATTTCGAGTGGCAATATAATTATAATGCATTTATTCGCCCTAATATTTAATAAAATGAAACAAAAAATATTAAATTACAAATGTTTGAAATATTGCTTCTAAGTGCTTTTGATTTTCACCTGAACCTATGATCTCAAAAACAAAAATTTGCTTTCTATTATAACACCTAAAGCTCATTAGTAAAAAATACGAATTGAATCCAATTACTTGTGAAATTTAAAGTTAAATGCTGTATAAGGAAAATGTCTGTGACAGTAAGATAAAGAGGACGTTCCAAGAGCGTGCAACTAACCGAATTTCCGAAACACTGAACTGGGGTTGGATTCAGCGTCTAAAATTTTTTATATTTAATATTTATCACATATTATATACATTGCTATCAATTATACTGTTTTACATAGATAAAATAAGTAGAAAGATAAATATTTCACCTTTTTTTTAGGAGAGGGGGCAAACGAGCATGCAGCACACCTAATGGTAAGTGACTATCGCCGCCCATGAACAACTGCAACACCAGGGGAACCATGGGTATTGCAGATGCGTTGCCGACCTTTTAAAAAGGAGTACGCTCTTTTCTTGAAGGTTTTTACATAAGCTATGAATTTATAAGATTTTAAGAATACGAATGGCAAACCAGTGGCCAGCAGTTCGACGGCTCAACTGTTCGGCGGAAATCTTTTGAGAATCGGTTGTCGACTACAGTGTAGTAGGTTGCTACGATTAGTAGGTTGTTCACTACGCTTGTTTACTATCCATTTTTCCCTAAGTTGTTCACCGTTAGTTGTTCACTATGTCCTTCAGGTGATTTCTTCAGTTGACTATTTCTTCCAATTTTCGGTAGTGATTTTCTACAATTTAACCTACGTTGTCTTCTGCGTGTGCTTCGTTTGCACAGCAGGTTACGGGACTCGGGGAATCCCCCATTACCTGGATTCTCCTCACAGTCCAACTCTGTGGCTCGGTCGTGGGAGCCGTTTATATTCGGCCTTGTTGGTTATCTTGGCGATTTTCGTACCCTAGGGAAGGATCTACTTAGGGCTCGGTGACCTCGAAGCCCAACGGAGACCGATCTTGATTTAATGCCGAGTATGTCTTACCGACAGTTGCGTGCACCCACTAAAAAGTGACACACCGGGCCCTATGAGCTCACTTCCTAGAATACCTGAAATGCAGCGGTGAAGTTGCGTTTGCGTATTATTTCTCGCGTTGGATAGACAGGGAGGAATTAGAGCGACCTCAAAGCTTAACGGAGATGAATCTCAACGTACGGCCGAGTATGACGCTCCGAGCTGTATGCACCCACTGATAAGTAACGAACCGTATCCCCAGGCGATCGACGTTCTATTCTAAGAAGTTTCTACGTACAATTTAACCGTTATCCATGACTTCTGCATATGTGCTTCTTAGCACACAGCAGGTCTCGGGCTTCGGGGCATGCCCCATTATCCGGATCCGGAACATTTTGGTACAGCTACCAAAATGTTAAGGTGAGGGTGTGGCCCATTATCTGCGTGGTCGAACATACCGCGCGCCAGCCCGACCACAAAATCCTGGATCGTTTCCATCTTCATTTTGTTCACAATGACGTCATTTCGGACCACCGAAGATGGTTCGTAAAGATAAATTCTGCTGGACCTGAAGTTGCGGCCTCCGTCGATCTCTCAAGAGTGCGTACCAGGCCGGAGCAGCGTATGTTAGTCTAGGTATTATGTAAAATGTATATTATAGTTTCAGCTTTGCTTTAAGCGTTAACTTGAATGTCAGGACGGGACGGAGCATCGCCCTCGCATGCCTGCCGCTGCGGACGACGAGATCGACGTGCGAGGATATGCGCAGCATCCTGTCGATCCGGTATCCAAGATAAGTCACAGCCCTCTCGAACGCAATCTCTTGGCCCCTGAGTGTCAGTGAAGGTGGTAGGTTTCTGAAGCAGCAGTTGAGCAGAGCAGTCGTCTCACAACATTGAAAGCCATCCTCAACTCGTCCAGCCATGGTAGCAGCAGTCCCAGCAGACGCTGCATTTTGGCAGTGGCTATGTGGACTCTTCTAGACGATGTGAAATAGGGGCTATCGTCCGCGTATAGGGCCAACTTTACATCGTCCTCCCATTTGCGCAGTTGTCCTGCCAGGGTTGGTGTAAGCCCCGTACAGGATCGGTGATAGACAGCTGCCCTGTGGCACACCGGCTCTTATGGGCTTCGCTGCAGACTCGGCGCCTTCTACACAGACGTAGAACTTCCTATCTTCAAGGATTGACGCCACTAGCTGCAACATATAAGGAGGGATACTCGTTTGTGCTTCCAATTTGTAAAGCAATCCAGAGTGCCACACCCTGTCGCACGCCATCTCTATGTCGATTAAAACGTCTAACGATGTGCGGCCGCGATTGTGCTCGACCGCAAGGTAGTGCAGCACCTTGATCAGCTGTGTAGCTGATGAGTGGTCCCTCCTGAATCCATGTTGATACAAGTTGTATGCATGGGCGGATGCTTCTCAACAATAATCTTTCTAGCAGTTTATCTATAAGCAGTACCAGCGTAATCGGCCTGTAGCTGGCTGCTTTACGCATGTCCTTCTCGGGTTTCAGCAGAACGATGCCTTCTTCTTCCGGCAAGTGGGATGTCCGCAGTATACCGTTGTAGAGTCAACCTATCTCTACAAGTAATGGGCAGCTGTCAGAATTCATCGTTGGTAATCTCGTCGTTCCCCCGCGCCTTTCTCGGTTTCAGGCGCGTTAATGTCTTCCACGGTTCAACGGGGGAGGCGAAACACTCTCCTGCAAGCGGTGACGTGGACGACAACAGGAACTCCCGTACGTGGCTCTCCTTCTGGGTATGAAGCTCCATGAACTCCGCACTTGCTGGGTTCGGCATAAATTACTCCTCGAAGTGCTCTACTACGATATCCGCTCTACCTTTGGGTTCGTAGCAACGTTCGGCCGCGTTGTTGGTCAGGGGGCAGACTGGTTTTGGCCAACTGTCGGCTCAATTTGTAGAGCGACACATCTTGCTCTTCTGCTTTCCAGATGCGCCACTCCTAAGCCTTTCCGCTGTGGGCCTTGATTGTTTTTTTTTTCTCATTTCTCACTTCTCACTGGTTTCTATCATGTATCGCTAGATTACCCGGAGTCTTTCCGGGCCTTGGCGGGTAAAGCGTAACCCCTTCCCGAACCCTCAAAGTGGTTCGTCCAGTCTGGGAGGCATTCCTCGAAAATGGAGGGGTACCTTGCCTTTTCAGCCTCCTCTGATTGTTTAGGCTGTTCAGCCACCTTGGGACTTGGCACTACCAATTGAGCGTAGCTTACTGATGGCCTTTGATCATCGTCCGATGGTAGGCCAGAAGGGTTGGTTATGGGCGCGGACGATGATCGTCCGGCAGCGGGCGCTAGGATAGCGTACGTAGTGCTATCTCAGCCGTACGATTCCTCCCATCCTTGCATACTCAGCCACGTTGCTACCGTTGCTACGATAGTCCAGTAAGATGGGTGGAGTTGGCTGCCTTGGTGATGGAGATTTCGGTGGTGACTTATGAACTCTAAATCCAGCCGTTGGTCGGCTTTCCTCTTCGTCCGTGGTCGATGATAATGATGGTAACAATGATGATGTAGGTGACCCGACGCATTGCCTCCTGGCCGCTTTCTTCGCCCTCTGTAGTTGGAACGCCGGTTCCCGTGTACACGCGTACTCAGACGCGGTAGGCGTAAGCGCGACGCTCGGTTAGGGCTCCTTCTGCGGCGACGCAGGCTTCCTCATGGGAATTTGGCTGAATGTGAACGTTACTAATACGTATGTAACGTTATTAATAAAAATATTCCAGACTTAAACAATATTTGGTTAAATTAATCCTTTAATTTGACCAAAAATAGACCATAAAATAGAAATAAGATACACCACGCGAAATATTTTTTTATTTTATTAATTTATAAATCTTAACCTAATCAAATACTATTTTTACAATTATTTTAGAGCATAAAAATTAATTTCATTATTTTCGGGTCTTAACGGTACACAAAATAATGAACACTATTTTGATGATTTTCGGATCTTAACGTTACACAAAGCCCGATTGTTCTACAGTGTGTTGCGCTCTGATTGGCCGGCTTTGTGTTGCATAATAGACAACTTTGTAAGACAACCCTTATTGTGCAACACAAAGCAGGCCAATCAGAGCGCAGCTATGTCACTGTCTTTAATTATAATTTTTATATTGTTTTTAATCACTATGTTGTGTTAGACACTTTATGTTGCCGCGAACATCTCTCACTCTGTGCAGCGTCGCGACGATCTTTTTTCAGCGGCACTGCATTCATCCCGGTGAGCGACGTTGCGGCTACTTCAACAGCGGCACGAGCTTCCTTGTAGGCCTTCTAATCATGCCGTTTGCGGTGCGTACTTCCACAGTGCGCATCTGTCCGTCCGCACCGCGGAACACCGCGTAGCCAGGTGTTATGAGGTAACTGTCGACTATGAGGACTGGGTCGCCCACCTTAAGATTGTGGCCTCGTCCATGAGGCTCCCACCAGTTTAGGGGTTCCGGTAGGTACTCTCGGACCCAATGATGCCAGAACATGTTGGCGAGTATCTGGTAGCGTCGCCAGTACTTCTTGCTCTCTATGTCCTTTTCTTTGAATGCTCCAGGTGTCGAGAACCTCACAGATCCTCCCAGAAGGAAGTGGTTCGGAGTGATGGAATCTTCGTCGGTACTGTCTACGGAGATGTGAGTCAATGGTCCGCTATTATCTGTACACTCCTCCTCGCAGAGCAGCGTGGCCAGGACTTTTTCATGGGAATGTCTCTCATAAAGGACGGTGTATTGTGCGGTCTTCACGGAACGGACGAGACGTTCCCACACCCCTTCCATGAAAGGAACGGAGAAGGTGGTAAAAGTTAACACGATGCCTCGTCAACTGGCTTCTTTTTGGCGGACCTCCCGAAGCTCCTTATCTGCACCGTGCACCGTGCATGTTGGTGCTGTTGTCGGAGTAAATCTAGATAGGGAACCCTCGGTGTGCTGCGAATTTTCTTAGTGCTAGTATCGCGGAGTCTGCGCTGAGATTTGCGGCAACTTCCAGGTGGACAGCTCTGGATGTGAAACAGGTGAAAAGAGTTACGTATCTCTTCTGGTGTTGACGTACCACGGTGACGGAGAGTGGCCCAAAGTAGTCCAAACCAGTGAAGGTGAACGGTCTCTGGTGATGAGCGAGACGTGTGCTGGGATGATCAACGATGGCTGGCACTGATGGTTGCCCTTTTTTAATGCGTTACTTTACGCATTGGCTCACTATCTTTTTCGTGGTGGGTCGAAGTTGGTTCACCCAGTAGTGCTTTGGATCCTCGTTGTTGGTGGGTTCAGTGCCGCAGTGATGCAGGTTTCGATGTGTCCAATCGATGTTAAGTTGCGTGGTGGGATGATCGCCGTCTAATATAGGTGGCCCCTTCATATCGTCTGTGACCCCCTTCACGGCGGCTACGCCACTTTGTAAAGCGAATATCCCATCTTTCAATTCTATTTGGAACGGTCGTAGGCGACTGTCATGGACGACCTTGTTATCCTTACGGTGATCGGCTATCTCTGATTTGAAGGTGTCTTCTTGGATGATACGTACCAGGAGCTTTAGGGCCTCCCTGATAAATTCGGCCTCGAATGTGATTTCTTTTTGACATCTGTATTTATCACTCAAATGGGAGGTTGTGCGACGTGTCGTGGATTCTGGCCGTGGGTCGCAATAAGCGCTTCCATCTTGTAAACTTAACTGGATCGGGGACTGCTTCTCGGTGTTGTGGAGCACGACGCGATTCTGTGATGGTCAAGGATCTTTCATCGCTGGTGAGTTTAGACAACGTGGGTTTTTCGGTCATCCATGGTTACGGTTCTTCTTAAGCTGACTTGAGTCGTTCCAGATGTTGAATCTATGTGGACTACTGGTTAGACAGGTCTTCATCTAACTCCTGGTCCCAATCGATTCGTCGTCTCCATGTTTCCCGCAGTATCTGTTTTTCACGAATCGTAACTGGGGAGGCAAGGCTTGGGTAATATAGCGACATTACTATCTTAAGTGCTTCCCTCTTGGTCGGTGTTTTTTGCAGCAAATCGTAAACTGCCCTTCCCATGCGCCCTAAATTAGTCAGTTTATTATTTAGCTTCCTGTATTCCTTATCGATTTTATCTGACCCTGTTACGGTATATCTCTTCCAAAGTATTTTTTTTGTCTTATCACCTCAACATAACAACACAACACAACATACATTTGTAATTCTTCCAATGCAATAAATCTGATATTTCTAGAGCTAATGCTATCTCATTTATATCTTACATGCCTCCTTATTCTTAAGAAGCTTTCATTTTTCCTCCTGTAGACGAAGGTGAGATACGCAAAGCACATTCTTCTATTAAATCGAAAGCTATTGGTTGTGATGATGTGAGTAGGGTAATGGTTACGCACGTGTTGGATGCTATTTTACCCGTGATAACTCATATCATTAACTTTTCGCTGACGAATGGTGTCTTCCCAACTCCAACAGACCGTGCGCACTGGACATATATTATCTGACTGGTGTGATGTGTCTACTGGCGTCCCTCAAGGTGGTATAGTCTCTCCTCTTCTGTATTCAATTTTTATCAATCTCATCACATTAAATCTCAAGTGCTCTTGCCATCTGTATGCTGATGATGATATGCTGATTATTATCGAAACTAGATATTCCCACCATAGCATCAATTATGTTTAAAAATAATTTCATACCATTCTCTCCCCATGTAAAGAACCTTGGTATGATTGCTTAACATGGAACAAACATGTACAGGAGGCGAGTCGCAAAACTACTGGAACTTTGCGATCTCTATAGCGAATAAAAAAAAAACCTTCTTCCCACCAATACTAAGATTTTACTTGTCCAGTCACTTAGCCTACCGATTATTGATTATGTGGATGTGTGTTGCCCAGACCTGTCTCACCATCATCTTAATACATTGGATCGTCTACTTAACAACTGTATCGGATACATTTATGGTCTCCGTAATACGACCATGTATATTCTTTTCTTGCACAGCTAAATTGGCTGCCCATCCGTCAGCGCAGATATGTCAGAATACTCTGCACTCTTTTCATAATTCTGAACGATCCATGTGCTCTCGAATATCTGAAATCCAAATTTCAATACCTGGGAGATTTATTTATTTATTTATTTATTTATTCACAAATTGCGTTACATGTGACTTAGAGACTAAACAAAACATGCAAGTTCTAACAATCACATGCACCTCGAAAGGCATAGCAATGAACAGGAGAGGGGCAGACATTTAAAAATTATTTTCCTCCATGTATTCATTAATTGAATAATAACTTTTTTTAATGAGTATAGCTTTTAAAAATCTAATGAATTTATTAATATTCGTTTCGGCTTTTATGTATTCCGGCAATTTATTATAAATTTTTATAGACATCGGGTAAGGACCTGTACTGTGTAATTTTAATTTAGATTTTGGTTGCAAAAGGTTATTCTTATAGCGAGGTACGTTGTGTCGGGGCGCGTCTATGATTTTGATGTAAAAACTTGGGTGTCTTTTTACAAATTTACATATTTCTAATATATATAGGCACGGTAATGTTAGAATTTTGAGACTTTGAAAGTGAGGTTTGCAGCTTTCTCTTTGTTTGATATTTGCAAGTACGCGTATACATTTTTTTTTGTAAAATAAATAGTTCGTGTGATTCTACACTGTTGCCCCACAGTATGACGCCGTAGTTTAGCCACGCTTGAGCGTAGGCGTGATAGGCTGTCACTGCCGTTTTTAAATTTGTAGATTTTTTTAATTCTCTTAACGCATATATAAATTGTGATAATTTTAACTTATTTTTTTGAATATGTGATTTAAAATTAACATTCGAATCTATATTTATACCCAGCAAAGAAAAATTTTGAACACATTCTAATTTTGTTTGATTATATGTATAATTTATATCTAGTTCATGTTTTTGTCGTGGTCTGAATTGTATTAATTTAGTTTTTTTGAAATTTACTTCTAAATTATGATCGCTTAGCCATTGTTTTACTTTGTTTATAATTATGTCGATTCTTTCATTAAGTTTGGTACTATTAATATAAGGAAACACAACGGAAAAATCGTCGGCAAACATCACACAAAGCTCGTCAATGATTTTGGGGAGGTCATTGTTGATGATTCTCATAATCGTTCTCTCTGTTCTTCGGCTAGTCTTAAGTTGCTTACTCCTTTACACCGTACTGGTTATTTATCTCAATCTTTCGCCCTCACGGCCATCAGATTATGGAACAACATTCCTATTGACATTAGAATAGCTTCGAACAAGTTTGTTTTTAAAAATGAAGTCCGTAAGCATGTGAAAAAATCGTTGTAATTTTGAACTAACACACCTCTTATTTTTATACACATATGTAAATTTTATAGTTGTTCTGACATATATAATATTAATATGTATTGTGTATATATGTAGTGTTCGCGCCTAACTCTAGTTTAAAGATTTGACGCCAGAGGGCGCTCGGCGCGGTGTATTCGTACCGATTTGACGTTCGGCCGAGCGGAGTAGGTTCGGCGCAGGCAGACTTCAATATACAGAAATAAAGATAAATTAAAAACGATTTGTCAGACGTTGATCAAATTTAAACGGGACTATATGAGAAGCACCACCTTTTTTTTTATAGAAGAGGGGGCAAACGAGCATGCGGCTCACCTGATGGTAAGTGACTACCGCCGCCCATGAACAACTGCAACACCAGAGGAATCGCAGAGGCGTTGCCTGCCTTTTAAAAAGGAGTACGCTCTTTTCTTGAAGGTCCCTAAGTCGTATCGGTCCGGAAAAATCGCTGATGGTAATCGATTCCACAAGGAGGTCGTGCGAGGAAGAAAACATCTTCTAAATCGCACAGTGGTGGACCGCCAATCATCCAGATGGTGTGGATGGTATCGGGAGTTCTGCCGCGATGTGTGTTCGTGAAATTTGGCGGCTGGGATTAATCCGAACAATTCCTCAGAGCACTCCCCATGGTAGATGCGAAAGAAAATGCAAAGGGATGCAACATCTCTTCGCAGTGCCAATGAATCGAGCCGATCGGAAAGGGCTCGGTCGTCGACAATTCGAGCCGCTCTGCGTTGGATGCGGTCAAGTGGAAGGAGCTGGCACTGGGGAGCCCCTGCCCAGAGATGGGAACAGTATTCCATGTGAGGCCGAACTTGCGCCTTGTAAAGTAGCAGGCGGTGTGCCGGCATGAAATACTGTCCCGCTCTGCTGAGCACGCCAAGCTTTTTAGAGGCCATTTTGGCCTTCCCTTCCAAGTGACCACGAAACTGCACGTCACTCGATATGTCGACTCCGAGGATACCGATACTGGCTGAGGCAAGAAGGGGGTGCCTTGAAACTGAGGAGATACGACAAAGGGGTTCTTTTTAGCGGTAAACGCGCAAACTTGTGTCTTCTGAGGATTAAATTGGACTAGATTTAGTCGCCCCAAATCCGAGACTTTGT
Source organism: Parnassius mnemosyne (assembly GCA_963668995.1). Classification (NCBI taxonomy): domain Eukaryota; kingdom Metazoa; phylum Arthropoda; class Insecta; order Lepidoptera; family Papilionidae; genus Parnassius; species Parnassius mnemosyne. Next base: position 21,549,020 of record CAVLGL010000083.1, read on the forward strand.
TCAGCAAAGACTCGACTTCAGACACAAGTTTGTTCCGGTACTCAGCGACGTTTTCCCGAGAAATATTGGCACGGCCGATGTATAGAGCATCACCAGTGCTGTCATCCGCATAGCAATGAATGTTACCAGTTAGCAACATATCATTGATATGCAGAAGAAACAGCGTTGGTGATAGCACACAACCTTGTGGAACACCAGCGTTAATAGGCTTGTAGTCAGAGCATGCACCGTCTACAACGACCTTGATGATCCGATCTGCAAGGAAGCTGGTGATCCAATTGCACAATTTCTCGGGAAGCCCATAGGAAGGGAGCTTCGAAAGAAGCGCTTTGTGCCAAACCCCATCGAAGGCCTTCGCAATGTCCAGACTAACGGCCAACGCCTCCCCCTTGGACTCTACTGCCTCCGCCCATCTATTGGTCAGGTAGACCAGAAGATCACCAGCTCATCGACCCCGACGAAAACCGTATTGGCGGTCACTAATCAGCTGGTGATCCTCAAGGTACCGGATGAGCTGGCAGTTAATAATGGATTCCATTATTTTGGAGAACAAGGAGGTGATCGCGATAGGCCTATAGTTGGATGGGTCTGAGCGGTCGCCTTTTTTAGGGATCGGGTGAACAAAAGCTGTCTTCCATGAATTCGGGACTACGCCTTGGGAGTAGGAGTACCGGAAAAGACGCGTTAGGACCGGTGCCAACTCCGGAGCACACGTCCTCAGCACAATTGGGGGGATTCCGTCAGGCCCACTCGCTTCTGGATGTCCAGGGAGAGCAGTGCTTTGCGAACCGAACGCTGTGAGAACAGCACATCCGGCATGGAGCACTCACACCGCGGGATGGTCGGCGGTGTTTTCCCCCCGTCATCAAGAGTCGAGTTGGACGCAAAAAGGGAGCCTAAAAGGTCGGCTTTGTCTTTTGCGTCATGGGCCAGTGAGTCATCCTCCCTGTGCAGAGATGGTAGTGATGGCTTACAGAAATTCCCTTGGACAGCCTTGGCGAGAGACCAGAATGCACGGGTCCCCGAAGGAAGGCGAACTAGTTTCTCGCCAATTCTGCCTATGTGCTCTGACTTTGCCTTGGCAATAATTCTTTTGAAGGACCTGGAGGCAAAGTTATACTTCTTTTTAAGTGTGTTGGTATTTACATCCCGAGTCGCCGAAGCCGCAGCCCAGGCTTGATAACACTCCTGCTTACTGCGTAATGCAGTCTTACAGGAGCGACCAAAGCAAGGCTGAGATCTGCCTCCGATGGGTACCACAGATGATGGAATAAATAGTTCCATTCCCTGTAGCACCACATCAGTGACAGAGTCAGCAACAGCGCTGGAATCATCCGGCGAGAAGCAAACCCGCCCCCATGGGTAGGATGCAAAGAAGGACCGCATTCCGTCCCAATCCGCCGACCTGTAATGCCAAACACGGCGGCAACCTGCAGAACGCAACCGCGAAGGGAGCGTGAATGGCACCACACTCCGGATCAGACAATGGTCCGAAGAGCCGAGAGGGGCATCGACGGAAACCTGATATCCGTCCGGATGAGAGGTCAGCAGAAGGTCCAACAGGGAAGGTGTATGATCCTCCACATCTGGAATCCGCGTAGGCGAAGTAACCAGTTGTGTCAGACCATATGCCAATGCAAAGTCATAAACAGATCTCCCCGCATGATCGGTTAGACGTGAACCGAGCCATTCGGCATGGTGGGCGTTAAAATCGCCAAGGATCACGATCTCTGCGAATGGGACCTGTTGTAGCAAGAAATCTGTAGCCATTTGGACGTGGTCGATGAGTCGGTCTGTTTCGGCATTACCGCTATGGGACCTATAGAGGCACCCGTAGACGCGCGGATGTTCGTCGCTGTCTACGCGTAGCCAAAGGATGGACAGGTCCGAACCTTAAAGACTGCCGAGGCGTCGAGAACAGATGTCCTCTCTGACATACACGCAAACTCCAGCCCGAGGCACAAAGGAATGCTCCAATTTGTACGGGTAGGAGAGATACGAAATATCAGCCGGAGAGGAAACCTGCGTCTCGGTCAGAAAGAGCAAGGCCGGCTTCGCCGTCTCGAGATGGTAGTGGACGGCGTTTAGGTTAGAGTGAAGTCCCCTGATGTTGCAGAAATTCACGGATAGCGTGGCAGGGGTCGCCTTGGTGTTCTTGCTCAGTTTGCCCCTAGCAGTAATGCTTTTGAGCGGAATTTTGCCCCCCCCCCCCCCCCAGAATACGCGGGGCAGCCTGAGCACCCACGCTCAGGATCGGAATAACATGGTCGTGGATGCTCAGCGAGGGATTCTCCAGGGGTGCTGGTACCCTCCTGGGGTAGTTCTTCGTGTAATTCCGCTACCATGTTGATGGGGGGGGGGGGGGGGGGGGGAATTGGGCCTCCGGCCACCTGCACTCACCAGACGAAACGCAGAAGCAAAGCTTCTACTTCACGCCGGTATTCTGTGAGGTCGTGGTACCAACCCGGCTCGAGCCGACCCATACATGCAACAGCAAAAACTGCTGCGTGGCTCTTCCACCGTTAAACCTTTCAAATAAAGAAAGAATCATCAAAATCGGTTCACCTAGAAAAAGAACATACAGTCGAATTGAGTACCTCCTCCTATTTGTAGTCAGTAGAAAAAGTAACAAATGCTTTAAAAGCGGACATGGCATAAAAGCGCTATCTCACAGAATATGTCTCGTATAAATTTATACCGTACCGTAAAATGTTTAGTGTATAAGTTTTTATATTTAATCAAACACGTTTTGTAGGTTCACAGAGGTAGAACAACTATTATGGTGTTAAAGTTGTTAAAGCTTATTACATAATTTATTTACCGGGTAGAGCCATGCTGCAGCTGTATTATGGTTGTAACACGGATAGATTGACGGATACAAAACACCAGCGTGAAATAACAGCTTATTGCTGTTGTGTTTCTTATGGTGAGTGTAGAGAACCCGAGACCCTTTTTACTGGAAACGAGGCATTCCGTCTTAGTCCTAAGTAGTGACAACGCATCTATTATCTAGATGTATTTAGATTCTTCATAGAAGATAGATGTAAATGTATATGACTTATTCTATAAAAATATGGTCCACTTTCTTGCTTCACTTTCGTCACCATCTCCTTCATCATCACACAACGAAGTTATTTTGCCTTAGTTTTCACCTCTTGAACTGAGGGTGGTCGGGGATGGATAAACCTAGTTTTTTTAGCCTCTTAAACTTTCACAATCGGGTGGAAATTGGTGGACGTGGACTGCCTTCTCATTTGCAAAATATCATTTTAAAGAAAATGCCGATTTATATCCTATTTAAAATGAACATTTTGAAAAATCGTATTAATTAAGTTGATTGAAAACTTCCGACCTCGTGTTAATTATGAATATTTACAGTTAAAGTCGAGTGTTTAATGAGTTCTAAAGCAAACAATTGCTCTTCCAAAAGAGAATACGTTAATTAATTCATAAATAAAAGTAATTTATATATGAAATATTATACTCGTATATGTACGTAACTGCTAAAGATGTATTCAGATTGTTTATAACTTAGACATTTGTAAATGATCATTTTATAAAGGGTTTTTCAATTGGCGTGGGTAGATTTTGGCGGACCGTGGCGGCCATTTTTTTTTTGGTGAGATCTATCGAATATTTTATTTATTATTTAGTTACTTATGCCAAATCAACATGGCAAGTAACACAATTGAACAGCACGTTCAAATAGTAAAACTTTATTATCAAATTGAGTGATCGTTAATGCAAACGTTGTGCGCATTGCGCTCATTTTACGGTAGACGTGGTGGTTCTTCACAGTCGACTCGGTATATAATCAGCTAACACCCGTAAGTTCAAGAAACGCAAGATTGGTCGAGAACATCGTCGCGGTTCGTGAAAGTATTGTTGGCAACCAACATCGTCCGCCCCTCTTCGTGCACAACGGAAGAGAAGTGGAAGGGAAAATGTGAAGTGGAAAGGAAAATGTATAAATTAGGGTGCATCATGATTCTTGGGCATTCTGTTTTGAGAACACGCGTCGAATTAGTCAAAGTGTAATTAAGTATCGTGATTACAAAATACTGTAATATTGAGTGCTCTGTACAAATATTAATTGAATACATATATTGTGTTATAAGTGCATATTTCTTTATAATAAATTATTTCATTGTGTTAACAGTATACAGCAGAACCCGAGGCAGTCAATTAGTCACCGTTTTTTCGCTGACTTGCCTTCGAATCGTTTGGAAGACCCCAAATTTGGCCGAAAAATCATCTTATCGACGAGGCGTATTTTTGGATGAATGGCTGTGTTAATAAGCAGAATTGCCGTTTATGGGACGACACCAACCCACGCGAGGTTTCATCATCATCATCATCATCATCATCATTACAGCCCTTCACAAGTCCACTGCTGAACATAGGCCTCCCCCAAGGAGTGCCACAAACCACGGTCCTGAGCCACCTGCATCCATCGACTTCCTGCATGTCGTACCAGGTCGACACTCCATCTAGTGGGGGGACACCCTACACTTCGTCCGCCGGTACGAGGCTGCCACTCAAGAACCTGTTTTCACCATCGGTTAGCGGTTCTTCGAGCTATATGGCCGGCCCATTGCCACTTCAGCTTACTAATCCGTTGGGCTATGTCTGTCACTCTGGTTCTACTGCGGATATCCTCATTTCTAAGTTTATCACGCAGAGAAACTCCGAGCATAGCCCTCTCCATAGCTCGCTGTGTGACTTTGAGCTTCCTCATCCGGCCAACAGTGAAGGACCACGTCTCAGTTCCATAAGTCATCACTGGCAACACGCACTGGTTATACAGTATCGTTTTTAAGTTTTGAGATATACCTGACAAGAAGATGTGCCGTAATTTCCCGAACGCTGCCCAACCGAGTTGAATCCGTCGATTGACCTCGCGGTCGAAGTTGGACTTACCTAGACGGACTATTTGTCCCAGGTAAACATACTCGTCAACAACTTCGATCTTAGTGCTCCCAAAAACTACCGGCATAGGTGTGACATGGACATTACATATGATCTTTGTTTTATCCATGTTCATCTTAAGACCGATCCGTTGGGAGACACTATTGAGGTCATTGTGCATAGTGCTTAGGTCCTCCAGCGATTCTGCCATAAGGACTATATCGTCGGCAAATCGAAGGTGATTGATGTGTTCGCCATTGATGTTAATACCGTATCCTTTCCAGTCCAAAAGCTTGAAAACGTCTCCCAATGCAGCGGTGAAGAGTTTCGGGGATATAACGTCACCCTGTCTTACATCTCTCTGCAATTCGATAGGTTTCGTACTTTGGTTCTGTACTCGGATAGCCATCGTAACCTTACTGTACAAGCACTTCAGCACTTCGATATACCTACAGTCAACTTGGCACCGCTGAAGGGACTGCAGCACCGCCCAAATTTCGACGGAATCAAAGGCTTTCTCATAGTCCCCATACGCCAGACATAGTGGCAAATTGTACTCCTCGGACTTCTGTAGAATTTACCGAAGGGTATGTATGTAGTCTATGGTGCTAAAGCCCTTTCGGAAACCGGCTTGTTTACCAGGTGATAATGTATCCTTAAAACTTCGGCGCAAAAATCAGCGTCATTGGTCCGTACTTTTACGAAAACGACTCTGGTGGGGCGGTCACAGTCAACGGCGAGCGGGACAGAAGGGACCATATGGACATAGACGACATGTAGTTTCAGCAGGACGGCGCTACGTGCCCAGAGGATGGCACAATTGACATTCTCCATGAGCGATTTGAGGGTAAGCTTATCTCTCGCAGGGTGATGTTAATTGGCCAACAAGTTCACGTGATTTGACTACCTACTAGTCTTTTTCTTGTAGGGTTTCTTGAAGTCGCAGGTCTATGCAAACAAACCACAAACGACCGATACCCTAAAGGCTACTTTTGTTTACTGAAAAACCCTTTATTAGTACTAACCTAATTAAATATTATTATGTTTTCATCTTAAGCAGCGGTTTTAAAAACAAATATTTATTTTCTATTTTAACGCTCAAAACTTATGCCTTCGGCGAAAAATAAGAATTAATCCTACCTGTTTGTAATTTAAAGCTAAAAAGGAAAATATCTGTGACGTTCAATAAAGTGGTCGTTCCATGAGTGTATGTACAACTAATCAAATTTCCGGAACACTAAAATGCGGTTGGGTACAAATTTCAAAACTTTTATATTTAATATTTATCTCATATACACTATCAATAATACAGTTTTGCAAAGATGAAATAAGTGCTTTACAACTATTAAGATAAATAGTTCAGCTCTTACATAATTTACAAATTTATACGACTCTAATGAATGAAACTATTCCAATGAATAGAAAATTTATGCAGCCTCTAATGAATCCTTGGACGCCCTATTAAGAAAAATCCTGTCTTTTACATACTTATCATTTTTAAAATATGTGGTTACAATTTTGTTGTTTCAAATCTTATTACGAACATCAACTAAACGATTTATTTATTATTTCATTTATAGGTATATACGATATTATTGTGTTGTTATTACTTTGGTGTATTTGTTTTTTTTTTATAAGCAATTTGGTTGGTTTGGCAAACCAACAACATTGATGTGAAATTCTATCATTTTTTAATATTTAAAAAAGTCAACCGAACGGAAACATGTCATGAAAAAATGTAATTACCGTTTAGTGGCGGTGGAAGAATATCCACTTCCCCATATCATACCGTGGGTGTCTTAAGAGAGGGAATAAACCAGACGATGGGCAGAGGTGTCCTCTTAGTAAATACTAAAAACAGAAAACTGTGGTTGCCAACCTGCCCGCCAAGCGTGGTATTGGAGAAAATTAAAATATCCGTAAGATGATAAAATCGCGCGAACGCTATTTAAGATCTTTCTAGTATAGATAAATATATAAATGAAAAATATCTTGTTACGACTTCCTGATATATGATCCGCTAGAGATTTATTTCTCTTCCTGTTTTTGTTTCAAAAGATACTCGATAAGGAACTGTGTTTAAATTATATTTTTAAGGTACTTTGTTAATCGAAATTTTATTTGCTCGCCACTAAAGGAAAACATCGTGATGAATCTTTAAGTGTGTATGAGTAAGTGCGGTGTTACTCCAATGGTTAGCTTTCACTGTCGTAGCGCGGCCGACTCTTTCCTGCTTCAAAACCTTATCAAATTTATGAAAGGTGTCGTAGGTATATACGATCCATACCCAGCAATGGAAGGTAGGAGGTTATTTTTTTACTTACAATGGCTTCAAGATTTGTGTGTGGTACGACCACGTAAAATGTTGCTCGTAGAATTACGCATCCAGCTGTAATATGGCTGTATCACGAATGGGTCGGCTCGAACTGCAGAGCTATTTGCTGACTTTGTTAACATGATTGTTAATAATGATAACTTTATAGTACATTGCGTGCGTGTGTTTTATAAGCCGTGGTATCTCTAAAAGAACATTTTTATTTCAACGAAGCTACCAACTACGCAACGGAGGACTACGTTCACAAAGTAAAATAACACAAGAGTAAAATAGCAGCATAATTCCGTGTTTCTTTTAGTAAGGGACAATATCGAGAGACCCTTTTCAACGTTAACAAGGAATTGCGTATTAGTTCGCAAGAGCGATAACGCATCTGTATAATGATTCTTGTTAACGAAGGAAAGATATAAATGTGCTTGGTTAAATAAATAAATAAATAATAGATTTGTCACCCTAGTTTGTTGCGTTGTTGGGTCTCTACTGTAAGTTGCTTGGTATATTTTTACTAAAACAAAGTGTTATTATAAAATTATGTTAAAATTTGAATATAATTAGTTACCAAAAGTGAATCGAAAAAAATCTTAATTTTAATACCTACATAAATTGATAAAATATATCAATTTTTACGGAACAGAATTTTAATATTACTATTGGATATTAAAATAATGATTTTTCTATTTTATGTTCTCTTCATCAGCTTGTAAAAATTCACTAGTATACAGGGACTGTACGTGATAGCGCCATGCTGCAGCTATATTATGGTTGTAACGCTTTGTTTTTATAGAATAGGGATGACAAACGAGCACACAGTCTACCTGATGGTAAGTGGTTGCTGTAGCTCATTGACATCTACATTTATCTTCGTTTGCGAAATAAAATGCAGATGCGTTATCAGCCGTGAGGACTAATATAGAATGTCTCGTTTCCAGTAAAAAGGGTCTCCGGTTCTCTACACTCACCATACGAACCACAGCAGCATTAAGCTGCTATTTTATGATGGTATTCTGTGAGAGTGTGGTCGTTCCCCGGTCGGGCCGACCCATTCGTGCTACAACTATACTATTAATATAGCTGCAGCATGGGTCTACCAGAATATTAGCGTAAAACAGCAGCTCAAAACTGCTGTTTCGTATGGTAAGTGTAGAGAAACGGAGACCCTATTTACGGGATACGAGGCGTTCCATATTAGTCCTCAGGGGTTGTCCTCTGTATTTTGATTCTTAATGGAGGATAGGTGTAGATATCTATGGGCCTCTGCATTTACTTACCATAAGGCGGGATGTGTACTCGCTTGTCAGCCTATTAAAAAAAACCTATACCGTAGTAGGGAGAATTTGCCTTAATCGACTTGTTTGTCCGGGCCTTGTGTATTCTCTTTTACGTCTGGTATAAGCAAAGACATTTAAGTAGTAGTAATAGACCGGACATCAGCAACAAAATGGTCATCTCTTACTTTTGTCCTATAGGATATATTTGGGATTTGTGTCATTTAGTCTTAGTGGCATCGTCAAATGCTCAAGACACATTCGTTTCCTTAATTTAAAAAAAATATTTTTAAATAAAATATACCCGATTGTGCATTAAGGTATTGTAAGTCCCGATATTTTGCAAAAACTAAATGTGATTTTGGTTTATTATCGCAAGTATAATGTATATTTTACCCCATAATTATTGAATTTTATTACTTCTTATAGATTTTTCTAAAAAATTTATCATCATTGTTATAAGCGCTATATGTTATCTAGTAACGTCACCAAATATGTTAGTCATTGACGTTTATCAATTGGTGCTATCGATAAAAATATTATACAGGATGCAGATTTAATCATCTACAATATTTAAGGAGGTGAAACAGAAACGTATATATTGTATCCATACCAATAAAGAAATTGGGTGGGCCTGTGTCGGGGCACACGGGCATTGGTTTTTACGTGAAATGTCTATATCAGCCAGTACAATCACTCAACAAGATAGCCTTCTTTTTAAAATTTTAATATAATTCTACAACAGCAAGAGAATTGCAGATGCGTTGCCGGCCTTTAAGGAGTAAGCTCATTTCTTGAAGGTCCCAAAGTCGTATCCGTCCTTAAAAAATGCCGATAGTAAACGATTCCTAAGAAAACTCGTAGTAAATCACACGGTAGTGGACCGCCAAGCATTCAAATGAAGTGGATGATAACGTAAGTTTTGTCGCGATGTGTATTGGTGAAATTTGGTGAATTTAATTTATCCGAACAATTCCTCAATCCAATCAAAGATAACTCGGTCGCCGACGACTCCATCCGCTCTGCTCTCTATGAGGTCAAGAGGAAGGAGCTCGCACTGGGAAGCCCCGGCCCAGAGATGAGAACAGTATTCCATGTGAGGCCGAATCTGCGCTTGTAAAGTTGCAAACGGTGTCCAGGCATAAAATACTGTTCTACTCTACTGAGTACGCCAAGCTATTTAGAAGCTTATTAGTTTTCTCTTCCAAGTGACCATGCTACTGTAGGTTATTCGATATGTCGACGCCGAAGATTCCGCTGGCTGCGGCAACAAGGGAAGTGCTGTGGTGTAGATAAAACAAAAGTGTTCTTTTCAGCGGTAGATGCGCAAACTTGTGAATTTGTGTAGTAATTTATCGTGTAAGGACTTTAAATTCAGTGCTTTCCTAAAATATGTTACATTCATAGTGTATTTTTGTAAAAGAAACGAATTTGAAAAACATGGAGGCGCTCTCTTATTTAATTTGAAGTTTCGCGATGTGCCTTCGACTCCAATCGACCATCCATATGCTATTATTATACGAGTAGCATCTAATGGACATAGTGACTTCGTCCAAGATGCCACCAATGTGACTGCTATTTGAATTGATTTATTGGAAATTAAATATTTTATTTCATGAAATTTCATTTCATTTATGACTTTATTCATGACTAAAAAAATTTATATGATTTTTTTGCTATGATGGGAGTCTTATACAATAAAAAATGGATATTTCTTATTATCATATCATAAAGCATTACAAACTTCAACAACAACCTTCAACAACATTATCGATACTTTGATATCGAAACGGTAACATTCCCAAAATGGGGTTTTATCTTGCATTTATTAGCATCAGCTACTGGGAAATAGCTGAAATTGTTTCCTAATAAATAGCATATTTTTGCAATGTTTTGGTAGAGGGCGTCACATACGCGCAAGCTCAAAGTTTTTGTATGCAAATATTCCCTATGGCCGCTCTATAGTACACCTATATATTTAAATATCTTTGGGTAAAGTGACATGATTAAACCGTTATCTATCGCAAGGCATAAAAATTTTCTGGAGTTTAAAATAGACTCCATTCAAAATATCTACGGGCTGTAAATTATCTTTCGCCACTACCATAAGCAAAAAAAAGTATTACAAATTATTCTCCGGAAAATGTAATTTATCATATTCAGTCCCTGGTTCTTTCTACGTCTTTTACACCGACTATAAAGATTAATAGGCAAATGTAAGTCACAAGTGTTTATCTGATTTACAATTCATCATCATCATCATCAATACAGCCCTTCACAAGTCCACTGCTGAACATAGGCCTCCCCCAAAGAATGCCACAAAGCACGGTCCTGAGCCACCTGCATCCATCGACTTCCTGCATATCTTACCAGGTCGTCACTCCATCTAGTGGGGGGACGCCCTACACTTCACCTGCCGGTACGAGGCTGACACTCGAGAACCTTTCTTCCCCATCGGTTGTCGGTTCTTCGAGCTATATGGCCGGCCCATTGCCACTTCAGCTTACTAATCCGTTGGGCTATGTCGGTCACTCTGGTTCTACTGCAGATATCCTCATTTCTGAGTTTGAAACTCCGAGCATAGCCCTCTCCATAGCTCACTGAGCGACTTTGAGCTTCCTCATACGGCCAGCAGTGAAGGACCACGTCTCAGATCCGTAATTCATCACTGGCAATACGCACTGGTTGTACACATGTACGTTTTCAGGTTTTGAGGTATATCTAACGAGAAGATGTGTCGTAGTTTCCCTAACGATGCCCAGCCGAGTTGTATCCGTCGATTGACCTCTCGGTCGAAGTTGAACTCGTCAAAAAATTCGAGCTTAGTGCTCCCAATAACTACCGGCATAGGTGTGACATGGACGTTAAACATGATTTTTGTTTTGTCCATGTTCATCTTAAGACCTATCCGTTGGAAGACACTACTGAGGTCATTGAGCATAGTGCTTAGGCCCTCCAGCGATTCTGCCATAAGGACTATATCGTCGGTAAATCGAAGATGAGTGATGTTACTCGCCATTGATGTTAAAACCGCATTCTTTCCAGTCCAGTAGCTTGAAAACGCAGCGGTGAAGAGTTTCGGGGATATTCAGATTGCCATCGTAGCACTACTGTACAAACACTTCAGCACTTCGATATACCGACAGTCAACTTGGCATCGCTGAAGGGACTGCAGCACCGCCCAAATTTCGACGGAATCAAAGGCTTTCTCATAGACCACATACGCCAGACATAGTGGCAAATTGTACTCTTCGGACTTCTGTACAATTTGCCGAAGGGTATGTATGTGGTCTATGGTGCTAAAACCTTTTCGGAAACCGGCTTGTTCGGGAGGCTGGAAGTCGTCAAGACTGCGCGCGAGACGATTCGTAATGACTCTCGAAAACAGCACGTAGACACGGCTCAGAAGGGAAATCGGTCTGTAGTTCTTCAATAGAGCGTTGTCACCTTCTTGAAGAACAAGACCACCGCACTTCTGCTCCACGCCTCCGGTGTAATGCCACCATGGAGGACGGAATTAAAGAGCTTCTGAAGGACTTCAAGTACCGGTTTTCCACCCGCTTTCAGAAGCTCCGCTGTAATTCCATCCTCGCCTGGGGCCTTGCCGTTTTTAAGGTGCTGGAGAGCCATTCTAATCTCGCTCAGACTGACGTCCGGGATATCATCGGAATAATGTCGGATTTACAATTACAATTACAATTATTGATTTACAATTACAATTATTGAAATAACAAAGAAAGAAATTTAGATTTTTGTTAAAACATTGTTGCAGTTTTCTCAGAAATTAGTTACGTTAAAATGCGCGACAAATGAAATTAAAACATTAAATTTTCTTTTAAAAGTTATGGTAACTTCATAATGTAATAATAAAATTTATTTCATAAACGCGATAATTTCAGAAGCTAAGCCGACTTCAGAAGCTATTTTGAAATTATTTTTTAGTTTTTGAAGACGATTTTTACGACTAAGCAATTTTACAAGTATAAAGTAATAACTAGACATCGTCTTAATAGTTACAATACAATCTTTATCCCCTGTTTTTCAAATCTTAGTGATAGATTTTTTCCGAAATTTAAATAGGAACATCCTTGAGTACAAAATCAAACACAAAATCAAAAACAAATTACTTGTTCCGTGCGGGATTTTGTACTTTTGCCAATACTTGTAACGGCCTACAAATAATTGTTCCGGGTCTGGATGTTTGTCCTTGTGCAATTTGTGTTTGTAAACTGCCTCCACGACACAGGAGAAAATCCTAGTGTGGGGGTAACGTTTTAAAAAAAATATAAAATATATATATATTTAAAAAATAAAATAAAATATATTATCTAAGTTCGGTTCAATAATTTCCGAAAAATCAGTAAAAACACGCGTTGAATATAACATATTAAACCTTTTCTCTTCTTAAAGTCTGTCGAAACCTCTTGAAGAATCCCGTAAATACGTGATAGCTGTAAGTAAGAGCAATGATTCTATTTACATATTTATTCCTAACATTGCAATATATGCCATAATTAAAAACTAAAACTAAAATTTTTAATTATCCTACTGTCCTACTCCTCGTGCTATTGTGCCAAGAACACTGGCTACATTTCCTCGCTAAATGGCTATACTTAGCCTTTTAGTGAGAAAACAACCAGCCTTCTTATAACCAGCAGCGATGAACCCTAGCGGATATTACTATAACACTTTTAATTAAAATCAAAAAGAACTAAATCGAATAAAATGGTTTCCTCATTGATATCTTCTGAAATCAGGGCCTTAATTCTTATATACGCTATATAGTACAAACGGTATTTGACAAACGTTTCAAAGTTAAGAGAGCAGTATTATTTTAGTAAGATATAAATGATCGAGCACGGAGCACTGCTGTAAGATATGTGCTATTGCTGCAAAATACCACCTAGCTAAGAACTCGGTGGGCTTATTGGTGATGATGATCTTTTGTAGCCAATCTTGTTAGTCTTGAGCATAGGAAAAAAGTAGTCAGCCTCTTGGTATAGGATTCATTACGGAGTGTGTGTTCAAGAATATCATAATTTTATTCCTCCCTACCCATTCCGCCGTCAGAGAACCAGGAGTTCGGCAAGTTTCCACCCATTTGTTGCCGATATTCCACAAATTTTAACCAAACTATTTGTTTCATTTTTTGTAATGCGTACACTTAATGAAATAATGTACGGGCGTCTACCTTGCCATAATATTACAATCTGTCTAGATCGCCTGTCTTCAAAAGCAATTGTGAATAGGCTTTTGTTATGCTACGAGAGTATGATTTACCAACTAGGGCTTTATCAACATTTATCACCACGCAGAATTGTAATCGAGTACTGGCCTATAATAGGTCAAAAAAATGTATATACATATAAAAGAAGTTCTTTAATAATTAATTATCATTTTTGAATACTTTTTATTTTAGTAAGTTTTCATAAATTAAACTCTTAATTCTTTAGTAACTCCGTAGTGGTTAAATAGGGTGGGACAGTATTTCATGCCAGTATTACATGGAATACTTATTGCATCTCTGGACCTCAATGCCTCTGCTGCTTCTACTTGAGCGCATCCAGCGAAAAGTGGCCGCATTATCGTCAACCAAGTTCTTTCAGATTAGTTCGACTCACTGGCGCTACGAAGAGATCCTGCATCCAATTACATTTTTTATCGTATTTACACGGGGAGTATCAATTAATGATGCCAATCATACAAATTAGGCATCATTGTTCGGATTAATGATGCCAAATTCCATTGTACACCGTGACAAAATTCGCGATATAATCAACACCGCCTCGATATTAACGGTCCACCACTATGTGATTATCCAGAATTACTACTTACATCTTACTTTATATTATCCTTATATTGAAGAATTAAAATTGAAGATATTAATAAACAAATTAAGCAAACGATTCTATTGTAACAATGTACCTGTACATTGTGAGAGTTAGTAATGTAACTCGTGTGAAAGTAGCATAAGAAGAATCAAAGAGAAGGTCATAAACAGAAAAAAAATCCATCACAATTTCGCTCCGTAAGAGGTGACTATGGGAAATGCCAAAGGTCTGATGGCTTGCAATCCATTTAGAAAACCCAGACTGGTGACGCAGAAAAGCTTCAAAGGTGCATGACTTCTGTGCTGCCAATCATCCGTATGCCAAGCGATTGAGGCAATTCCTCCCTACAACGAGGAAGCACATGTCCAGCAGTGGATTTTTACGGGCTAATAATGAGGTAAAAGAAGAGTAAAAGTTTCCTGCAGAGTTTGTTTCATTTATTAGATATATAAATTGATCACTATTTAATGAAACTATTTTTTACGGATTTTATCGCGATTGAATTTAACTTTTTAGTTCCTGACTTTTCGGCACTGAACTACGACGTAGCTAGACGAAATATCTTGATGTAACAGCGTCCAAATCCTCATTAACGATATTATTCTTAAACAGATATATATTCATGATATTTTAAGTAACTAATCCATGTTCCAGCTTAATCGTTATTCATTTTTGTCCAACAGATGCGCAAGAAGTAGAATCTCGTCTGAACACCTTAAATTAGATGGGGCTCCCGGCCTTGATGAATTGAGTAATCAACTCTTAAAACATATAGCCGGTTTGATATCAGAAACCTTTAGCATATATTTTTAATCTGAGCTTTTTGAATGGTATATTTCCAGAAACTTCGAAAACTGTCGCTGTTATTGCTATTTACAAGGGAGGCACTAAAAACGGAATGAACCAGAAACTACGACCGATTTCTTTGTTAAGCAGCGTCAAATGTTATTGAGATCATAGTTAATACACGTCTGATGACTTTCTTCGAAAGACATAAACTGCTGTCAAATTATCGGTTTGGCTTCACAAAAGAGCAGATCAACAGAAAATGCTGTATTTCTGACGTTCGAAACAATCGCTGCATATTTGTATTCGGAGCGATCTTGCGTCGGTGTCTTCCTAGATTTAGCATAGGCTTTCAACGCGGTATCTGTCCCAATTCTTTTGAGGAAGTTAGAATTGATGGGTGTCAAGGGTGTTAGTCTGAGCTAGTTTACTAGCTACCTAACTGGGAGAAAAAATGTATTAAATTTGATTCACATATTAGTAACTCAGCTTCTGTGTCTTACGGATGCTACCCTGGTAGCATTCTGGGCCCCTCCCTGTTTTTAGCGTAAATTAATGATGTCACGTTAATACCATTACCACAAGTGACTGTCATTTGCTATGCAGATGATACTGCAATTATTTTTTCTGGAGTCTCATGGCAGGACTGCTTTCAAAGTGCTAATCGTGGCATGATTAAATTATAAGAATGGCTGGATCATAACTTGCTGATTTTGAACAACTCTAAAACGAAATTCCTCTGTTTTCAAAAAATAGTCTCCGCCTCTCCAAATGATGTTCCATATGTTACAATTTACAGCTGCATTAATACAACTATAACTATCCGGTACGTAAAAGCTCACTCACATTCACAGCTCACATAGAAACCTCAAGTACACGGATGCGTTAGCTAATCTACCCCATAAAGCTCTAGAAGCAGAGAAGCTGCTGACAGGCAGTTATTAATTACTGTCTACAAAGCGCTTTATCAGCGTATTCTTACGTACTGCATCGTGGTGTTGGGCAGTTCGGCATCCTGTTACTTAATACTCTTAGAAAGGGCTCAAAAAGCGGTATTGAAAGTGATGCTTCGAAAACCTTTTTGCTACTCACTGTTTTATTTGAATAATAAGCGAATATCTTCAGTCCGAAAAACTTTATATTCCTAAAATAGCAGTCGATATGCACAAACAAGTTCTGAGCTCGCTCCAATATCGCGACACTTTAAAAAACGAACTTATAAGGTAAAAACAAATTATGTCAGGAAAAATTTTGCTCAACGGTTTGAATTTAATATTTTCCCCTTTTATTTATAACAGAATTATTAAGTTACGTAATATTCGTGAGAGCACTCCTTTGCAAGCAAAAACGAATTTACCGGAAATTTTATAAAACCTGTTCAGAGATTTTGCAACATGAAGTACCTCACAATTTCGAATTTTTTTCTTCATTTTGAAATTAAAAATGTGAAGTAGTTAAAGTTGTAGAACTAATAATATACTTTTGTAAATTAGAACCAAAATGTTAAATCCAACGTAGTCAAATTCGTAATTATTATGTTATTTAATAAATATAATTAAGACATTATTTTTATTTATCTATAATAAAACTAAATTGGAATTATGTAATGATTTATGTGTAAACGCCGGCTTCACTTTTGGTAAAATATAATTTAGACCGCGACAGGACAGGCTTGACCTAGTGTGGGATCAATAGTTAAATATTAAAGTAAGCAGCATCAATATTGTATGCTGCCGTAATTTTTTTCTTTCTCTATGGATTAAAATTTCTGTAAAATTTTACGATGTAAGTGAACATGCTTTATTGAACTTTTATTTGTATTTGTATATTAGATAGTCTTCAAAACTACAGATAATTTCTTTGTACGGGATTCTTCGCGGTGTTAGTCAGAAATTCATGCGTTTCGATAATATTTTTACTGTCGGTTCGGTTCTGTTTCAGGTGATATAAAGCCTTTAATTCCCGAATGGTAATTGAACAGTTGTAGTTTCATTAAATGTAGTATTTGCATAAATATAAGAAATCATTAAAATGAAAACAATTTATATATATTGTTCACGCCCAAACGCTGGTTTCGGGATTTGACGCCGGAGGGCGCTCGGCTCGGTGCCATACCGGTTGTGACGTTTGGGCAAGCAGAGTGGCTTTGGTAGAGGGCGCGAGCGCAGAAAGTTAGTTGCTTGAAAGCAGTGCTGTCGAGAGCACGTCGTGAAGTCGCTCGGTATAACCTCTCGGTATTTTTTAGAGTCGGTTTTGTTAGCAATGGTGCAACGACGAGGAATTGTAGTCTAGAATTAGACACCGGGTACGACGAATTGTTAGGAAGTTAACATTGATTGCGATCAACGTCTGAATTTGTGGGTTGTGCGCGCTTAATTTACCGCGAATTTGGTTATTCTAATTTGATAGCGTATATAAGTGCATTTGACAATATTAATTTGCTCGTGCGGCATTTGATAAAGTTCGGAGATATTTTCCGTTGTCGGGTGAACGCTGAACTTCGTGACACTAGAGAAGGTCGTGTTAGGTTCTGGAAATAATTGTTGCCACGCGAAACGGAAGTGACCTTTGATCCGAACATTCGGTATTCGTGTTGTGTGTTACGCTTTATAATAAGCTGAAGTTAGTTGCGTCTGGAAGTTAGTTATTTGTACGATAAAGTTAATAGACTGTCATCGTGAAGAAGAAAGAAAGTGACTGTGGGTGACGCCACTGGAGATTACCACAATTTGGAGCGGTGCCGAAGTTCGGGCTGCTGCCGACTTCAACGGTCCAGTCAGGTCTATCACAACCAACACCACAAAACCACCACTACACGCAACACATACACACCTCCGGCCTGACCGAGCCTTGGGGCAAAATTAGAGTCGGAAACAGGTAAGTACTATATTTTCCTAGCCTTCCCCTTAAAGTGTAGTAGGATAGAACATTTCCACCAGGTTCGAACCCGCGGCCCCGTCCTTAGTTGTTTGTGGAGTCTACAGCTATGGGCCCCTGTGTGATCGACCTCGAAATAACCGATATATATATATATATATATATATATATATATATATATATATATA
This sequence comes from Parnassius mnemosyne, assembly GCA_963668995.1. NCBI lineage: Eukaryota > Metazoa > Arthropoda > Insecta > Lepidoptera > Papilionidae > Parnassius > Parnassius mnemosyne. The sequence continues at coordinate 21,567,210 of CAVLGL010000083.1, forward strand.
AAAAGCTATAAAAGCAATATAGCTTTAGCTTGTGGACAAAAAAGGCATTAAAGGAAATGTACAATAGGCGATCTTATCGCTAAACGTAATATCTTCCAGACAAACTTTGGATGGACAAGATTATAGGAGAACAAAAATCTCATCAATCAAAAGTTTTACATTAATAAATAAACTAAAACTAAACTTAAATTATCATACGGTTTTACTCCCCGCCTAAAACGCTGAGCGCTTGCTGTGTTTCCTTGCTGAATGTCTAAACTTGCCTTTGAGCGAGAAAAGAAACAGCCCTCTTATCATTAGCGGCAACGACAAGTCAATACAATTTGAAGTATATATATTTTTTTTTAACTTAACAATTTTTTTAGCATAAGCGTAATTTTAGGATCAATATTAAGTAGCAGTAGCCGCCTCACTCAAATACCAACTGGTATAGTTGTAGCACAAATGCAGCTTAATGATTCGCAAACGTGGATAGATGTAGATGTCCATGTGCCACAACAACCACTCACCATCAGGTAGACTGTGTGCTCGTTTGTTACCCTTATACTATAAAAAAATGTCGACCAAAAATATGCTTGACTTTGCCCGTCCCATCAGCATAAAATCAGGCTTATTCGCAAGAATAGTCCTGTCTGTGATAATGGCCCGGTCCTAGTAGAACCCGGCGTGGTCATTTTCAAGCATGACTTCTGGCAAATACTTATAATTCGACAGTTTTCGATCCATGACACCGTATTTTAGATCGAGCTTGCAGATGACATACCTAAGTTCACCAGGATGGCAAAAAGCTCGACAGATGTCGACGGCACCATCCTTTAGGATATATCCCCTATAGTTGTTCATCTTAATAACCTGATCCTGTATCGTACAGGCAAAACCTTCGGGCTCCCCAAAGAGGCCACCAAACCATAGGCCTCCAGTGAAGTGAGGCAACCGTATATATGAAAGTCTGATGTAGAGCCTTGTAGAATCTACATAGAGCTCCTTCTCCTTCCATACGATCTCACGTTCGGAAATGCTCTGTACTGCCGGGTCATGCCATTGCTTGTTGGCTAAGGATAGATACCCCTCTATGGCTTTATCATACGAAATGATGTCCGAGTAGAATGGATCATCTGATGTTGTCAGAAGGTAATTACGGAGGCTACGTACTTCGCTATTATGCATGGTGGGCGTGGGTTTTTAAGCGCGCTCACCATGTGCAGCCTCCGTAATTACTTCTTGATGACATCGGATAATCCATTCTTATGCATGGTGCATGCATGGCTTAAAAATCCATTTCCACCATGCTTCTGTGGCAAGTACAGCCTCATTACCGACGATCTCAGATGATGCATCCTATGGGACGTTTTAGTAGTGCGGACTTTTCTATCCAGGGCATTAAATTCAGTTTGAATCCGCTTGCGCGATACTTTATACAGCTAGAACGAGTGAGAGATTACATTTCTTCATATATTCTTTTTTTTACCATTTTTGCTAACAATATATATTTTTATATATAAATTTATTTGAATTTTAAAATATTTATTTACAATACCTTTTCTTAATATAAACGAGTTAAGATACTTACGTAGATACCAAACAACACAACAAACAACGGTAACAAACAACCACACAGTGCACTTGATAGTAATCTAATATTTATATATTTAATTGGCCAAGAACATTTATATATTTCCTCATTGATAAGTATCATAACACAGATGTATTATCACTTTTGCGAACTAACACGTAATGCCTCGTTAACGTTGAAAAGGATCTCCCGATATTGTCCCTTACCATAAGCAACACGAAATTATGCTGCTATTTTACGCTGGCGTTATTTTACTTTGTGAACGTGGTCCTTCCTTGCGTATTCGGTAACTTCGTTGATATCAAATTGTTGCCTTTAGAGATACCATGGCGTATAATACACCAATAATAAACAATACTTTAACTTCAGACCCGATTTTAATAGCAAATACTTATAAATTGTTCTATGCTTCGATAAGCGAAAATTGTAACCCGCTAGCACACGGTTCAAAAGCACACAATGCGTTGAATAACTCTGTATCTCAGCCCAGTGACCCCAAGAGAAGTATATAACACAAAATTAAAAAAAATAAAATGAGCTTCGGGATAGACGAATTACTACCAACCTTCATCAAATATGGAACGGATGAGTTAACTCTACCATTCTATATACTAGGATTTGGGTCCCGGGATGGCTCGTGTCTCGAAGTCCCGGGACTTTTCGTAATTTTAGTTGTCTTGAGTCCCGGGACTTTTGGGTCGAGACTCGAGACGAGAAAAGATTGTCGAAGTTGTTATATAATCATTTTTATTTTCAAATAATTGAAGGAGCCTAGCACCATGTGTTAGTTTAATGAATAATTACTTGGTCTACCACGTAACTACTGAGTACGCAACACAATAAATTAAACAAGTATGTGATTATGGGAATTATCAATGAGATTATGAACAATGATTAAATACTAGAACTACTAGATAATAGTAAAGTTATTAAGAATTAGTATGATTTTTAACTAAGTTCGTTTCATAACTATAAGATTTAACTGTTTACAAGTGCATCTGTGTGTGACTAAAAGAAATAAATAAAGCAATTATTAAGGCTGAAATTAACTTTAAAGTTATTTAATTTTCTGTTTAATTAATGATTTTTTTTATATTAACGCGAACACTACACATTGAACAAAACTATTTATACGGATTTTATCACGTTTAATTTACTATTTTAATTCCCGACCTTTCGGCTGTACTACCCTATGTTAGAGGAGTCACAGACAAGGTTGTCTACATTTTGAAGCGAGCTTCTATTAAAACATACTCCAAGCCGCCGAAGAAGATTAGTAATTTTTTACCATCCGTCAAGTGTTATATCCCTCTACAAGATGCAGGAGTGTACAAGCTTGACTGTGAATGTGGTCTCTCTTACATAGGAAAAACAAAAACATGGGAAGCCTGCAGTCTGTGAACATGTTCAAGACCGTCCCCGCTATTACATCAGATTTGATAGACCACAAATCCTCGCAAAAGAACACGGATTCCTACCCAGAATACGCGAGTCCATTGAAATTCAAAAACATCCTAATTTCAATAGAGAAGATGGATGGGTGCTGCCATCTGCTTGGGATCCTATAATTAACAAAATTAAATCCAAACCCAAGCATACCACTGCAAGACTTCAAGATACTGTAAGCTCATTCTGCGTAGATCGAACCAAAAATTAATATTATAAAACTGAAGGTAGCCGGGCAAACTGTGACATCAGGACGTCAAAGATCTCAGTCCCTCCCGTTACCATGGGTTGCTGTAAAGCACCCGTAACGTCGGGAATAAAAATAGTAAATTAAACGCGATAAAATCCGTAAAAAATTGTTTTATTCAATGTTTAATATACGACCTGGTAAGACATGCAGGAAGTCGATGGGTGTAGGTGGCTCAGGACCGTGCTTTGTGGCATTCCTTGGGGGAGGGCTATGTTCAGCAGTAGACTTATGTAAGGCTGTAATGATGATGATGATGATGTTTAATATATGTTGATTTTTACAAAAATTGCCTCTTTTTAATACGTTGCACCAGAAATTAACTCAATTAAAATCCTTCAAAAAAGGCTTACCCATCTTAGAAAAACAAAAAAGTGTTTTCTTAAAAGTCTCGAAGTACCGGGAATTCCCGGGACTTTGATTGTAGGCTGTCCTGCGTCCCGCGACTTTGAAATTATCGGGAATTCCCAAACCATACTATATACTAATCAACCTATCTCTCACAAAGGGCATCTTCCCAGACATTATATTCATAAGCCAATTGCTCGATATTAAAAAAGAAACTAAGTTTTATTAATTTTCCTGCGATGCTTCCAGCGCTTTTTAATTAAAACGATGGATCTGAACCGTGAACATTTGCGCGCTATGATATATTATGATTTGAAATTTGGTTCAACCGAACAATTAAGTTTACAGCGGCTACAATCAGCTTTAGGGGACTCAGCTCTATCACGCGCAACAATTTATAGGTGGTTTGCTGAATTCAAAAGAGGTAAAATTACTCTTAAATATGACCAAAGAACCGGGGCTCCGCAAACAGCAGTAACGGCAGAAAATGTATGGACTACTGAAATGTTGGTGCGAGAAGACCCACGAATCATATATACGGACATCGAAAAGATTGTAGGCATTAATTCGGGGAGCATTCATACCATCCTACATCACCATCTTGTAGTGAGGAAGCTTTGTTGTCGATGGATCCCTTGTTTGCTCTCCGCACGCAAAAAACAGACTCGTGTGGATTGGTGCCATGAAATGCGTCTACGTTTTGAAAACGAGGCATCTAGGCAGCTTTCAGAAATCATTACTGGTGACAAGATATCATCTATCAATACGAACCGGAAAATAAAAGGCAATCATCGGTATGGGTCTATTCAGGAGAGTTACCGATAATACTTCAAAGACCTCGCAACGTCGGCAAAAAATAGTGGCTAGTTTTTTTTTTCGCGGAGCGGACATTTGTCGACATAAATGCTGGAAAATTGTAGGTCAGTCAGCTAGCAGTAAGCTTTTCAAGCCGTGCGGGAGAGAAGACCAAAGACCGGGCTTCGGGGAATCATGCTGCATCACGATAAAGCCTCTTCACATACCACCCTTAGAACAAAAGAATTTTTTGAGGAATCTGGTGTTGAAACTCTAAGTCACCCACCCTATAGCCAAACTTAGCTCCTTGTGATTTCTTTTTGTTCCCAAGAGTTCTAAAGAAAACATAAAAGGCAAGTTTATTTCAAGCGCCGAAGAAACCGTGGCTGCCTACGAAGAAACGATTTCCGACTTGTCAGATCAAGACTGGCAAAAGTGTTTTCAGAATTGGTTTAGACGAATGGAACTTTGTATAGAGCATGATGGAGAATATTTTGAAAAGATGTAAAATAAATATTAATAGTATCTAGAATACTTTTTGTATATCTTAAAAGTTAATGAGTGTCCTACGTACCTTAATTTGTATTTATATATTGGAATTTTACAAATTTTTCCGAAAATACCCTTACTCCTACGTAAAAAGTAGCTGAAAATACGGCTTATATATATATATATATATATATATATATATATATATATATATATATATATATATATATATATATAGTTTGGCTTCCACGTGGATATTGACCCTAGTCAGCTGATTTTATGATTTACTTATTCAAATTCCACTGCTGTGTTAATGTTTTAGTATTTTCATGATTTTTAATGAAATTATCGTTTTATTCAGCTGTATACCAATTTTTTCCTCAGGATCGATTTTATTTCTCAGCCATGGTCAAAGATATAGTTAGTACTATCGCCTGTCTGCGTTTTCGGAAACGATTCACAAACACCCAGTATAAACTGTAAGTCGTATTTTTAGGTTCTCTTTTTACGTAGAAATTAGGATTTTAGGGTTATTAGGGTTTCGGACGAATTTGCATAATTCTAATACAAATTCACAAGGTAAAAAGTTTTTTTTTTAAATGAGGACGACAAATTTCAGTTTTTCTATGTTACACATATTGTGAATTAGTTTTTTTCTATAAGATGAAGATGCTAGGGGCATCTGTACTGTTACCCCACAGGATAATACCGTAGCTTTACCACGCCTGTGCATAAGCATTGTAAGTGATTAATGCAGTCTTGAGGACAATTGTCTTTTTTATTTCACTTAGGGCATATACAAAACTAGACAAATTGCTACGAATTTTTGGGAGAATTTTTACGATTGTAGAGAGTACAGCTATTGGGCGATAATTATCGATATCTGTTTTTGGATTTTTGTTATGGATGGGTATTATTTATATGGTATTATTAGAGATTGGTTGATTAGTTATACAGAATGGTAGAGTTAGCTCATCTGCTCAACGTTTGATTAAGGTTGGTGTTAATTAGTTTATCCTGTGCTCATTTTATGTTACGGCTGGTCGAACTGTATTGCTCTATACTGAATGTTATGAATTAATGAATAGTGCAGTGTGCTGTTTTGTTACTGATAGTGAATGGTTGAGTTAGCAGGAGAGCCAGTTGAGCATGCGCTGTCACACCTTTGTTATTTTTGAAATTGGCCTCCAGAATTTTATTATATTTATGACCATTATATGATCATAAATATAATAAATTGACAAAATATACAATTTTTTTGGTGGAAGGGAATTCTAATATTGCATTCAAAAGAAAGCGTTTTCTTTTTTATGTCATCTTCATCACCCCGTAAAAACTCACTGGTGTACATGGACCTACGCTGATGTCCTCTTGTTTTCTTGATGATCAGCGAACCAGACGTCTTGTTTATCCAAGTCTTATGTATTCTCTTTGAAGACTGATCGAAGTGAGATGTTTATACCGTCATCTATCCGAAGCCATCAGATTTTTCTGCAATTTCTCATAGTCACCGTTTATGATATCTAAGAATTTGGATACACATGATAAGCAAGAAACAAAGAATTACAAATTATTCTCCGGAAAATGTGATTTATTATGTTCCGTCCCTGATTCTATCCGCGTGTTTTATACACCGCTCATTAAGATTTATAGGCAAATGTATGCCACAAGCGTGTATCTTATTTCCAGTTACATTTATTTTAATAACAAGGATTAAAGAATAACAAGTTTAGATTACGTTTTAATAACGTTGTTGCACTTTACGATTTATTTTTCTCTATAACTTTTAAAATTTAGGTAAAAATGCATTAATTAATTAAGTACAACCATTTTTTTGTAAGATTAAAAAGTTTTCTAAGAATTTAGTTTTGAATTAAGCGTATCATTTAAAAATATTAAGTAAGAAATAAAGTAAAAAAAAAAGATAATTTGTGAAAAGTTTAAGTATAGTTCAAAATTATGTAATAATATAGAGATTTTGATTTTTTTTTATATTAGAGATTTCAGAATCTAAATATTAGGGGTTAAGAACCGTGGTAGCGAAGAGACGTATAATTTTCAAAGTACGTGAGCAATCTGCTTTTGATCCCCGCAGGCAAGAATGAAATTGTTAATTGTAATTTTGTTGAATGAAGAGTGAATGAAATCGTAATTTTCATGATCTGGCTTGGCGATGAACAAAAACAATTTTGTTTGTCCACAAAAACAATTGTGTGTTCGTTAATTTAGAAGGATAGACTGTATAATGAATTTTTTCTGTCATTAAAAACTAAATCTGAAAACTCAATTTTCATTGATTGAATATTTTAGAACTTTTTGAGTTGTTGCATGTTTCTAAGCAAAATATTTTTCTTCTTCACCATCATCAACCTGTTTAAGTCCACTGCATGCATATGGACGTCTCTAGATGTAAGGAAGATTTGCCATAAATTCTTCACGCTTGGCAGGCGGATTTGAGGATTTGGTTGGCGTGGTAGAGCTATGCTGCAGCTATATTACTGGTATAGTTGTAGCACGAATGGGTCGGCTCGACCGGGGAAAGACCACGCTCTCACAGAATACCATCGTAAAATAACAGCTTAATGCTGCTGTGTTTCGTATGGTGAATGTAGAGAACCGGGGACCCTTTTTACTGGAAAAGAGGCATTCCATCATAGTGCTCACGGGTGACAACGCATCTGCATTTTGATTCGTAATCGAGGATAGATGCAGATGTCTATGGGTCACAGCAACCACTTACCATCAGGTGGACTGTGTGCTTGTTTGTCACCCTTATCCTATATAAAAAAGGATCGCAGTACCGGACTTCTCCCACCTTCGACGCTCCTGCCCGTCGCTAGTCTGGATATTTTACGTTTGGCGTAAACGAGCCAATTTTTCGAAGCCATGATTTTTTCTGTATTCTCACGTAGTTACGTCTTACGAAGCCCAAGTGACAAAACATAGTAGTGTAATCATATATGATGTCATGCATACACAAAGTAATTTGAGCAAAATATCATTGTAAAAAAATATTTTGATGTTGTCCAAAAAAGCTTGATGTCCTTCCAATTATTGTTTTAAGGATTAGAAGTTGGAGGCAACATTTATTGTATTTTATGTGTGTATTATTTCGTGTAGCAACATTAAAAGTATAATTTATAAATAGTCATAAGTGCCAAAATACAGCACTCTTTTTAACAGTGTACTAGTAACGAATAGAGTTGCTAAAATTATGTTTCTAATACAATTACTACTGTTTTACTATATGTTTTCTCTCAATCATCTCTCTCCGCATAATTAAAATACAATAATTTCAACAGTAGAATGGCGTGTCTGTTCTTGGCTCAAAAGAGCTATCTAGGCTCTACACTTATTACGGTTATTTATTATAATTATTCTATCACTATATTTAAGGCGTTAACAGTGGTTGAAATGCCTAAATCTTGGATATTTAAGGCCTTAACAGTGGTTGAAATGCCTAAATCTAGGATATTTAAGTAAAAAAATCTCAATAACTGTTAATTTAATCCACAAAAAAAAAATACAAGGTAACAGAAGAAGATTTGGTAAATGTTTTTAATTTAACAAAATTGTATTTTTGTAAACCCCTTATTAGAAAAAAAATCCCCAAAGAGTACCTATCTTTGTCATATTTTGCAAAATTTCTCCAAAACGGCACAAGCTTTTTAAATAGTTCTTACACTAAAAAAAAGATCTTAAAAATATTAATATTTTTAATTGAGAGTTATATTTTTATTACCCGTTTTATAAGAGAATATATCATTTTTCCCTGAAATTGAATATATTTACGCGAGCGCGCATGCTCCGTCGTCATGTAAGCTCTGTCACAGTCCGTTTTCGGACATTGTCGAGGGTGGACCGCACGTCGGTGTTGGAGCGACTTCGTTCAAATATATATTAGTTTTTTAAAAGTTTATACTCAATTATAAATATTTTTATGACTAGAAATACTTAATTTAGTTAATATCTGTATACTGGTAACCGTAAATATTATTTTCTAAATAAATGAATTTTTAAAGTGCCCAAAGAAGAAGAAATTTTTGCGGCGACGTTGATTAGTGAAATTGAAAAATGCATTTTTATATAATTTAGATGTGGAACGACGAACATGCTCTCGTTACTTAGATTTCGATAGTTTTTAATACCTATGTAATTTTATTGTTGCATATTTTTATTAATTAGTTGATACTGAATTTTATAATTATGTATTACAATAAAACGCTGTTTATATAACTATGACTTTATAAAATATTATTGGGGAGGGAAATATAGGTAAAGATACTAACATTTTATCAAATCAAAACCATTTAAATAAATAAAAAATGGTGTTTCCCTAAGTATAAATACCTATATAAAGACATTCTTGCGTTTATGGTTTTTTTTATGTTAAAAAATGTTAAATGTTAAATATTCTCATACGCTTTTCTTCACACATATACACAAACATACACACACACACACGCACGCACGCACGCACGCACGCACGCACGCACGCACGCACGCACGCACGCACGCACGCACGCACGCACGCACGCACGCACAAACGCAAGCACGCACGCACGAACGCACGCACGCACGCACGCACGCACGCTCGCACGCACGCACGCACGCACGCACGCTCGCACGCACGCACGCACGCACGCACTCACGCACGCGCACACACACACACACACACACACACACACACACAAATAGGTCGCAAATAATACTTACCTAGTACTATTAGGCAAGAGTGAATAGGTTTTTGTTAAGTCAGTGCAATTCACCATCTTAAGCTACATAACCACTTACCGATGGGATTGTAGTTGCTATACTACTTGCTGGGTAAAAAAAAATGTACCCTGTGAAAGTTTGCATTTAGATATAATTTTTCTAACCAACCATAAAAATATGATGAGAATATGTATATAAGTATAAAGGTTGCCTCACACGGGACAGTAATAATATAATATTATATCTTGCATTATCTACGCATGAAAACTTTTAAAATTTCTAAATGCCGATGTATGTTCATATTAAGAGGCTGAATATAGCCACATTGAAATGCATGGGGATCGTTTTGTAATTTCACGTCATTATCGAAAAAAATTGTACGTATTTCAGGTGGCGGTTTGCAAAACACGATTCCACAAAAATTAACTCAATAGAAAATAATTGCAAAGTTGCTTCTAAAAATACTTAAATTTTCAATTTTTTTTTACATGGTAGAGCCATGCTGCAGCTATATTAGTAGTAGGTATATTTGTAGCACGAATGAGTCGGCTCGACCGGGGAAGGGCCACGCTCTCACGGAATAACATGTAAAATAGCAGTTTAACCCAGCTGTGTTTCGTATGGTGAGTGTAGAGACCGGAGAACCTTTTTACTGGAAACGAGGCATTACATCTTAGTCCTCACGGGTGACAACGCATCTACATTTTGATATATGTGTATGGGCCGTAGCAACCACTTACCATCAGGTGGATTGTGTGCTCGTTTGTCATCCTTATTCTATTTAAAAAAAAAAATCTGAGATTTCAGTAAAATAATGTTAAGTATTGTAAACACTCGTACAATTATGTCTCATGTTAATAAAGCTATTGGGCTATTTTGATTTGTAATAAAGTGATTTTATTTTATAGGTTAAATAATTTATTTACCTTTCTATATCAAGAACCGTTTTTCTGTCACTCCTATTGAATTTGACAGTGCTTGCTGAAATTTAGCATCTTTAGATGGATCATAATCGCCCGCTGATCCGGCTGTTAGATATTGCAAAAATAATCGAAAATATTTATTTTTACCTTCATGCCCAAGACTACCTTGTTTTATTTTATTACGGTCAAATAATATTTATTAGGTTATAAAGCAAGTATTTTTGTAAATGTTTTGTATGTAAATGTAAATGTTTTCATTATTTTCTTATTCTATTGTTTACAGTTATTATCACGTCTTAGCTTTACACCAAGAATTACATTAGAAATTCTTGATGGGATGCGCAGTAACGCGCATACATTATTTTCATCAAGAGCTATAATATATATATTTGTTTTTTTTTACCAGTAGAGTTTCAACAAAATCTTAAAAAAGTTCAATGAATTAAAATAAATGCCAATAATTATATAATTTCAAGTCAGTATTTTACATTTAAAGATCAGTTATAAAGAGCCAATGTTATTATTTTCATTTTGATTAATTTAATTCGAGACTAAAATAAATGTGAAAGGGCTTTTATCTGTAATAATAATTTTCATCAAAAATAACATAGACTTATAAAAGTCATATACATGGTCAATCATACTGAAGATTATCAATTGTACTACAAAATATTTAAAAGACTATTTCCAGCATAATGACCCGAATATAATCATTAATGTTTGACTGGCACACTTAAAAGTTTTATCACATGGCTAAATTATTGACTTTTGTATTATGATAAGGTCATGCTTTTCTATAAAAAGTTGCAAGAAATTTTAATTCAAGGCCCTATTGGTTTGTTTTACTTTTTACTTAATTAGTGAAAAAAAATGGACTGATCTAAAAGTTTACTTTCTTGTGTAAAAAGTGCTATTTAGAATTTTATGCAAATGATAATTAAAGTTTCTATGTAAATAAGTGTAACGTAGCGGGTATTATATTCAATGGTAGCGGCCATCCGTATTGGCAAAGCCAGCATCATTTTCTGTACAGAAACCGGCAGTGTTGCTCAAGGCACTATAAACAAAGCAGCTGATAAAATGTTACACTCATAACTGTTAACAAAAACTGTTTTATCAAATGGTCTTATGGATAGTAATAACTATTCCGCCGTGTTAGGTGCAGGAGCTATTATTAGAAGGAGAAGAGGTAAAATTTTGTTTTAGAAATGCACAATAAATATTGTTTTGTATACAATTGAGCATAAAATAAAAAATAACTTCAGCCAAAGAGCATAACTGGCATTATACTCAGGCCCATCAATTGGTATGGAAAAAAATAATTTTACCAGGTTTCAAAAAATCAATCAAAATTCAAAAAACATAAATATTAAAATCAAAAAATGTATATATGTATGTCTATACATACATTTAATGATTTATGGCCGCTTAGTAACCGACGGTGACTCACTATAACATCCTACAGTCACGCCGAAACTAAGAGGAGAGAATCATTGTAGAAAAGGTAATAAATTATTGCGGAAATTTTGTGATAAAATTAAAAAAATATAAACTTATCCAAGTTAATCTAACTTAGTCTAAATTATCCTTATGCGTTACAAAAAAAAAACAAATAATAAAATAGTGAGATGGCGTCAGTTTTTAAGAAGATATAACAAAAATAAACAAAAAAATAAATGTCTAAAAAGTTCAGTATTTAATTGATTATATACCGCTGACACTTAATCACGCTTTTCGAAACCACGCCAGTTGTAAACAATACTTGTGTGAAAAGACAAAATCTTCTTTTCAAATTTCCGCCGAGTTGTAAGTAGAAGGCCAAATAGGTCACGTGTCAATTTTAATTAAATATATTTTATATAAAGTGATCTTGACTACGTTTCATCAAGTAACCATTGGTAAAAATTAAAACAGGAATTTTACGATTGTGTTTACAAACAAACATTATTAGTTGAACCTTGCAGCTTGTTCATTATTTTTATTATAAATACCTATAAATGTATATATTATTAATAAATAGTTCCCATAATATATTGGATTATTTTTTATTTTGCCCTATCTGCAATGTTCTATGCTCTATAGTAAAGTGGCGTATGACATGACTGACAATCTTTCGAACGTTTTATCTAGGTACAAAGATGTTTTACGTTTTCGTCGCCTCCACATGATATTTTTGTCAACATAAGGTACCCTTCTATATCTGAAACGAATATAAATAATGCTATAAAATGAAGTAATAGGCTATACAAATCCCTCTACTGGGCACAGGACTCTTTTTTTATTTCTGAGAGGGTTTTAGGAAGGAAATGCCCGCCGTGCTTCTCCAATGCGTGTTGACGAAAATTGCAATTACGAATTTCATTCGTGCTGTCGGGGATCAAACCCGGGAAAATTTACAGCGAACGCTTTGACGACATATTTTTAATACGATACAAATAAATACGATTTAACATATATAATAAAAATTCTCACGTACTTGAAACTTGAACACTTGATAGCTCGTGATGCCTACCGGACAAAGGTACAGTACCACACCGTGCAATGTAATTGAAGATGCGTTACCGCGACATAATTCTCAGTGATGCGCAAGCATAACAGGCAGTATGTCACTTATATAATTGTCATCTCTACAGTCTATTAATCTTTGCACTTTTATAAGTAATACAGAACGTAGTTGCTAGACGGTGTTGACATCGGCTAAAATCTCTGCGATCGCCGTTTCGTCAAGGTCATTCAGGCTAGTTAAAGCCTTAAGTAGAAAAATCTTAATAACTGTTACTTACTCCACACAACTTAATCCACAAAGAAAAAATACAGGGTAACAGAAGAGGATGTGGTAAATGTTTTTAATTAAACAAAATTGTATTGTTGTCAACCCCTAATTAGAAAAAAAATCCCCAAAATAGTACCTATCTTTGTCATATTTTGCATAATTTCTACAAAACGGCACAAGCTTTTTAAATAGTTCTTACACTAAAAAAAAATTCTTAAAAATATTAATATTTTTAATTGAGAGTTTTATTTTTATTCTCCGTTTTATAAGAGAAAATATCATTTTTCCCTGAAATTTAATATATTTACGCGAGCGCGCATGCTCCGCCCAGTCGCAGACTCGCAGTCCGTTTTCGGACATTGTCGAGGGTGGACTGCGCGTCGGTGTTGGAGCGACTTCGTTCAAATATATATTAGTTTTATAAAAGTTATTATATATAATTGTATAGTCAATTATAAAAATATTTATAATTGACTATACAATTATAAATATTTTTATGACTAAAAATACTTAATTTAGTTAATATCTGTATACTGGTAACTGTAAATATTATTTTCTAAATAAATTAATTTTTAACGTGCCCAAAGAAGTAGAAATTTTCGCGGCGACGTTGATTAGTGAAATTGAAAAATGCGGTTTTTATATAATTTAGATGTGGAACGACGAACATGCTCTCGATTGATGCTTAGATTTCGATAGTTTTTAATACCTATGTAATTTTATTGTTGCATATTTTTATTAATTAGTTGATACTGAATTTTATAATTATGTAATACAATAAAACGCTGTTTTTATGAGTATGACTATATAAAATATTATTGGGGAGGGAAATAAAGATACAGATACTTACATTTAGGTACACTGTTATCAAATTAAATCAAACAATTTAAATTAAAAAAAAAATGGTGCTTCTCTAAGTATAAATAACTATATAAAGATATTCTTGGGTTTATGGTTTTTTTTTATGTTAGACAAACTATCATCTAAAAAATGTAAAAATTTTAAATTGGAGAGGGGTTTCTCTACGTGATAAAGTTAAAAATGAAGATATTCGCAGTAGAACCAGAGTAACTGACATAGCCCAACGGAATATTACAGTGAAATGGCAATGGGCTGGCTGTATAAACACACACACACACACACACACACACACACACACACACACACACACACACACACACACACACACACACACACACAAACACACACACACACACACACACACACACACACACTCACACACACTCTCTCTCTCACACACACACACACACACACACAAATAGGTCGCAAATAATACTTACCTAGTACTATTAGGCAAGAGTGAATAGGTTTTTGTTAAGTTAGTTCAATTCACCATTTTAGGCTACATAACCACTTACCGATGGGATTGTAGTTGCTTTACTACTTGCTGAGTAAAAAAAAATAAAAAAAATTTACTTTGTGAAAGTTTGCATTTAGATATAATTTTTCTAACCAACCATAAAAATATGATGGGAATATGTATAAGTATAAAGGTTACCTACACGGGACAGTAATAATATAATATTATATCTTCCATTATCTACGCATGAAAACTTTTAAAATCTCTGAATCCCAAGGTAAGTTCGTTCGTTTCGAATTTCATGTCGTTATCGAAAAAAAATTGTACGTATTTCAGGTGGCGGTTTGCAAAACACGATTCCACAAAAATTCACTCAATAGAAAACAATTGCAAAGTTGCTACTGAAAATACTTAAATTTTCAACGACAATTTTTTCTTACGTGGTAGAGCCATGCTGCAGCTATATTAGTAGTAGGTATAGTTGTAGCACGAATGGGTCGGCTCGACCGGGGAAGGATCACGCTCTCACGGAATACCATGTAAAATAGCAGTTTAACCTTGCTGTGTTTCTTATGGTGAGTGTAGAGAACCGGAGAAACTTTTTACTGGAAATGAGGCATTACATCTTAGTCCTCACGGGTGGACTGTGTGCTCGTTTGTCACCCTTACTCTATTTAAAAAAAACTTTCTGAGATTTCAGTAAAATAATGTTAAGTATTGTAAGCACGCGTACAATTATGTGTCTCATTTTAATAAAGCTATTGGGCTATTTTGATTTTTAATAAAGTGATTTTACTTTATAGGTTAAATAATTTATTTACCCTTTTATATCAAGAACCGTTTTTCTGTCACTCCTATAGAATTTGAAAGTGCTTGCTGAAATTTAACATCTTTAGATGGATCAGAATCGCGCGCTAATCCGGCTGTTAGATATTGCAAAAATAATCGAAAATATTTATTTTTACTTTCATGCCGAATTCTACGTTGTTTTATTTTATTACGGTCAAATAATATTTATTATTTTGTTATTCTATTGTTTACAGTTATTATCACGTCTTAGCTTTACACCACGAATTACATTAGAAATTCTTGATGGGATGCGATGTAACGCGTAACCATATTTTCATCAAGAACTATAATATATATATATTTGTTTTTTTTTTATCCAGTAGAGTTTCAACACAATCTTAAAAAAAATCAATGAATTAAAAAAATGACGATAATTATATAATTTCAAGTCAGTGTTTTACATTTAAAGATCAGTTATTAAGAGCCAAAGATCTTATTTTCATTTTGATTAAATTAATTCGAGACTAAACTAAATGTGAAAGTGATTTTATCTGCAATAATAATTTTCATCAAAAATAACATAAACTTATAAAAGTCACACGTTCACACGGTCGGTCACAACTTAACACGGTCAATCATACTGAAGATTATCAATTGTACTACAAAATATTTAAAAGACTATTTCCAGAATAATGACCAGAATATCATCATTAATGTTTGACTGGCACACTTAAAAGTTTTATCACAAGGCTAAATGATTGACTATTATATTATGATAAGGTCATGCTTTTCTTAAAAAGTTGTGAGAAATTTTAAATCACGGACCTATTGGTTTGTTTTACTTTTCACTTAATTAGGGAAAAACAAGGTGAACTGATCTAAAAGTTTACTTTCTTGTGTAAAAAGTGCTATTTAGAATTTGATGCAAATGATAATTAAAGTTTTTAACATAGCGGGTATTATATTAAATGGTAGCGGCCATCCATATTTGCAAATCCAGCATCATTTGCTGTACAGAAACCGGCAAAGTGTTGCTCAAGTCACTATAAACGAAGCAGCTGATAAAAATGTGACGCTCATGCACGCAATGTTTACATTGCCTTACATACAGGGTTGGCCGCAGGAAAATAAAATAAGATATGATTTAAATTTATTAATGAATAACTTTTCATGTAATAATAATTTAAACTTGACATTTAATTGTTACAATTATAATGATAGAATTAATTTAATAAATATAAATAATTTAATTAAGAAATTTTTGACTAGAGATAGGTATTACCTATCAAAATATAATTTAAGACAGATAGCAAATGTGCTATCTTATTATTTATATATTAACTCAGCCAAGGACTTGGCTAAACAGACATCTGCTTCTTTTGAGCAGTGTAATGACTTAATATGCAATTTGGAATCAGTTCCAAGTAATTTAAATTAGAAAATGAGACAATAGAGGTAATCTCTAGCAGTTATAATAACTTAAATAATTTAGAATGTGGCTTACAAATCTTTAATTGTATGACTCCACAGAAAGATAATGAAAATTGTTTACACTTGGTGCATCAAAATATACAAGGCATGATAGGCAAAGAGCTAGAAATTGAGTTGTTCTTAAATAGCAACAATATTCATATCTTATGTATTACTGAACATTGGTTAAAACCTTATAATTTAATGTTTAACTTCAGTAATCACCAGGTGGTCAGTTCTTTCAATAGAGATACGGTTTTAAGAGGTGGCTCCATAATATTAGCTAGTAAATTATTATCATGTAATGAACGTAAAGACATTGTGAGCCTCTCTGTTGAGCGAACTGTAGAAATGGCATGTGTTGAGTTTGAACACCTCATTGTTGACCCCCATGTTGTACATTTGAAACTTTTGAAAACATTATGGAGGAAATTTTTGCTAAGCTTAATAAACAGAATAAATCTGTTGTAATATGTGGAGACTTTAATATCAATCTCCTAGAAGCTTCCTCCATCAATATTAAATTTAAATCATTGTTTAAATCATATGGTCTTTTTAATTTATTTATAGAGCCAACGCCTATTTCTCAATCTAGTGCAACATGTATAGATAACATTTTTACAAATGTGAAGCCGTTGCATAAATGTATAATTCAAAAATTAAGTTCTGATCACTGTGGACAAGTAGTTTCGTTACCTTATGTTCACAAAAAGCAAGTAGATGAGAAAGTTGTGTCTGTTCCAGTAAATGCACGTCGCTTGGAGAAATTTAGAAGTATCATAGTGAAAAACCTTCCATCACTTTCATACCAAAATGATCTTAATTTTTTGTATGGAACATTATTTAAGCTTATTTGCAATGAATTTAATAATACTTTTACTTCTAAAACATTCTCCTTGAACAGTCGGAAGTCATTCAATGAATGGGCGACAGTAGGAGTCCATAAGAGCAGGCATACGTTATATGATCTTTACCATGAAAGGTCATATAATCATAGCATCGAATTTAGGGAATATTTACTTATCTTCACGCACAATCCCTGACGGGGTAGCCAGAGAGAACAGATCGCCAAGTGTCACGATCCTTACATATGTAAAAATATGTAAAAAAATATTCAAAAATATTTAAAAGAGTGTGCTCCATAGCCAAGTCTTTGCATTTGAGCAACAAAATTAAGACGGCTTCCAATAAAATCAAAATGACATGGAGTATAATTAATAGCGAAACTGGTAAGATCAACTCTCGCAATTCAAATTACCAGTTAAGTGTTAACAACAAATTAACTGTATCAGTTCAGGACGTAGCAATGGTTTTTGAGAAATATTTTACTGATATTCCGATCTTGACCACTAAGTCACTGAATTCTTCTCCTGCCGTCGCCGAATCATTACTTAAACAAAATGTAAATGTGTGTACAAAGAATTTTACATTTCATAAAGTGTCATCAAAAGATATTGTGAAATATTTTAAAACTATTGATGTTAAGAAAACTGCGGATCTGTGGGGGATTTCCGTTAAAGTTATTGCGTCTGTAATAGATACAATCGCGCCTCATTTAGCTATTATTTTTAATACTAGTATCGAATCTGGTGTGTTTCCTGATTTAATGAAGCATAGTAAAGTAATACCTTTATTTAAATCTGGTAGTACATTCATCATCATTCATCATCATTACAGCCCTTCACAAGTCCACTGCTGAACATAGGCCTCCCCCAAAGAATGCCACAAAGCACGGTCCTGAGCCACCTGCATCCATCGACTTCCTGCATGTCTTACCAGGTCGTCACTCCATCTCGTGGGGGGATGCCCTACACTTCGCCTACCGGTACGAGGCTGCCACTCGAAAACCTTTCTTCCCCATCAGTTGTCGGTTCTTCGAGCTATATGGCCGGCCTACTGCCACTTCAGCTTACTAATTCATTGGGCTATGTCGGTTATTCTGGTTCTACTGCGGATTTCTTCATTCCTGAGTTTATCACGCAGAGAAACTCCGAGCATAGCCCTCTCCATAGCTCGCTGAGCGACCTTGAGCTTCCTCATACGGCCAGCAGTGAAGGACCACGTCTCAGTTCCGTAAGTCATCACTGGCAACATGCACTGGTTGTACAATTTCGTTTTCAGGTTTTGAGGTATGTCTGACGAGAAGAGGTGTCGTAGCTTCCCGAACGCTGCCCAGCCGAGTTGAATCCGTCGATTGACCTCTCGGTCGAAGTTGGACTTACCTAGTCGGACTATTTGTCCCAAGTAAACATACTCGTCAACAACTTCGAGCTTAGTGCTCCCAACAAGTACCGGCATAGGTGTGACATGGACATTAAACATGATCTTTGTTTTGTCCATGTTCATCTTAAGACCTATCCGTTGGAAAACACTATTGAGGTCATTGAGCATAGTGCTTAGGCCCTCCAGCGATTCTGCCATAAGGACTATATCGTCGGCAAATCGAAGGTGAGTGATGTACTCGCCATTGATGTTGATACCGTATCCTTTCCAGTCCAGAGGCTTGAAAACGTCTTCCAATGCAGCGGTGAAGAGTTTCGGGGATATGACGTCACCCTGTCTTACACCTCTCTGCAATTGGATAGGTTTCGTACTCTGGTTCTGTACTCGAATAGCCATCGTAGCCCTACTGTACAAGCACTTCAACACTTCGATATACCGACAGTCAACTTGGCACCGCTGAAGGGACTGCAGCACCGCCCAAATTTCGACGGAATCAATTTCTCATTGTCCACAGATGCCAGACAAAGTGGCAAATTGTACTCTTCGGACTTCTGTACAACTTGCCGAAGGGTATGTATGTGGTCTATGGTGCTAAAGCCCTTTCGGAAACCGGCTAGTTCGGAAGGCTGGAAGTCGTCAAGTCTGCGCGCGAGACGATTCGTAATGACTCTCGAAAACAGCACATAGACGCGGCTCAGAAGGAAAATCGGTCGGTAGTTCTTCAAGAGAGCGTTGTCACCTTTCTTGAAGAACAAGACCACCGCACTTCTGCTCCATGCCTCTGGTGTAATGCCACCATGGAGGACGAAATTAAGGAGCTTCTGAAGGACTTCAAGTACCGGTCTTCCACCCGCTTTCAAAAGCTCCGCTGTAATTCCATCCTCGCCTGGGGCCTTACCGTTTTTAAGGTGCTGGAGAGCCATTCTAATCTCGCTCAGACTGACGTTCGGGATATCTTCGGAATAGTGTCGGATGAGATTCGCTCTTGGATCGTTACTCACACTTGCGTGTGGCTCCAACGATGACGTGTACAGCTGCCCATAGAACCTCTCAATCTCACTCAAAATCTCAGGTGTCCCGGAAACGATGCTGCCACATTCCGTCTTCAGCTTTGACAGTTGGCTCTTTCTGGCAGACAGATCTCTGGCAAAGACTTTGGAGCCTTGGTTCCGCTCGATCGCTTCTTCAATACGAGCTGTATTGAAGTTGCGTAAGTCCCGCCGCATGCATTTGGAGATCTGCCTGTTCAGGTGCCTGTATGCAGTCAAGTCAGTTGAAGAATGTAGCTTCATCTCCCGTCTAACAGCCATGAGATTAAGAGTGTGATCGGAGAGTTTTTGTGTTCTTCTGCGGCGGGTCTTGCAGAACTTAGTTCCGACCGCATGGATAGTTTCCACGAGCTTTTCATTCAAATCGTCCACTTCATTGCAGCCTTCTAGGCACTGAAAACTGTTTTGTAACTCGAGCTGAAAGGTTTCGGGACTTTGAAACAGAGCACGAGGGGGACGGAGCGTTGACTTCATTAGACGAGACCTCTCCAACTTAACGTTTAGGTTCAGTGTGCCTCTAACCATTCGGTGATCGCTACCAGTTTTCACCCTCGCGATCACGGACACATCACTGAACAGTTGTCGTCTGGTCGTCATAATGAAGTCAATCTCATTTTTTATCGAACCGTTGGGGCTCGACCAGGTCCACTTCCTGTGGCGCCGCTTCTGGAAGAAAGAGTTCATCATAAAGAGTCCCTCTTTCTCCATGAAGTCGGCCAGCTGCTGGCCCCTTGGGTTCCGTTGCCCTATTCCAAATTTCCCTACTTTCAGCTCACCGTTCTCTCTTGTACCTAGTTTTGCATTAAAGTCTCCCATTAACACCGTATATTTGGTTTTGGAGGAATGCATGGCTCTAGAGATATGCTCATACATTTCTTCCACCTCCTCATCGGGGTGTGCCGAGGTTGGTGCGTAAACCTGTATGACCTTCAGCGAATACCGTTTGGTGATTCTGAGTATAAGGTACGCAACCCTCGTCGACACACTCCCGATCTTTACAACGTTGTTAACAAGAGACTTGTGGACGATAAATCCGACACTTTCTTGGGACAGTTGGTCGCCCTCCCAGTGATAGAGCAAGTTGCCGGATTCGAGGACTAACGTGTCCTCCCCCTCTCTTCGGACTTCGGATAATCCTATAATATGCCAGCGAAACTTGTCTATTTCTTCTTCCAGCTCCACGATCTTCTCGTCAGTCATCAGGGTGCGTGCGTTGTACGTTGCCAGGTCGAGTCGTATAAGGTGGCAACCGAAGCTCCACCGGAGATTCTTAGCACCCCCTGCCCCGCCGTTACCATGGTCGCCACCGTAGCCAGGAATTGCGGGGCCGCCGGGGACTGGGGGCCGTCTGTTTGTTGCTTTAGTCATTGGGGGGTATTTGCCATAGTTGCCACGCTTAGCGAGCGAGTTGGCAACCGCAGTTTTTTTATTGTAATTTTGGCTATTATCAGGAAGATGCTGCTGCCCATCTCCTACCTGTTTCCCTTTGTCGCCTTTTACGACACCCACGGGAGGATATGGGGTAGTGGATATTCTTGACCGCCACTACACGGCCTACATTAGACCCCGCCAATTTTAGACCTATTTCTGTACTACTAACACTTAGTAAGATTTTTGAAAAACTTGTTCTTGATCAAATGTTAATTTTTTTTATATAAATAATTTACTTCATAAAAATCAATTTGGTTTCACAAGGGGTCGCTCGACAACTGATGCCGGTGTTGAGCTGATTAAATATATCTTTAATGCATGGGAGAATTCACGGGATGCTTTGGGTATATTTTGTGACCTATCCAAAGCCTTCGATTGTGTTCACCATGAAACATTAATCAGGAAACTTCAACACTACGGTGTAAGAAGTGATGCCCTTAAATTAATTATTTCATATTTAAGTAAGAGAACGCAAAAAGTTGTCATTAACAATATGAGCTCTTAAGGATCGATGGTACAAATGGGCGTGCCTCAAGGCTCAATTCTCGGCCCCTTTCTGTTTCTTGTATACATTAATGACTTACCTTACATAGTAGGGGATAACCATGATATAGTATTATTTGCAGATGACACTTCTTTAATTTTCAAATTAAGTCGACCATATCTAAATTAGTAAATTGGTTCGATGTTAATAATTTGCATTTAAATGACACTAAAACAAAATTAATGAAATTCGTGACTCCAAATGTCAAACAATTAAATACTAATGTAATTTTAAATGGGGAGAAACTGAGTCTTATAGATACCACCATTTTTCTTGGAATCACACTAGACGCGAAGCTTCAATGGAGCCCCCATATATCAAAACTAGCAAGCAGACTTAGTTCTGCAGCATATGCTGTAAAAAAGATTAGAAGTCTCACCAGTGTTGAAACAGCTAGACTAGTTTACTTCAGCTACTCCATAGGATAATGTCGTATGGTATTTTGCTATGGGGAGACGCAGCTGGCACTGAAATTATATTTGTTTTGCAGAAGAGGGCCATAAGAGCAATTTATGATTTAAAGCTAAAGAGTCGCTGCGACAAAAATTTAAGGAAATTAATATATTAACTTTGGTCTCTCAATACATTTATGAAAATGTAATGTACGAACACAAAAATAAAAGTAGTTTTACAAAAATAAGTGATATTCATTCTGTAAATACTAGGAACAGACACAAGCTAGTAGTACCAGTTACTCGACTCCATCGAGTCAGTAATTCATTCTTGGGGCGATGTATACGCTTTTACAACAAAATTCCAGAAAATATACAAAGTTTGACCTGTTCAAAGTTCAAAAACTTTATTAAACTAAGTTTGTATAAAAAAGGTTATTATAATAATAAGGAATTTATGGATGATAATGTTACGCGCCACTATTAATGTCTTGTACATGGCAACACTAGTTACACTAGCGCCCTCTAGTGTCGAGTAAAAGAAAGTGTTGCGCGCCACTATTAATGTCTTGTACATGGCAACACTAGTTACACTAGCGCCCTCTAGTGTCGAGTAGCAGAACTAGGAGAGTCGAGATCCTTCCACAAATTTCGGGACCGATATGTACTCGAACATTCTAGATGTCGCTACAGTGGAAGGTTCTGGAAACTGTCTGAGGCCCTATATAAGGCCGGTATGGACCACGACCAGGGCAGTATTGAATTGGCGATACAAGAGAATACTTCGAAGCGAAATAACGGCGAACTGTGTTTTTAGATTGTAATTAGTGTTGTGTAATTAAAGTGTCAATTTTGGTTATTCGATCGGCAGTTTTTAATTGTCTCGAACCTCAAGCTCGTAACAATTGGTGTCAGAAGTGGGATCAAATATGCCGATTTTACCTAAAGACGACACGGAGGGTATCCGTACCCGAAGTCAACGCCAACAGGAGACGGACCAGAGACGATTTGGTAATGCAACGCCGCAAACGTCGGAGGGCGAGCTGCTAACCACGGAGGCCGGCCCGTCAGCAGCTCCTGCATCTGTAGCACCTGACTTAGGTGCTCTGATGATGATGCTGCAGGATCAGGCTCGCCGACAGGAGGAACAGGCCCGCCGACAGGAGGAACAGGCCCGCCGACAGGAGGATCAGACCCGTCGGTTGGAAGAGCAGCTGCAGCGCGGTATGGAAGAACAGATGCTCCTCAGGAAGGACCTTCACGCTACCTTCGGGAAAGAGATAAAGGAGGTGAAGGATAGGGTTGCTCAACATGACAACCGCCTGTCGGAAGCTGAAACCCGAATCGACCAAGTGAACAATCGGGTTGACAGCGTGATGGCTGATGTGAAGAAAACGCTGGACGACCTCAAACTTGGGGATGAAATTACAGCTCCCGTAGTAGCTACAACACCTTCGCTACGTGAATTCAAAGTACCGCCGTTCGACGGGAGTTCTTCCTGGTCGGCCTACAAAATCCAGTTCGAGGCTGTCATGAAAGCGAACGGCTGGAATAAAAGTCAGGTTATGACTGCTCTCACCCTAGGCCTACGCGATCAGGCATTAACTGTTCTGGAAGCTCTCGGTAAGGAAGTGACTTACGAGCAGCTCCTTGAGGCATTGGAGGCGAGATATGGCGATGCTCACCTGGAACACGTCTTTCGTGCGCAGCTCAAAGATCGCGTGCAACGCAGTAACGAAAACCTGCAGCAGTGAGCCCTTGAGGTGGAGAAGCTGGTTCGAAAAGCGTACCAGTCTGTACCTGCGCTCATTGTAGGGAACCTGGTGCAGACATTCATCGACGGCATCCGCGACCTTGAAGTCAGAGCTGCTGTGAGCCTCGAGCACCACGAGACGCTTAAGGACGCTTTGGCCCATGTACTGGAGGTGGAAGCCGTGTGGCAGGATCATCGTTCCCACCGCGTCAGGGAGGATGTAGCAGCTACAGTTCAGGACCGCAATAAGGGCTACAGCCCTAGGTGCTACGGCTGTGGGGAAAGGGGCCATCTTCGATCCAGCTGCCCTAAACGAACTGTAGAAAGGGAAGGTGATCGATATCGAGGGGGTAGTGTGGCTGACAGCACCGCCCAGCAGCAGCAGGGAAACTGGCGGGTGCTGGCTGATGTTAAAAGAGCCCCAAGGATTTCGATCTCACAAACCCGTGATGGAAACAGCCTGATCATCAAGGGCGAGGTCAACGGTAAGCCGTGTAAACTGACCATAGACACTGGAGCCTCTCGCACGGTTGTCAGTTCCCAACTTATAAATCAGTTTCTTGGGGACTCCGCATACAACCGCGAACGCATTAATTTGGTGACAGCCACCGGTCAGCGCATATCCGTCCGTGGAGAGAAGGAGATGGAGTTGAAGCTAGGCAGCATGATCTACCTGCATAATGTCATCGTGACTGATATAATAGACGACTGCATCCTGGGCCTAGACTTTATGAGGAAGAATTGTTGTGAGATCGACGTTAAGCAAGGTGTTTTGAAATGTGGACAAGAGGAACTTTTCGTGGAAGGGGCGTTACCAGGGAATGTGTACAGCCTTAAGAAGATTGTTCTTCCGCCGGGATCGGAAACGATTGTGCCGGGTAGTCTTCCTCGGAGTCCTGGGCAAACTCATCGTTGTGTACTCGTGGAAAGGGTAGACAATGACTTTCCATGGAAAGTGGCTCGAACCTTGTTCAGAACCACCGACATCTCAGGAGTACGTGTGTTGAACCTTTGTGATCAGGGACAGATTATAGAAAAAGGCACATTGGTTGGTACTAGTGAGGAAGTGGATTGGTTGCGTCGGTGCGAATATCTATCGACCGGGACCCCCAGCAAGGATGGACAAACGAGAGTGACTACACTTTTAGAAGACTGTCGCAGCATTCTTTCCCCGAATGAAATGGTCAAGACGAAGAAGTTTTTACTCAAGTACTCCAATGTTTTCTCGTCAAACGAAGCTGACATAGGAAAGACTGGCTTAGTTCAACACAAAATAAATACAGGACAAGAATTGCCTATTCGTCAGCGGCCAAGAAGATTGCCTGTAGCACGTGAAAAGGAAGTGGAAACCATGATTGAGGGAATGGTGAAGGATGGTGTTATTGAACCTTTATCTAGTCCATGGTGTTTACCTGTGGTGCTGGTAAAGACGAAGGACGGCAGCATGCGGTTTTGTGTGGA
Organism: Parnassius mnemosyne; assembly: GCA_963668995.1. Taxonomy (NCBI): domain Eukaryota; kingdom Metazoa; phylum Arthropoda; class Insecta; order Lepidoptera; family Papilionidae; genus Parnassius; species Parnassius mnemosyne. The sequence goes on from CAVLGL010000083.1 coordinate 21,592,953, forward strand.
CTACCGCCGCCTGAACGACGTTACAAAGAAGGACAACTTACAAGAATTGATGGACATGCTTACAGGCGTAAAGTGGTTTAGTACGCTGGATCTGAAAAGTGGCTACTGGCAGGTTGAAATTGACCCTAAGGGCAAGGAGAAAACTGCATTCTCCACAGGAAAGGGCCTGTGGCAATTTAAAGTCATGCTGTTTGGATTGTGCAATGCTCCAGCAACGTTTGAAAGGTTGATGGAGCTTGTACTTACCGGGCTTATTTGAGATGCCTGTCTCGTCTATTTGGATGACATCATCATCGTACGCCGTACGTTTGAGGAACACCTTCAAAACCTGGAACGCGTGCTCATGAAGATCCAGAGTGCCAACCTCAAGTTGAGTCCAAAGAAGTGCTCACTATTCAAACGGCAAGTTAGTTTTTTGGGGTATGTAGTGTCGGAAGAAGGTATCCGCACGGATCCAGAGAAAATTGCTGCTGTCAAGGAGTGGCCGGTCCCAAAAGACAAGACACAGGTTAGAGCATTTTTGGGTTAGTGCTCTTATTATCGGCGATTTGTAAAGAACTTTGCAGATATAGCCAAACCTCTGCACAAGCTAACTGAGGAGAAGCGACAATTCTGCTGGGATGAAAGTTGCGATATTGCATTCCAAGAGCTCAAGAACCGTCTGTGCAAAACGCCTATTTTGGGGTACCCTGATGCGGGCAAGGAATTCATAGTTGACACAGACGCAAGTGATATAGGACTTGGCGGTGTGTTGTCTCAACGGAATGGTGATCAAGAGATTGTGATAGCGTACTTCAGCAAGTCGTTGTCAAAGCCGAAAAGGAACTATTGTGTCACAAGACGGGAATTGCTTGCTGTGGTAAAGTCCTTGCAGCATTTTAGCAAATATCTTCTAGGGCGGAAATTCCACTTACGATCTGACCATGCTGCACTGAAATGGCTATTGCAGTTCAAAAATCCGGAAGGACAAGTTGCGAGATGGATTGAACTACTGCAGGAATACGACTTTGTGATCAAACATCGCAGCGGGAAATCTCATGGCAATGCAGATGCATTGTCAAGAAGACCTTGCCCTGAAGATTGCAAGCATTATACTAGGCAAGAGTGTAAGGAAGTGGTATCTGTGAGAATGCTCAGGACAGACCAGCTCAGCAATGAGTGGAAGGACAGCCTACAACATGCACAGCAGGAAGATTCGGACATTAAGCCGATTCTGGCATGGATGAAGGCCAGTGCTCCTAAGCCCAAGTGGAGCGACGTCTCAGCAATGAGTTCGACCACGAAAAGCTATTGGGCCCAATGGGACAGCTTGCTGATTCAGGATGGAGTCCTGTGCCGTAAATGGGAAAATGGTCGGGGAGACAGGTGTCATTTGCTAATGGTTGTCCCTAAGGCTAAAGTGCCGGATATTCTACAGCTGTACCATAGTGGTTGTTCAGGAGGCCACCTGGGAGTTAAACGAACTCTCCTGAAGATCCGAGAACGGTTTTACTGGGTCCACTGTCGTGACGATGTCGAGGACTGGTGCCGCAAATGTACAAGTTGTGCGGCTGTAAAGGGACCTCAAATTCGTAGTAGAGGCGCATTGAAATTGTACAATGTTGGTGCACCATGGGAGAGGATAGCCATTGACGTTGCGGGGACGTTTCCTGAAACTGAAAGTGGTAACAAGTATTTCATGGTTGTGATGGATTACTTCACTAAGTGGCCAGAATTCTTCGCCATTCCAAATCAAGAAGCTTCAACCGTTGCAGATAAACTAGTTCATGAAGTCTTCTGTCGTTTTGGAGTACCTTTAGAGATTCACAGCGATCAAGGAAGGAATTTTGAGTCTCAAATATTCCAGGAAACTTGCCGAGTTATGAGTACTCAGAAAACACGAACAACTTCTTACCACCCACAATCTGATGGAATGGTAGAAATATTTAATCAGACATTGGAGAGGTACCTAGCAAAAGTTGTGGAAAAACGGCAACGAGACTGGGACAGGCACATACAACCGTTTTTGTTGTCATATCGAAGCGCTGTTCACGAAAGTACATCAGTGACACCAGCTTTCTTAAACTTTGGGAGAGAATTGCGGCTGCCTGCAGACCTGATCACCGGAATACCACCTGATGCCCCACGCAGTATAACCGATTATGCAAATGACTTGCGGAACAAAATGAATGACATTTATGAGCACGTCAGACAGACGGGCCAGCAAACGTCTGAGAAGATGAAAACACGGTATGACCGCAAAATGAACAACAAGGGGTTTGATGAAGGTTCACTAGTGTGGTTACACAATCCAGTTCCCAGCAAAGGGAAATCTCCTAAGCTTCAAGCTAAATGGGACGGACCGTACCGGATTGTGACAAGGATCAATGACGTAACCTACCGGATACAGAAAGGTGTCAGAGGTACTCCTAAGATTGTCCATGTGGATCGACTGGCGCGTTATTATGGGGCCAATAATGCTCGGGACGAGCATGTCTTAAGAGGGGGCAGTGTAACGCGCCACTATTAATGTCTTGTACATGGCAACACTAGTTACACTAGCGCCCTCTAGTGTCGAGTAAAATAAAGTGTTGCGCGCCACTATTAATGTCTTGTACATGGCAACACTAGTTACACTAGCGCCCTCTAGTGTCAAGTAGCAGAACAAGGAGAGTCGAGATCCTTCCAGAAATTTCGGGACCGATATGTACTCGAACATTCTAGATGTCGCTACAGTGGAAGGTTCTGGAAACTGTCTGAGGCCCTATATAAGGCCGGTATGGACCACGACCAGGGCAGTATTGAATATATGATACAAGAGAATACTTCGAAGCGAAATAACGGCGAACTGTGTTTTATTATTAGTGTGATTTTAGATTGTAATTAGTGTTGTGTAATTTAAGTGTCAATTTTGGTAATTCGATCGGCAGTTTTTAATTTTATCGAACCTCAAGCTCGTAACAATAATAACCCCTGGAAATGAGGTGATCGCTACCAAGCTATTTCTTATTTGTTGTGTTGTTAATTTGTGTAACATCATGATTGTAAGCTTTTTTAAAAAAAATTAAATTTAAAAAAAAGTCCCGCTGGGTTTCTTGCTGGTTCTTCCCAGGACAGAGGTTTTTTCCGAACCAGTGGTAATCAAACAAAAGAGTGACTTTCAATAAGTATTATTTATAATCTATATTGAATAAAAAAGTTTTGTTTCTGTTTCATAACTGTTAACAAAAACTGTTTCTGCAAATGGTCTTATAGATAATAATAACTATTCCGCCGTGTTAGGTGCAGTAGCTATTATTAGAGGGAGAAGAGGTAAAATTTTGTTTTAGAGATGCGCTATCAATATTGTTATTGTCTGCAATGAGCATAAAATAAAAAAATAACTTCAGCCAAAGAGCATAACTGGCATTATAATCAGGCCCATCAATTGGTATGGAAAAAATAATTTTACCAGGTTTGAAAAAATCAATCAAAATTCAAAAGAACATAAATATTAAAATAAAAAAATGTATATATGTATGTCTATACATACATATAATGATTTGTGGCCGCTTAGAAACTGACGGTGACTCAGTATAACATCCTACAGTCACGCCGAAACTAAGAGGAGAGAATCACTGTAGAAAAGGTAATAATTTATTGCGGAAATTTTGTGATAAAATTAAAAACTTATCCAAGTTAATTTAACTTAGTCTAACTTATCCTTATGCGTTACAAAAAAAAACAATAAAATAGTGATATGGCGTCAGTTTTTAAGAAAATATAACAAAAATTAAGAAAAAAATAAATTTCAAAAAAGTTCAGTATTTAATTGATAATATACCGCTGACACTTAATCAGGCTTTTCGAAACCACGCCAGTTGTAAACAATACTTGTGTAAAAAGACAAATCTTATTTTAAATTTCCGCCGAGTTGTAAGTAGAAGGCCAAATAGGTCATGTGTCAATTTTAATTAAATATATTATATGAAGTGATCTTGACTACGTTTCATCAATTAAGCATTGGTAAAAATGAAAACAGGAATTTTACAATTTTGTTTCCAAGAAACATTATTAGTTGATCCTTACAGCTTGTTCATTATTTTTATTATAAATACCTATAAATGTATATTTTATTAATAAATAGTTCCCGTAATATTTTGGATTATTTTTTATTTTTCCCTATCTGCAATGTTCTACGCTCTATAGAAAATGTGGCGTATGACATGACTGACAATCTTTCGAACGTTTTATCTAGGTAAAAAAATGTTTTACGTTTTCATCGCCTCCATATGATATTTTTGTCAGCATAAGGTACCCTTCTGTATCTGAAACGAATATAAATATTGCTACAAAGTAAAGTAAAAGGCTATACAAGTCCCTCTCTCACACACAGGGCACAGGACTCTTTTTTTATTTCTAAGAGGGTTTTAGGGCAAGGAAATACCCGCCGCGCTACCCGAATGCGTGTTGACGAAAATTGCAATTACAAATTTTATTCGTGCTGTCGGGGATCAAACCCGGGAAAAATTTACAGCGAACGCTTTGACCCAGATCTGCTAATACGATACAAATAAATATGATTTAACATATATAATTAAAAAAAACTCTTACGTACTTGAAACTTGAACACTTGATAGCTCGTGACGCCTACCGGTTAAAGCTACAGCACAATGTAATTGAAGATGCGTAACCGCGACATAATTCTCAGTGATGCGCAAGCATAACAGGCAGTATGTCACTTATATAATTGTCATCTCTGCAGTCTATTAATCTTCGCACTTTTATAAGTAATGCAGAACGTAGTTGCTAGACGGTGTTGACGTCGGCTAAAATCTCTGCGATCGCCGTTTCTTCAAGGTCATTCAGGCTAGTTAAAGCCTTAAATACAATTTGTTTATTAATAAATGTGCTCGTTCATAATGCAAACCTTACTAAAGTATTTACAACATTATAATAATATTCTATTTTATTATAATACTATACTTTGGACAATTTATACAAAATATCATGTCAAATAAAAAGAATATTGATTTTAAAAATTGTGTTACCTAAACGACAAAAGCAAGGGAATCATTGCGGCACCGTTAAATAATTTTCTTCAAAGCTTCAAATAAATTGTCTGTTTTTCTAAAACCTTTACAAATGAATGTAAATTTATTAAATTTGTAAGTACATATGTTTTAAATCGTATCAGTCTCTCACATTTTGATTTGAGTAATACCAGGAAGCATTTCGAATCGTTTTTAAAATGCAAATTGACTCGCGAGTAAAAACCAACAAATGCTTTAAAAGCGACCTCGCATTAAAGGATTATTTCACGGATGAAGCGTTATTTCACACATAAATAACGTATTTTATGCCACTCCCTAAATGTTTTTCAGTGTGTAAGTACTCATATTTTATCAAAGACGTTAAGTAGGTTCACACAGGTAAAGTAATAATTTTACGTTGAAGATAAAATGCTAATTTTGAATACTAAATCTATTGAAAATTTGCATTTTTACTCATATTACATATTTTTTTACGTGGTAGAGATATGCTGCAGCGAAATTATGGTTGGAGTACGAATAGGTAGGCTCGACCGGGTAAGGACTACTTCACAAAATACCTGCGTGAAATAGCAGCTTAATGCTGTTATTTTTGTATGGCGAGTGAAGGGAACTGGAAACCCTTTTTACTGGAAACGATGCATTCTAAGCTGATGCATCTTAGTCCTAGGAATAACGCATCTACATTTTAATTCTTAACGGAGGATATCATCATCGTCATCGTCATCATTTCGTTGTACGAAGTCATTCCGCATAATTTTTTTACTTATCAAATTGAGGGTCGTAGGCACGGAACAAACGTAGTGGTATGAACAAACCTAGGTGTTTATAGCTACTTAGGTTATTACAATCTCTCAATGGATATTAATAGATGTGCACTGCTTTCTTGTTCAGATAAAATTATTGCTAAGGAAATGGCAATTTAGAACCCATTAAAACGTTATATTGAATATTTCCGAACTCTATTAATTCATAATTTCTATGCCACGATTTAAGTCCCTTTGAGTCGTTAATGATCTTTAAGCAAAGGATTGCTCTTCCAATAAAGAATACATTAATTAACAATTAGCCTTGATTCAAATTTCTTGTAAGGGATCATTTTATTTAAAAAATTAAACTACGAGTAATTCAACTTTTAAATATAATTCTTTAAGTTTAATAAAGCTTTTTAATGCTCTTAAACTATTATTTTGCCCACCGTGTCGTGGAGAAATACGAGAATTCATTGTCCCATTTCATCCCACGGGTACCATAGTAAGCGGCTGTAGGATATGCCAGAAAGATCCGTGATCCCGGAAGCACGTAAAATTTTAGTGTGGGAGACGTTTGGTATAACGATCATCAAACCATTTGCCAAATTATGCTATTAAAGCAAATCCTCTCTATAACGGAAATCCATGTGCGTCTGTGGACTTTTATGTGCCAAGGAAAAAAATTAAACAATTTATATAAGTATGTACGTAATAAATTCTTATATTTACGCGAACACTACACATTCTTGTATTGTAGGGCGTTCTTGTATTACTGGAGGGTGCTCAAGTGAAGATTCCTTATATGAAGGGGTTGTCGGAGATACATAACCATTGTTGTACATATATATGTGTGGTCGGCTGACCGACTGCTACCAGTACTGTAACGGTGTGATAGAAAAGCATTAATATAGAATATATCTATGATGCATAAGCATTATGATAGCAGAGTTATGACTTGAAGTCCCATATGTATCAGACATATAATAGTTAGGTCTTTGAAATAAAGTAAATATGTGGAAGGTCTCAAATATGTACAAGTATATTGAAAGAAATGGGACTTGAAAAGAATTATTATCTATAGTGGCGTGTAGATTGCTTCACAGCGTCCGAGACCGAGGTAAACTTGGACTCGCTAACCGATGTGTTCTAGACATATCATCTGAGTGCTGGTGGTAAGCGGGTTTGTTGTAGCAATACGACTTGCCCGTGAACTTCGCACATCCCTATCGTTTGTGGGCGGCGTCTTGGCGCATAACGTTATGATACGTCGGCTATCTTTCGGATTAGGGTGAGTGTGTTTGGTAGTACTTTTAAGTGCAGCAAGCATACTCAACTGCATGTCTTAGTGCAATAGCGTTATGATACGTAGAGTTTTGGCTACTGACGTCTTAGTAGCTTGCGACTATGATACGTTGGTGGTATTTTTTTATTAACAACAGTACCAGTTTCGTTACTAAAGTCGATTGGGATCATCTTGGTATGTTGTGAGGGGGTTCAGTATGATAGTTGCATTGGTGCTTAATGCTACTTGCGGTATTGCGTCTTGTGATGGATCTCCGAGAGTGCTACGCCTGATTCGACGCATCTTGTGATTCTGGTTGATGAAGGTATGCGGGTGGTGATGTCTGCTGGGATTGTATGGGAGTCCTTGGGATAGTGTATGCCCAACGATAGCCGTATTGATGCTTGTTCCGTTCTGCAGCATTGCATCTCTGCGATGGTTGTTTGGCGCGTCGCTATTCTCAATGGCGCTCTCTGCATCATGGTTTGACTCACAGCCTAAGTAGTTTTGCCCAAGTTGGGTCCCTTCATTACGGGGCTGCAGACTGTCTGGCCTCCATGATGTTTTATATTACAATATAATAATATATTTCTATAAATTTCACACCTTTGAATGATTGAAGGCAACTTGTCGGTGGGTGAGACAGACATGATCGAATAATGCATATACTCAACGTCAGCGACACAAACCTGATGGCGAATTATTACTATTATCTTATAATTGCCATTGTATTTTTGGTGGAGCATATGTGTCTACTTCATGCGCGTGGTAGTGGAGGGAAAATCTGACGAGACTAAAGGCTGCGTCCGAAAGCCGCGCAACGTGGAACCCCATTCTCTTGAGATGAGCGCTAGGCTCATGACACGCTTTGCGTCTAATTAGCCGTGCTGATCATGCAATTGGTGGTGATGCCGTACACTTACATCGTGTATGCAGGAACGGCGGTCTGGCAGGTGGTGGCGCTCATGGAGGGCTTTTTATGGCCAGTGTGCCTATTATTGCTTAATCCGTGTGACGTACATTCACTGTGGCTGGATTTGATCGTATTCTGTATGGCGTTTACACGCATTGAAATGCGTGACTTCGGTCGATGTTTGTGTTTACGCACTACCAAGAGGTCAAGTCCTCTTTTACTGGTACGCCAGTTATTTCGCTGTGGAAGCGCGTTGGTTGGTTTTCGTTCACCGCACACGGCGTGTGTGGAGCCGTGTGCCTCCCCCACATTTTTTTAATGTGGGAGAGCAAAGGCCTTGTATCTCGTATTTTATATAAATATTATGAGCCTTTGCCAAGCGGGAAGGGATTATTTAATAAGGAATGGACTGATTTGAACCTGATACAAGTGGAATAGGGACGATTTATTGTTCTTTACTCTTGAGACCTGTCTTAGTAGTAGTAGTCAGGAGTATACACAAGCTTGATTGTGAATGTCGTCTCTCTAAGATATGATGAACAAAAAGACCAATTAAAAACCCGCTTTAAAGAACACATAGCTAATGTGATGAACCGATGCTAGGGAAAGTCTGCAGTCTGTGAACACGCACAAGATCGCCCCGGTCACTACATCAGATTGATAGACCACAAATCCTCGCTAAAGAACATCGCTTCCTACCAAGGATGATTCGCGAGGCTGAACTGCTAAAGCTGTAACCGAATCGAAAAACATTGATAAATATTTATAACAAAGCCATAAAACACGATTCTATGCAATTTCCATTATTTGTAACTTTATTTCCTAAACGAAGCTCAATTTCTTATGTAATTTAATATTTTTTTTTTAGTTTACACTTTCATCGTTTCAAATAAGATCTTTATAGATGCTATCTTTTTCGCACGCTAAATAATGCACGCCATCACTCTTTTTACCACTTAAGAAGTAAAAAACGCCGTCGAGAATATCAAATGATTTACATCATTACTGTATCAATAAGTGGTAACAAAATAAATCGTTATCCTCAAAGTTCTATGTCGTTTATGATAGAGCTTCTGTGTAAACGACATTAGAAGTAGGCTTAGCCGGGGTGTACACAAAAAGGTTACGGGGGCTACTAACGCGAGAAAAAGCAACATAGAGTTGGCCATGTGCAAAACAGTCAGTACTAAGGTGCACTCCTACAACGCGTAAAGTTTGACCTTGCACTTTATTTACGGTCATCGCATAACACACGCTGACTGTGACTGGGAACTGAACGCGCTTAAAACTAAAAGGAAAGTTATTTCTTAATATAGAGGGAATTTTGGGCAGTGCTGCCAGATCAAAAAACTCATTCAGCGCTAGGACAACACAAAAAGCGCTAGATTTCATGAAAACAGCGCTTTAAGAAAGCCCTAGATTTCGCGCTAAATTAACTACAAACAAAGTTTGCGTTTTTTAATATAATTTATAATTCAAGAAAATATAATCATAATAAAGAAAACAACATTAAGTTTTTTTCTGGCAATATTTTTTGATGTATCAATATAGTGCCACCAACTTATCTGTGAACTGACAGCTTGGCGCTTCTGCGCTGAAGTGTTGCCAGTTCGGGAATATTCCCATCTAAGGGTCTTATATTCCTACATTGAGTCCACATACTAGGGTAATAAATTAGTGACGCAATAAAAAAAAATAGAACACAGATTTAACAGATATATGTCCAAGAACAACAAGAAACAAAAATATCATAATTGAACAATTTAAACTTTAATTAAATGATATGCCTTTATGCCTTTTTTACCGGGCGTTGTAATTTGCGTTCCTATGGTTTATGCGGTTTCCGGTTCTATAACTATTTTGGAAATGAATCCTTGACTAACATCTGAAAAAGAAATGAATTGCATTAACCAATCCATTTATCGGAAATACGAAAGGAAGGAACAAAATATAGCAGCTGACACCTGATTGAAAGACATTATCGGTGCTTACCCTCGAGCTTCTTGCTCACAAAAGTTTAATACTTATAAAATAATGTTTCGGGCATCACTTTTAATGGTTCTCGGCAGTTTTTATTTTTCTATAAACTCTCAAAACAATGACGTATTGAGTGACATTTGATTAAATGGCAGCTGTAGTTCACAATTTTGCCGCAGCTGTCAGTTCACAGATAAGTTTTCGGGCATCACTTTTAATGGTTCTCGGCAGTTTTTATTTTTCTATAAACTCTCAAAACAATGACGTATCGAGTGACATTTGATTAAATGGCGGCTGTAGTTCACAATTTTGCCGCAGCTGTCAGTTCACAGATAAGTTGGTGCTTCGCAGGACAACGACTTATATTTATGGCAATTGCTGTCAACAGTAGTTAGTACTATACGAACAATTAAAATGTCATTAATTGTTTTAAAGTTCAATGTATTTCGCAACATAGTTTCAGATGTCAGCATCTGATTGCGGTTGCTACACAGTTTCTTTGTGTTGTAACTTCTAAGTAACTTTTAACTTAGCTGTACTCTAAACAACTGACTGAAACTGAATAAAGCAAAATAAATGCGTTGCCCAAACCATGAATGAAAACTTTAATAAAGAGGATTTCCCCGCTTATAGTCGTCGGTAAAAAAAATCAAGTTGATCATCCTACATGGGGAGCCGGGAGATCCATAGCACAGGGTATCCTAGTTTGGACTCGTCTCCTATGCTCTTTGTTTTGTGAAAAAAATATATTTGAAAAAGATAAACTACAATGTACTATTTGTGAGAAAAAATAATAAAAGTCATTATTATTATTATCGGTAATGTGGACTGACAGTGCTGCTATAAAAGAGTTAGATAACTCGCTAGTCGCTACAATTTTGAAATGTGTACTAAATACACCAAAAAGCGCTGGATTAAGCGCTAGGTGCTAAAATTTTTTAAAAAGCGCTAGATCTAGATCACAAAGCGCTAAAGTGGCAGAAGTGATTTTGCGTATATTATAAATACAATATCATGACTTTTCGTTGTAATTTTGTTACTTTTGGTCGGGTTCCGTTGTATGGCTTCGGTAGATACAAATTTCTTTAGTAAGTCTCAATACGATTCACCGGCGGAGAATCAGAAAAGGTTGTAATTTGTACAACTCCATCTATTACGTCCTTTGTGTGAGAAAACATCCTTTTTTTAATTTCTTTTTGTGTTTTAAGTATAAATATATTAAATATTATGGAACGTTTTTTTTTTTGCAAACAAATCTTTTTATTACTATATCTGAGATTTTATGGCGCCATTGAACAAATTCGAACCTACATTTCATAATAATAATCATTAATTTCGATAGAATTAACCAATTTTAATAAAACAAAGATTAAATATATAATTCTTAATAATTTCTTTGAAAAAAAAAAGATGTTTACTTTAGACGTGATGCGTTCATAAAAAAACAGACAAACAGACAGACAGAGAATCTAAGAATTATAAAAATGTACTCATTTAATTTTTTTTGCAGTTCCCTATAATAATTTTAGCCACAAAAATATACTATACAATGTACAGAAATAGACATAGTCATGTTATCATCGTTTTTATTATATGTATATATTTAAAGAGAGTTGGCGCTGCTAACATCAATTCTAAAAATAAAAGAGATTAATTGGCGCAATTGATACATTATATAAAACGTAAAAGAACTTATAAATCAGTGCCTGTACAGTAAGCAAAAAATAAAGTTTGATCCTCGCCAAAACCACAGCAATTGTTAATAGCTCTTTTAAAATTTGATTTACCACATAGAGTACTTGGCGGTAAAGAATAAATTGAGTTTGTCAACACGCAGTAGGGCAGCGAGTAATATAAAGATTAGCAGTTAATATGAAAACTCATCTGCAGGAAAAACCACAACCTGCCTTATTGCATTACATTTACACAACACCGCCATCTATCGATGAAGTTGGTTAACTATTGTACTTTTAGATTTAGTTAATAAGGTTAATAAATTTTTGTATAATATATTTAATACGTTCTTTAATACTTTTGTTTACTGCATTTTAGATATACATAATTATAACATTATAGAACATTATTTTACATCATTTAATTATTATTTATGATATGATGTTAGTTTAAAATGCACTTGATGACTCAACCAAAGCCACCGTTGAGTAAATTCGTCCCTATACTTCCCTAACCATACTTCAGAATATTTATCATAACTTTTGATGGAATGAACTGATTTTAATGAAGTAAAGACTAAATGTAACCCGAAGATACACTTTATAATTGCCTTTACAATTCTTATGATATAAATTAGTACTTTATATGTGATACGTTAACAAACAAGATATAAAGACAGACAGACAGAAAATTCTAAAAATGGTAGAAATGTATTTAATTACTTATTTTTAGTACCCCTCAATCACTTTTATTACAAAAATATAAAATGTACGATGTGACGACTTGGTAAGACACGCAGGAAGTTAATAGATGCAGGTGGTTTTGGACATTTATGGTGACATTTCTTGTTGGCTGTCTGTGTTAAGTAGTAGATTTGTATGGAACTATTATAATAGTAATTTTTAATGATGATGTTTTTGGCGATGACAGCTTTTAATTATTACCATTATAGTTATTTTCGATACAAATTCGACACTGTTCACAAATACTAATAGCACGAGTCACAAACAACAGGTAGAAAACGAAACGATATAGCTGAATTTTGCCACGACGGTCTCTTGGCTACTATAATTTGTGAACTTTTTTATGTAATTTTAGTCTTACCTGGGTTATGATAAATAAATAAAAATACATAGAATTATTACCTATAGAATACTAGTACGCACACCAAAAGTGAAGCAACTAAAACTAACGCGAAACCGCGTAAGTTCACTCCGCGACCCGTCAGTGCGCAACGTCACGTCTTACAGAAAAAAGCTCGCAAAAAATTGTAAATATGTTTGTGTTGTAAAATATTGTTTCAACAGTGATGATAAACATAAAAAGTGATGGTATTACACCTCACGTATAAGTTCAATATGTAATTCATTATAAGTACGTAAAACTAAAAAATTACTTACCTAAGCTATCATAATACAAATGTTGCTAGTTGTGGGAAAAAAAATCACAATTTTTTTAAAAAATATTTATTTTCTATTTGTGTTTAAAAAGTTTAATCGCAGCGCTCTGTGTAAAACTTAAATGGTTATATATAAATACCTACTTCTTTAGATATTAACATAATATTAACAATGGGTGCCTATTTAAAACTAATATGGAGTGATCAGCTGATCGCAATCCGTCGAAGCCATTTTAACGCAACTATTTTATATTAATTGCTTGGTTTATTGACTAAGTCGACGTTTTAGTGTTTAGAGTATAGAATAAAAACTTTTTTTTGTTATTTACAACATCAAGAGATTATTAAAAAGAACGCCTTTACTAACCAGATGTCACTTAACACCCAAACATTTACCAGATGTCACTTTACACAGAAACATAGTCTATTTTTGACTCCCAAAAAGGAGAGGTTATCAATTATGCATATACACTGATTTCTAAGACGATTCTAGATCAATTCGTATATACATGCTGAAATTTTAGTGGTTGTTTTCCCGCAGCCAAATTATACTGTCTCGATAGTACATATAGAGTCAAATTGATAAAATAAAAAAATATTACAATTTAAAAAGTTTTGTTTTTCTCTATTGTAAATCTGCCATTTTTACATCCTAATGATTTTTATTTTAATAAATCTATTGTACTACCAAGACAAAATCATTTTACTTCGGGAAAACAACCATTAAAAATTCAGCGTGTATATTGGATCAATCTGTGTGTTTGCTGTGCTTTCAAAAAAAAATCTAAATCGGTTTAGAAATTATAGAGTTCTGAAGTAAAAAAAATTAAAAAAATACACCGAATTGAGAACCTCCTCCTTTTTTAAGTCGTTTAAAATTAAACATTACACGATGTGTTTATTTTATTCGATCACATTAATTGTGTTTAATAATATTCTTAAATTTTATTACGTCTGCATTTTTGTACCATTAAAATATGTATAATAAAGTTATATTAGTACCATCATTATTGTGTTTATTTTATTCCATTTTATATTCTCATAAAGTACGTCTTCGTAAGTAATACGTAATTTTTATTATATCGATTATTTTAAATTAATCAATAAAATAGTGATTTGCACAATTTGATTGCAAACGCCAGAAACTTGTATCACTGAATGACGTGTATGAGTGCGTGTGACAAGCGTAGGCACATTCGACTCGCGCCCACTAACATAATGACCTTGCGTCACTTTAACGCTCGTGTTTTGTACTAGACTGCGTTTCTACTGGGTAATGATTCTATGAAAAAATATTTCTTATTTCTTTATTGGATAACATTTTCTCAATTTCATTATTATATTTTTTTTGTACTTTTGTCATTATTATCATATTGTAGACAAACATATAATTACGTACCAACTTGTTTTTGTGGATTTTGACAAACGTTTCAAAGTTAAGAGATATCATTATTATTTTAGTAAAATATAAATATTTGTGCATAGAGTGAGTGCTGCTGTCACATATGGACTGTTGCTGCAAAATACCAACTAGCATGGGACTCGGTGGAGAAGCGAGTTTAGAAGCTTATTAATAATCATGGCCTTTTTTAGCCAATCTTGTCAGCCTCAATCATAGGCAAAAAGTTTTCAGCCTCTTAATATTTTATAGAATTCATTACGGAGTGGGTGCGCAGGAATTACATAATTATATTCCTCCATACCTATTCCGCCTTCAGAGAACTAGGCATTCGGTAAGTCTCTACCCCTTTGTTGTCGATATTCCACGAATTTGAGCAAAACTACGTGTTTCATCTTTTGTAATGCATACACTAAGGAAATGAAATAGTTTGCGGTCGTCTGTCTTTCCATCCGATTACAATCTAGGTGTCTTCAAAGCAAGAGTGAATAGGCTTTTGTTATGCTAAGAGAGTATGATTTACCAACTAAGTCAACATTTATTACCAGGAGGGATTGTAATCGAGCACTGGCCTAAAATAAGTCAAAGAAATAAATTATATGAATACAAAGAAGTTCTTTAATAATACATAAACATTCTTGAATACTTTATGTTTTTGTAAGCTTTCATAAGAAAACTCTAAATTCTTTAGTAAATCCGTAGTGTTAGTAGCTTGACATGCTCAGTAGAACGGGAAAATATTTTTTCTAATGGTTGGTTGGTTGCTGTGACCCATAGACATCTACATTTATCCTCAATAAAGATTCAAAATGCAGATGCGTCGTCACCCGTGAGGACTAAGATGGAATGCCTTTTTTCCAGTAAAATGGATCTCCGATTCTCTACACTCACCATACGAAACACTGCAGTATGAATCTGCTATTTTACGCTGGTATTTTGTTAGAGCGTGGTCCTTTCCCGGTCGAGCCGACCCATTCGTGCTACAACTATACTATTAATATAGCTGCAGCATGGCTCTACCACGTACAAAACATGCCGCTACAACGCTTTCAACTACCCAGACATGCCGGGGGAACCCAATGCCAGCTGCTTCTATTTGACCGCATGCAGCGGAAAACGGCCCGAATTATCGACGTCCGAATTTTTTCAGATCAGCTCGACTCACTAGCGCTACGAAGAGATCCAGCCTCCATTTACATTTTGTATGGCATTTACTACAAGGAGTATTCAGAAAAATTGTTCGGATTAATGATGCCAAATACCACCATTGTACATGGCGACGAAATTCGCGATATAATCAACACCAACTGGATACATAACGGTCCACTACTATTGTGTGAATTACCAAAGTTAATAATTACTTTAATATTCTATCCCTATATTGAAGAATTAAAATTAAGTATGGATATTATATGTATAAAACCAAATTAAGCGAAACATTTTGACTTCTAATTTTTATTACAGAGGATACTTTATTTACCTATATGGCTGTTTTAATTTTTATTAATATCATATATTATGTGTGTTAGTCATATTACTGATGGTAGCATGAGATCAATCAAAGAGAAGATCATAAACAGAGAAAAAATCCATCACCATTCGTTCCGTAAGAGGCCACCAAATAGAGTAAATATAACGAAGAATTTCGACACATTCTGAAGTTTTATTACAAAAAAAAGTAAATATGCGACTGAAGCCGCAAAAAACATTGTGAT
This sequence comes from Parnassius mnemosyne, assembly GCA_963668995.1. Lineage (NCBI taxonomy): Eukaryota > Metazoa > Arthropoda > Insecta > Lepidoptera > Papilionidae > Parnassius > Parnassius mnemosyne. The sequence goes on from CAVLGL010000083.1 coordinate 21,609,073, forward strand.
ATTTATAGACCTAATGCAGTGTCAGTAAGAGTAGGACAAAGTTGATTCAAGCGTTTTCAGTCCGGGAACATCGATGTCAAAAATGCAGCTCGCTCTGGTCTCATAAGGATAAAGTCAAAGCAATTTTTGAAAAAGTGGTGCAAGATTAATCATATTAGTAGCTAAGGAATTGAAGATTGACCTCATAATAGTTTTGACCGACTTTAAAATGTCTGGTTATAAATAAGCTCGATATTTGGGTACCACACGAGCTCACTGAAATAAAACCTAATGAATCGTCTACTCATTTGCGATTCTCTATTGAAACGTAATGAAACAGAAACACTTCGAAAAGATTATCACTGGTGATGAAAAGTGGATCACCTACGACAAGAAACGTGCGAAAAAGATCATAATGATAAGGTAATCAAGCTCCACAAACTGCAGCAAAACCTATACTACACCTACACCCTATACTCGCTATAAGGTGATGCTGTGTGTATGGTGTGATTGGTAGGGCATCGTTTATTATGAGCTTTTACCTCCGGGGCAAAACTTAAATATCTACTGCCAACAACTAATGAGATTCAAGCAAGAAATTTAGGAAAAATGGCCGGAATTAATCAACAGAAAAGGAGTAGTCTTTCATCATGATAACGCCAGGCCACACGTATCTTTGGCCACTCAGCAAAAATTGAGAGAGCTTGGTTGGGAGTGGAAATGTTACTGCATTCATATAGATCGACATTACCCTTAGATTTTTACGTTTCGGTGTCTTCAGACGTGTACTTAAAATAGACGTATATAAATGCTAAACTTTATTATTTTTATAATACCACCTTTACTAGTTTGCATCTTCCAATTTCGTCCCGATGGTCTCGTAAACCACCTCTATGGGATATACAAAAAGATCTTATGGCTTCCAATAGAAAGAGGTATACACAAGGTGTAAAATACCTAAAACGGCGACGGTAAGAAGCGTTAAAGGTTCGTAACGTTGAATATAGTTCTTATTTGGTTATCCTGTCAAGAAATTCTCAGTAGCAGCACGTAGAGAAGAAGTAGGCGGTGCTTTTTCTCCGAGTCTCGAAAAGTTTGTAAAGCTGTTGGATCTGCACCTGATCTCTCTCCGATCTTCTAAGTATGAGAGTGAGGGAATAGAGCGTCCACCTGTGTTCACGCACATACTCATGCACTATAATCATGTCCTAGGCAGATGGCTAGTCTCCGTTGGAATTCATCACCGTGTCTGAAATTCGCGGTCTGGAGGATATTAAATGTAGGATTCGTCTTAATTGTAACGCTTAGCTGGCGGATTGACCATCGCAGTACTAAAAGTGTCTCAATTTTAACGCTGTTGCCCGAGATGGTTTTACCGCCATCTTTCGAAGGCTTTATGATTTTTCTGGTATTCCCCATAGTCGCTTATTAAGATACCTACGAGACACAGAGATGAATACCATTGCAAGAATGCCATTATAAAACGAAAGAATGAATGAGGAAAAACTGGCGAAGCAAATTTATACTGCAGGAAGTGTCCATCGTAGACTAGATCTATCTAGACAGCAGTATATTAACCATATTGGAGTTATATTGAAAATGGGGAAAATTGGATACTTTTTTATAGAAGAGGGGAAAACCAAACATGCGGCTTACCTGATGGTAAATAACTACCATAGAAAACTACAACACCAGGTGTTTTGCAGATGCGTTGCCGGCCTTTTAGAAAGAGGTAATTTCTTGTCTTGAAAGTACTTAAGTCGTATCGGTCCAAAAAAATCACAAGGCACAAAGGCACAAGTGTTCCAATTTGTATCCAGGGTAGAAGAGATACGTAGTATCAGCCGGAGAGGACACCTACGTTAGAAATAGCAAGGCTGGCTTCGCCGTCTCCGGATGGTAGTGGACAGCGTTTAGGTTCGAGTGAATTCCCCTGATGTTGCAGAAATTCCCGGATGGCGTAGCAAGGGTCACCTCTGTCTTGTTGCCCAACCTACCCCGAGCAGTTTTTGTGCTGAGCGGAATACGCAGGGCAACCTGAGACCCAAGCTCAGGAGTGAAGTAGCTTGGTCATGGATGCTCAGCGAGAGATTTTTCATTACCAGGGGCGCTGCTACACTCTTGTCTTCCGCTTCCATGTTAATAGGGGAGTTCCTCCCCGGTTCGAACCCGCCCATATTGCGACAGCAAAAACTTTCGCGTGGCTCTACTACGGTTAAAACTACTTACGGACTTGTAGTACACTTAACCGATGAGAACCATAGAATATATTATAAATGTGAAAGAAGCGAGAGGTGAGTGTGAGGATCTAGCCAAATGTAAACCCATATTCTCTGTCAATCCATCTGGGTGGCAGTTTATGATACAATATATTAAGATATATTAAACACTAAGTGAAAAAAGCTCCTGTTATTTTTGTTTATTCATTCTTATTATATTGCTAATTAGCTTTTTCTTGCTCTGTCTAGGTTGTTATGAAACTCATTAAAATCTCATTCTTTGTAGGTTTTCCAACGTTTCAAAGAAAGTTAAATAATAAAATTTGACTCGACATCATCTTTGAACTTATTCTCATTCTTCATGAAATAATTAAATTTCTATTTATGTTTTAAATATTTCTAATTACTTAACGCCCTAAAAGTGCTTAGTGGCATTCGACTAAAAAGGTTTGGGTTCCTCCATTATCCTCTTAATAATTAAAGTGAGCGAGTGCCTAGGAGTTCTTAATTTTAAAATACAATTCATATAATTATATAATATGCAAATATTTTTTAAATATATACAAAGCTGAATCAGAAATTGTCCTCTGACTCCTGGAAGATAACAAAACAACTTATCTGAACACTTGGTGGAAGAAGAACGAGATAGTAGGATTCCTTTTTTATCTAGAAGTCCTTTCTTGGGCTCCCCAAATTAATGCAGCGAGCCGTAAAATGTTTACAGCTTATGCTTCACACCGGAGGCTTAATTACTTTTTACTCATTGCCACTAAAATTACGCTTGCACAATCTTTACTACTCCCTATCCTCGACTGTGCTGACATTTGTTACCTTGACATCACCGAGGAGCAACTTAACAAGCTTAAGCGACTCCAAAATCTCTGTATTTGGGCTTCGCAAATATGACCATGTCTCATAATACCGCATTAAGCTCAAGTGGCTCCCAATCCGTTTTTGTCGGAATACTCATATACTTTCTGCTCTCTACTGCGTCTTATTTAATATATCTAGTCCTTCCTATCTCAAATAATGTTTTAAATTTCTGAGCTCCTGTCATAATTTTTCCTTACGTTCCAAAGAAAATCTTTCCCTCCAATGTCCTGTGCACTCCTCGATTTATTATGATAAATCATTCTCTGTTCTTGGAATAAGACTTTGGAACTCCTTAACCCCGTCAATTAGAAGTGCTCAATCCTTACATGTAATCCAGAAACAGATTAAGGAATACGATTTGTCTCTCTAACCCCTCTCAATTCCTCCGCTTAATTATGGTCATTGATCTACCTGAAGAATGTTGACTTTTTAATGTATAAGTTTGTATATCTTTATTTTTTTTATTTTTAGTTTACTGTACCCATTGTTCTTTTTCTTATTTTTATTTATTTCTTCTTCTGGGTTGTCCGGAAGAGATTGCTATGTAGAAATAAGACCGCCCTTTGTATTTTCCTCAATCGTTGTTTATTTTTTATTTTTGATATTTTTATCTTTTCTTGGTGTATATTTACTAGTAAAACAGCTAATTTTAAAGCTAATTAGAGCTAGTAAAACTTTCAGCAGTAGTAAAAAAGTAATAGCTACAAAAGATTAGTGTTGGCAGCATTTTGGCTCTGCTTTATATTTAATAATTCTGCCGTCTGAGCTGAGCAATCGAAAGCTGTTGGTAGCGTCATATAAGCTAAAGAACCCTATTCACGAAGACAGAGCTCAAAAAGGTTAAGAACAATAAATTGTCCCTATTCCATTTGTATCTGGTTCACAACAGTCAATTCCTTATTAATTAATCCCTTCCCGCTTGGAAAAGGCTCACAATATTTATATCAAATACCAGATACAAGGGCTTCGCTCTCCCACATTAAAAAAAATGTGGAGGAGGTACACGGCTCTGCACACGCCGCGCACGGTGAGCGCCAACCATTTTAATGCGTTCCCCCCGAAGTGTACGCTAAGTTGGGAACTGGACCGTAGTCCAAAGCAAAATAACTGGCGAACCAGTAAAAGAGGACTTGGCCCATTGATAGTGCGTAAGCACAAACATCGACCGAAGTCGCGCATGTCAATGCGTGTAAACGCCATACAGAATACGATCAAATCCAGCCACAGTGAATGTACGTCACACGGGCTAGGCAACAATAGGCACACTGGCCATAAAAAGCCCTCCGTGAGCGCCACCACCTGCCAGACCGCCGTTCCTGCAGACGTGATGTAAGTGTAAGGCATCACCACCAATTGCATGGTCAGCACGGCCAATTGGCCGCAGAGCGTTTCATGAGTCTACCGCTCACCTCAAGGGAATGGGATCCCACGTTGCGCTGCTTTCGGCCGCAGCCTTGAGAGCCTCCTCAGATTCTCCCTCCAGCTACCACCCGCATGAGGTCAACACATATGCTCCACCAACCAATACAATGGCAGATATAGCCAATAGGCAGTTATAAGATATTAGTAATAATTCGCCATCAGAAAGGGTTTGTGTCACTGACGTTGAGTATATGCATTTTTCGATCATGTTTGCCTCACCTACCAACAAGTTGCCTTCAATCTTTCAAAGGTTGGAACTTTATTTCATTCATTCATTCATTACAGCCCTTCACAAGTCCACTGCTGAACATAGGCCTCCCCCAAAGAATGCCACAAAGCACGGTCCTGAGCCACCTGCATCCATCGACTTCCTGCATGTCTTACCAGGTCGTCACTCCATCTCGTAGGGGGACGCCCTACACTTCGCCTACCGGTACGAGGCTGCCACTCGAGAACCTTTCTTCCCCATCGGTTGTCGGTTCTTCGAGCTATATGGCCGGCCCACTGCCACTTCAGTTTACTAATCCGTTGGGCTATGTCGGTTACTCTGGTTCTACTGCGGATATCCTTATTCCTAAGTTTATCACGCAGAGAAACTCCGAGCATAGCCCTCTCTATAGCTCGCTGAGCGACCTTGAGCTCCCTCATACGGCCAGCAGTGAAGGACCACGTCTCAGTTCCGTAAGTCATCACTGGCAACACGCAATGGTTTTACAATTTCGTTTTAAGGTTTTGAGGTATGTCTGACGAGAAGATGTGTCGTAGCTTCCCGAACGCTGCTCAGCCGAGTTGAATCCGTCGGTTGACCTCTCGGTCGAAGTTGGACTTACCTAGTCGGACTATTTGTCCCAGGTAAACATACTCGTCAATAACTTCGAGCTTAGTGCTCCCAACAACTACCGGCATAGGTGTGACATGGACATTGAACATGATCTTAGTTTTGTCCATGTTCATCTTAAGACCTATCCGTTGGGAAACACTATTGAGGTCATTGAGCATAGTGCCTAGGTCCTCCAGCGATTCTGCCATAAGGACTATATCGTCGGCAAATCGAAGGTGAATGATGTACTCGCCATTGATGTTGATACCGTATCCTTTCCAGTCCAGAAGCTTGAAAACGTCTTCCAATGCAGCGGTGAAGAGTTTCGGGGATATGACGTCACCCTGTCTTACACCTCTCTGCAATTGGATAGGCTTCGTACTCTGGTTCTGTACTCGGATAGCCATCGTAGCCCTACTGTACAAGCACTTCAACACTTCGATATACCGACAGTCAACTTGGCACCGCTGAAGGGACTGCAGCACCGCCCAAATTTCGACGGAATCAAAGGCTTTCTCATAGTCCACATACGCCAGACATAGTGGCAAATTGTACTCTTCGGACTTCTGTACAATTTGCCGAAGGGTATGTATGTGGTCTATGGTGCTAAAGCCCTTTCGGAAACCGGCTTGTTCGGGAGGCTGGAAGTCGTCAAGACTGCGCGCGAGACGATTCGTAATGACTCTCGAAAACAGCACGTAGACGCGGCTCAGAAGGGAAATCGGTCTGTAGTTCTTCAAGAGAGCATTGTCACCTTTCTTGGAGAACAAGACCACCGCACTTCTGCTCCACGCCTCCGGTGTAATGCCACCATGGAGGACGGAATTAAAGAGCTTCTGAAGGACTTCAAGTACCGGTCTTCCACCCGCTTTCAGAAGCTCCGCTGTAATTCCATCCTCGCCTGGGGCCTTACCGTTTTTAAGGTGCTGGAGAGCCATCCTAATCTCGCTCAGACTGACGTCCGGGATATCTTCGGAATAGTGTCGGATGAGACTCGCTCTTGGATCGTTACTCACACTTGCGTGTGGCTCCAACGATGACGTGTACAGCTGCCCATAGAACCTCTCAATCTCACTCAAAATCTCAGGTGTCCCGGAAACGATGCTGCCACATTCTATCTTCAGCCTTGACAGGTGGCTCTTTCTGGCAGACAGATCTCTGGCAAAGACCTTGGAGCCTTGGTTCCGCTCGATCGCTTCTTCAATACGAGCTGTATTGAAGTTGCGTAAATCCCGCCGCATGCATTTGGAGATCTGTCTGTTCAGATGCCTGTATGCTATCAAGTCTGTTGAAGAATGTAGCTTCATCTCCCGTCTAACAGCCATGAGATTAAGAGTGTGATCGGAGAGTTTTTGTGTTCTTCTGCGGCGGGTCTTGCAGAACTTAGCTCCGACCGCATGGACAGTTTCCACGAGCTTGTCACTCATATCGTCCACTTCATTGCAGTCTTCTAGGCACTGAAAACGGTTTTGTAACTCGAGCTGAAAGGTTTCGGGACTTTGGAACAGAGCACGAGGGGGACGGAGCGTTGACTTCATTAGACGAGACCTCTCCAACTTAACGTTTAGGTTCAGTGTGCCTCTAACCATTCGGTGATCGCTACCAGTTTTCACCCTCGCGATCACGGAGACATCACTGAACAGTTGTCGTCTGGTCGTCATAATGAAGTCAATCTCATTTTTTGTCGAACCGTCGGGGCTCGACCAGGTCCACTTCCTGTGGGGCCGCTTCTGGAAGAAAGAGTTCATCATAAAGAGTCCCTCTTTCCCCATGAATTCGGCCAGCTGCTGGCCCCTTGGGTTCCGTTGCCCCATTCCAAATTTCCCTACTTTCAGCTCACCGTTCTCTCTTGTGCCTAGTTTTGCATTGAAGTCTCCCATTAACACCGTATATTGGGTTTTGGAGGAATGCATGGCTCTAGAGATATCCGCATACATTTCCTCCACCTCCTCATCGGGGTGTGCCGAGGTTGGTGCGTAAACCTGTATGACCTTCAGCGAATACCGTTTGGTGATTCTGAGTATAAGGTACGCGACCCTCGTCGACACACTCCCGATCTTTACAACGTTGTTAACGAGAGACTTGTGGACGATAAATCCGACACCTCCTTGGGACAGATGGTCGCCCTCCCGGTGATGGAGCAAGTTGCCGGATTCGAGGATAATCCTATAATATGCCAGCGCAACTTGTCTATCTCTTCTTCCAGCTCCACAATCTTCTCGTCAGTCCTCAGGGTGCGTGCGTTGTACGTTGCCAGGTCGAGTCGTCTAAGGTGGCAACCGAACCTCCATCGGAGATTCTTAGCACCCCCTGCCCCGCCGTTACCATGGTCGCCACCGTAGCCAGGAATAGCGGGGCCGCCGGGGACTGAGGGCCGTCTCTTTGTTACATTCATGGGAACTTTATAGAGATATATTATTAAGTTGTTATATAAAACATCATGGAGGACAGACAGTCTGCAGCCCCGGAATGAAGGGACCCGACTTGGGCAAAGCTACTTAGGTTGTGAGTCAAACCAAGACGCAGAGAGCGCCATTGAGAATAGCGACCCGCCAAATAACCATCGCAGAGATGCAATGCTGCAGAACGCAACAAGCATCAATACGACTATCGTCGGGCTTACACCATCCCAAGGTCCCCCATACGGTCCCAGCATACATCACCACCCGCATACCTCCATCGACCAGAACCACAAGATGCGTCGATTCAGGTGCAGCACACCCGCAGATCCATGACAAGACGCAACACTGCAAGTAGCAGTAAGCATCAATGCAACTATCATACGGATTGCGCCCCCTCACAACACACCCACATGATCCCTATCGACTTTGGTAACAAAGTTGATAATGTTGATAACTAAAAATACCACCAACGTATCATAGTAGCACGGTACTAAGACTTCAGTAGCCAAAACTCCACGTATCATAGCGCTATTGCACTAAGACATGAAGTTGAGTATGCTTGCTGCACTTAAAAGTACTACCAAACACACTCACCCCAATCCGAAAGATAGCCAACGTATCATAACGCTATGCGCTAAGACGTCGCCCGCAAACGGTAGGGGTGTGCGATGGTGGGCAAGTCGCATTGCTAAAACAAACCCGCTTACCACCGGCACTAAGATGATATGTCTATGACACTTCGGTTAGCGAGTCCAAGTTTACCTCGGTCTCGGAGGCTGCGAAGCAACCTAAACGCCACTATAATAATCCTTTTCAAGTCCCATTTCTTTCAATATAATGCTGTTACATATTTGAGACCTTCCACATATTTGCTTTATTTCATAGACCATACTATTCTATGTCTTATTCATATGGGACTTCAAGTCATAACTCTGCTATCATAATGCTTATGCATCATAGAGACCTTCTATATTAATGCTTTAGTTCGTTAGACCTTACTATGATAAGTCCCTAATATAGGACTAATCATTGTGCAACCTTAGTACTAGCAGTCGGTCAGCTGACCACCCCATAAATATGTACAACCTTGGGTATGTGTCTCCGGCAACGCCCCTATATAAAGAAACATTACAAGAACATTTTTAAATAAAACTAATTTTACGGATTTTATCGCGTATATTAACTTATTTTTAACTTATTTTTATAATCCCGACGTTTCGGGTGCTTTCCAGCACCCGTGGTCACGGGGGACTGAGTTGTTTGACGTCCTGCTGTCATAGTTAGCCCGGCTACCTTCAGTTTTTTAATATTAATTTTTGGTTCGATTTACGCAGAATGAGCTTACAGTATCTTGAAGTCTAGCAGTGGTATACTTGGGTTTGGATTTGATTTTATTAATTATGGGATCCCAAGCAGATGGCAGCACCCATCCATCTTCTCTATTGAAATTAGGATGTTTTTTAATTTCAATAGCCTCGCGAATCATCCTTGGGAGGAATCGGTGTTCTTTTGCGAGGATTTGTGGTCTATCAAATCTAATGTAATGACGGGGACGATCCTGAACATGTTCACAAACTGCAGACTTCCCGATACGTCGGTGCTTCACGTCAGCTATATGTTCTTTAACGCGGGTTTTAATAGATCTTTTTGTTTGTCCTATGTACGAGAGACCACATTCACAATCCAGCTTGTACACTCCTGCATCTTGTAGAGGGATATGACAATTGACGGATGGTAAAAATTGACCAATCTTCTTCAGCGGCTTGAAGTACGTTTTAATGGAAGCTCGCTTCAAGATGTAGCCAACCTTGTCTGTGACTCCTCTGACATAGGGTAGTACAGCAGGCACACGCTCGACTGTGGCTGGCTTCACTCGGTCACTGTGACGTAGGCGCGGGACCCGAAGCTTGTTGTCTTGCAGTACTTGCTCGACGTGCTGAAGCTCGGCGGCCAGATGTTTTCTGTCACAGATCCCTCGTGCTCTCTGAAACAAAGATTTTCCCACGGTAGCTAACTGTGAAGGATGATGGTGAGATTCACCATTTAAATATCGGTTGGTATGGGTATTTTTTCTGTACACAGTATGACCAATAGTGTTATCAGGATTTCGGATGACTAAAACATCTAGAAAAGCTAAAGTATTGTTTGCCTCTAACTCCATTGTGAATTGTATGTTAGGGTTTATGGAATTAAGGTGGTTTAAAAATGCAGTTACTTTGTCAGATGGTAAAATTGTGAAAGTATCGTCTACGTACCGCTTGTAGAATCTTGGATTTACAGGAGCAGTAAGAAGGGCTTTCTCCTCAAAGTCCTCCATGAATATGTCGGCGACTACGGGAGATACAGGTGAGCCCATTGCCACTCCATCTACTTGCATGTAGAACTCTTCTTTCCACAATAAATAGCCAGATGTGAGGCAGTGTTTGAGTAATACTGCATATTCTGTAGGCATGTTGTTATCTTCTAGCTTTCTAGTAACAATTGAGATGCAGTCTTCAATAGGTAGGCATGTGAATAGTGACTGAACATCAAAACTGACCATAGTTTCATTGTCAGCGAGATGTAGGTCTTTAATCTCACTAACAAATTGGTATGAATCCTTTGTGTGTGCTCTGGTATGTCCTCTTAGTGGTGACAGTATTTTTGCCAAGTGTTGAGCCAACTTATAAGTTGGTGAATCGATCTGGCTTACTATAGGACGTAGTGGAGCATTTGGTTTGTGTATTTTCGGTAACCCATACAACCTCGGTGGTTTGGCACATGATGGTATTGTCGAATTCACGTCAAGATCTAATTTTTCGGAGTATTTCTTTATTAAATCAGTAGTTGTTTTGAGTGTATTAGTTGTAGGGTCTATTTTGACCTTTTTGTATGTACTTACGTCCGATAAAAGTTGTTGTATTTTGAAATTATACTCTGACGTGTCCATTATTACCGTAGCATTTCCTTTATCCGCGCGGAGAATCGTGAGCTCTGGTCTGTTGCGTAAGTTGTACAACGCTTTAAATTCGTCTTTGGGGAGGTTTAATTTCGGCGCTGAACTTCGACGTAACAAGGACGAAATGTCTTGACGTATAGCCTCTAAATCCTCTTTACCGATATTATTCTTAAACAGACAATCCTCAACACTACAGATAATTTCCTCGTACGGGATTTTTTGCGGCGTTATAGCAAAATTTAAGCCTTTCGACAATACTTTTATTGTTGGTTCGTCCAGTGTTTCTTTTGACAAATTATAGACCGTGCGTTGTTTATTGTTTGCGTCTGTGGTCAACGGTTGTTGCGTTTCGTTTCTACGTTGACATGGATGTTTGGCATTTGATTTGATAGTTAATTTTTGGTATTTTTCTATTTGTTTGTCTTTGCATTCATTATATTTCGATATTTCGCGTTTGTTTAAAGTTTCAATGCAATTATTAAAATCAAATGTCGTTAAAACTGTCTTTAACTCACTGGACAAATTGTCTATGGTATTATTTATGATTTGTATTAGTATTTGATATTGTGACCATCACCAAATACTTGACGTACATTGTATGACAACCTCTAAATTAAAAAAAAAACATTTTAGAGATGTAGCTTTTAGTCTTTAGCCTTATTATTTAATGTTTTATTGTGTAAGCGATGATAACCTATAAGTGATTGTGCATTATGTCCTAGATACTAAGCTTTAGCAATTAAGATTTTGGGTAATGTAACAATCGTTGGTAATCTAATTAAATAAAATAAAATAAAATAAAATAAAAATTTACATAATATACGATGCTATTTTTCATATTAACATATTTAATTTTTATTATAAAAATGATTTTAAATATGTTTCTTTTGTCAACGGAATTCCAGTTGTTCGTACAACAATAACATTTTTAAAATTTCTGCAGATGAAAAGCTTTCGAAATATTTACATATTACCGGGTTTAAGTACTTCACCCCAAGTCTCTAAATTATGTGCTCTATGCGAATTACATACATTAAATATATGGTAATGAAATTGCTGCGATAATTTGGTTACACATATTTAGGACTTGCATTCCATTTTACGGAACTCGCATAACTGATTTACATTAAAGCAACGTTAGTTCAAATTTTATTAAATGCGACGACGTCTAAGAATTATTTACCCAAATACGTCACGTAAGTACTTTAAAACTTATTGGATTATAACTGAGTTCTTTATTTTTTACCTGGGTGTTTGCCAATACAGACCGGCTACGGACTTCATCGAAGAGTGCCACTATTCCACCTATTTCTGCTGCCAAGCTGCTGTACAACCACTGCTGTTTCCGGATTGAATGATATCAGAAACCTGTACAATTTCATCATCAACATCATTACAGTATATATAAGTCTGTTGCTGAAAATAGACTAGAATAGATTCTTCATAGATTATCCCATAGTGGGGATATTTGCTACAGTTGCCAAGCTTGGCAGATGGGTTGGCAGCCGAAAATTTTTAATATTTTTATTATTTTTAGAAATCTGCTGCCTAACTCCAGTTTCAGTTTTGCTCTTTCGCCTCATAGAACACCCACGGAATAATATGAGATAATGGATTATATTACATCACAACTACTCGTTGTACGCCAGTACAATTACAGGCAGAAAATTTAATCTTACAGCTATCCATTCACCGTTGGAATCATTGACTAATACTTGATATGTTAGCTCACTTGTCGCTTCCATCAAAATGTTATCACTGGTATCAAATGGTATCAATGTTATTCCAAAAACTATGTTACGTATTGCAGGTGCATAGTAACTAGTTTTTTTTTTTAAGAATTAAATTAAACAGTTAATACCATTCAACTTAGTGACATCAATGTTTGTTACAGTTCATATGTAATCAACAGCTTAAAGTTTAAATAATTTGGTTTGAGCAAATATTTAACCAATAAATCGAAAAATATCGCAAGTTATAGTCCATTTTACTTTTTAGGTAACGCGGCAAATTATTTTGACACATGACACTCTCTTCCGTATTATTTGGGTAGCCAAGGGGATATGCCAAACCTTTCTTCAAAGGCCTCATATGGGGATATTTGCCCTAATTTCCACGCTGTTTTGAACCGTTACCTGCAAATTGCTACTGCTCATCTTCGGTTTTAGTTTCAGACAACTCCGTGGCATAATAGCTTAGCATTGAATTACGATTCTGAGGGTCACGAGTTTAAATCACGCGCGGAACAAGTATTTGTATGGCCTACAAACAATTGTTTTAGGTCTAGGTGTTTGTCCTTGTGCAATTTATGTATGTAAACTGCCTCCTCGATACAAGAGAATATCCTAGTATTAGAGAAACATTTTTTTATCGAAGAAGAGTAAAATATATTTGTTTAGACTTCAAAAAACGAGAAGGTTTACAATTCAACTGTATGTCGTTTTTTATTTCTTTGTATGTATGTTACGTGACATCTTCGCTAATTGTGAAACGATGTTGAGGATTCTTATTTGTATTTATTATTATTACTTATTATTATTATTATTACTTATTTCAAGTTTGGGCTTCACGGAATTTCATTTCAAGAAAAGCGCTGGTAGGTTTTCACGACACAGTTCTTTAACCGATGTCATCCGAAGGGCTCTTGTCTCTATAAATGTTCCCTCGGTTTTAGAGCCTTGTGGAATATTTAGAGACGATGGCAGGAGACCCGACGGTATGACGTTGGTCCCTTGGGAGAGAGGTAAAGCCCTAGTGTGGGATGCTACTTGCGTAGATACTCTGGCGGCCTCTCATCTCAGGGGTACCTTGTTTAGAGCCGGGGCGACATCAGAGGCAGCTGAACTAAGTGACGCAAATATGAGTCTCTGAGAGATGACTGAATATTTGTGCCATTTGCTGTAGAGACTATCGGTCCGTGGGGTCCACGTGCGATGAAGTTCTTAAAGGAACTCCATCCGCGGCTGGTCGTTGCTGCTGGTGATAAGAGGGCTGGTTCTTTTCTCGCTCAAAGGCTAAATATAGCCATTCAGCGGGGAAACGCGGCCAGCGTTCTTGGCACGATACCGCGGGGAGTAGGACTACAATATGATAATTAAGTTTCAAGTTTTAGTTTTTTTTTATTATTATAGTTATTTTCCTAATTATGTAATACTTTAGGCGTATATAAAATTCCTAAGGATGGCAAAATTGGGGATGACGTTTTTAATGGAGCTACATATTTTAACGACATTGATATTATGATATTGTTTGGTCTACTCAAAAGGGTAAAAAAAATACTTTTATCAGAAATTAAAAACTGACTTTGAAGAATAAATAAAAATAAAATAAATTCACTCTTTTTGACGTCGGCTTTTACTTTTTGTTAAAAGTTATTTTTGTAACATGTAGGTAGTCAGCGTTTCCAATTGAAAAGAAGAGGATAAGAAATCTTCGTACCACTCTCAGCTGCGTAACCGTTTTCCGACGAAATTAAACACGTGTCTGCCTAATGGGTCGAAAATAATTTGACATGACAGCGCAATATCTACGGAACGCCGCGTGTAATGCTAACAAACCCTTTGAGATAGCGAACCCTTATTTTCGCTTTGTAAACTTTATTGGGGTAAAATAAAAAAAATATAATTCTATAAAATCATCTTTATAATGATGTTTCGTTTTAATAATTACAAACATATAATTATTAACAATTTATTACAACAAATAAAGTACAAAATCAATACACATTACACATCATTATTATAGCATATTCTATTCATTATTATACCATACAATAATACCATATATTATATTGTATGTTTCTCAATTTCTTCATTCAGACCAGGTTAACATAAAATTTGTTTCTTTATAAAAAAATAATAACTCAACTTGGAGTAAGTCACACCCGAAAAATATTTCTTTTTATATCTTCCTCCTTAAAGTACCAAAATAATTTTTTTATAAGATAAGGGTGACAACCGAGCACACAGTCCACCTGATGGTAAGTGGTTGCTGTGGCCCATAGACATCTAAATCTATCCTCGATTACGAATTAAAATGCAGATGCGTTGTCCCCGTGAGGACTAAGGTAGAATGCCTCGTTTCCAGTAAAAAGTGTCTCCGGTTCTTTACACTCACCATACGAAACACAACAGTGTTAAGCTGCTGTTTTACGCTGGTATTCTGTAAGAGCGTGGGCCTTCCCCGGTCGACCCGACCTTTTCATGCTACAACTATAACAGTAATATAGCTGCAGCATGGCTCTACCACGTAAATATGTTTTATTATTCACAAATAGATCTTTTTTTAGAATAATGGTGACAATACATAACATAAAGTCCACGTATAGTAACAATGGAATTGCATTCCAATATGTATGTCCCATAAACATCCACATCTATCCTCGACAAAGAATCAAAATACAGATGCTTTGTCACACTTGGGTCTTCAAATCTCTGCGCTCACATTACGAAACAATGTTTTAGGCCGGTAATCTGTTAAAACGTGATCCCGTCCCTACTATGCTACAACCATAAAAATAGCAAAGTGTCACTACCATGTTCATATCCAATTCTAAGCGAGTTCTATAGATATATTTATTTAGACATCTCTTAAAAATATTTTCTTTGATAAAAGAGTGTCAAATGCGCCCAGCTTGATATGTAAAGAAAATTATTAGCCATACTGATATTAAAACCGAACACATAGCTGACGTGAAGCACCAACGTTTCGGGAAGTCTGCAGTTTGTTATCATATCCTAGACGGCCCCCGCCATTACATTAGATTTGATAAACCACAAATTCTCTCGAAAGAACATCGATTCCTGCCAAAGATGATACGTGAGGCTATTGCAATTAAAAAAAAATCCCAATTTCAATAGAGAGAGAGGCTGGGTACTACCACCTGCTTGGGATCCTGTAATTCATAAAATTAAAACTAAACCCAAGCATACCAGTGCAAGACTTCAAGACACAGTTAGTTCATTCTGCGTAGATCGGACCAAAATTATTAATTAAAAAACTGAAGATATTCCGGGTTAACTCTGACAACGGGACGTCAATTACCTCAGTTCCCCGTGACCACGGCTGCTGGAAAGCAACCGAAACGTCGGGAATATAAAATAAGTTAATTAAACGCGATAAAATCCGTAAAAGTAGTTTCATTCAATGTGTAGTGTTCGCGTAAATATAAGAAATCATTATATTAAAACCATTTATTAATTTTACTATTTGTAGGTCTTTATAAAAAGGTAAGGTATTTCTTTTATCAAATATGCCTGAAATAACTTTTATTTCACCTCTACCACGTGAAAAAATCTCAACTTAGCGTATTTGCTTTTTTGAAAACACAAACTCAATGCATTCAAGTGAAGGTTGTTCGAATAAACGAAATAGCGGTAGCGAATGCGTTTGAAATATAAATCCAATGCAAACTCGATGCATAGAAATGAATGCCAACAATGTAAATAGAGATAGTTTTCCTGTTGTAATTTTTTATTCGAAAGGAACTTTGTATTGACATGGCTCTACTAAGAGTTAGTAACGGAACTTCCTGCTGAGGTAAACCTATACTACACTAACTTGATGTCGTAAAGAGCCACTTGATGATCCACATTAAAATATTATCTGAAAGCGACTGATTTGTTCGTGTAGTGGCCGTTAGCGTGATTTCTGATCACGAGTTCCTAGGTTCGAATCCCGGTCGGGCCAACATCAGTTTTTGGTTTTTTCTGTCAAGAAATTCTCAGTAGTAGCCCGGTGTTAAGACGTGGATGGTGTTTGAGACTCCTGCCTGATCTCAATCCGGATTGCAGACCCATCAGACTATAAAAGTGAGGGAATAAAGAATGCACCCGTGCTTTAGTAAACTATTAAGTAATCTGTGCCCATACTGGCACACATACACTTGCACTATACTATGTCCCGCGCACATGGCTAGATTCCGTTGAGACTGGCTGCCTAGCTTGCTGTAAATTTCACAATACGCAAGTATTTTCTATTTACAAAGCACTTTTTAAAAATAAAAATAAAACTACGGCATCGCTACAACAAGTCAAGTCCCTTCTGTGGGAGACTTTGTGAGAAGAAGCAACTCACAAGTGTATCTAGACTATTTTTTCCCATCATTAAAAAACTAACCTTATAAAATATATAATTTATAATTAATATGTTCAATACTTTAATATGTTCAATACTATGAATACATCTTCAACACCATGACAAAGCGAAAACGCAAGCACAACTTTCAATCGTATTCAGTGAGCTATGTCTTCATAGCTCACGGAATTTTGACACGGAGTGCAAGCTCTCCGCAGAAGTGTAGCCATTCAGTAATGTACTGGTATAATATGAAAATGTTGCCAGCGTTTGGCATTATAACGCGGAAATCTGTTTGATAAGTTTAGCTGTTAGATTGTTTTAGGACCGATTTTTCAATCATCAAATAAAAATTATTCATAGGTTAAAATATAACATAAACAAATTAATGATATTAAACAAATAATTACAGTTTTATGAATTGAGTTCTATTTGATTGAACAATTTCTATTTGAATGAACTTTTACCTGACGATTGAAATATTTGCTCTAAATGTAAAAAAATATTGTATACTAGCGAACTGCTTCGGCTTTTCTTGGTTAGGATATAATATTGACATTACATTAATTGTAGCGTTGGCGCTCTCGGTCGAAGTTGGACTTACCTAGTCGGACTATTTGTCCCAAGTAAACATACTCGTTAACAACTTCGAGCTCAGTGCTCCGAACAACTACCGGCATATGTGTGACATGTACGTTACACATGATCTTTGTTTTGTCGATGTTTATCTTAAGACTTATTCCTTAATAGGCACTATTGAGGTCATTGAGCATAGTGAATAGATCCTCAAAACAGGCAAATCGAAGATGAGTGATTCACTTGCTATTGATGTTAATACCGTATCCTTTCCAGTCCAGTAGCTTAAAAACGTCTACCAATGCACTCGCTCTGCAGTTGGATAGGTTTCGTCCTCTAGTTCTGTACTGGGATAATTATCGTTGTATTACCGTACAAACACTTCAGAACGCTATGGGTGGGTATATTGCAATACTGTAAGTGTGTATGTCACTGACTCCTATAAGACTAGGCTGATTTTAATGCTTGTTGTGTGTGTTTAAGTGGGCCTCTAGATGTTTTAGATTCACAATTGGACCCAGTAGATGGCAATGTTATCAAGATCCAGAAATCACCCGTGTGAAACCGGTGCGTATCGCTAGTTTATTATAAAATATATGCCGAGCACTTGCCCCTAACTTACTACAGTCCACTAGTTAATCTATGATTACAGGAGAAATAAATGTAACAGCCCGCCCAAAATTCGTCTCATTTATATGAGAGTTCATCATGTTTCATTGATTTCCTTTGTTTCTTTCTTTGACACTTATCTAATATTCGCTATATACTTTTGAAATGGCTATGAAATACGAGTATTGTATTAAATAAATAACTATCAGGACTAAGCGTGTTAATTCAAAATTGTTCCAGGCGCTGTTTAGAAACTTTGAAAATGTTGTTCGTATCAAACTACGTATATTTTACGTTATTATTCTCAAAACCTTGTTCAAATATAATCTCAAATTCTAGCTTAAAAACACCAACATTATTTTGTTTAAGTTTTAATGATTGGTTCAAAGTTAAATGAAGGATTGAACTAGAGTAAAGTAGTAAGTATAAAATTATATTTAAAATTTTATTACTGGTGTGTATAAATATATATATATATATATATATATATATATATATATATATATATATAATATGAGAAGGGAAATCGGTCTGTAGTTCTTCAAGAGAGTGTTGTTGCCTTTTATCCGTCCATGGAGAACGGAATTAAAGAGCTTCTGAAGGACTTCAAGTACCGGTTTAACACCCGCTTTCAGAAGCTCCACTGTAATTTCATCCACACCGTTTTTAAATTGCTAGAGAACCACTCTAATCTCGCTCAGACTGACGTCCGGGATATCATCGGAATAGTGTGGGATAAGACTCGCTCTTGGACCATTACTCTCACTTGCGTATGGCTCTCCAACTATGACGTGTACAGCTGCCCATAGAACCTCTCAATCTCACTCAGAATCGCAGGTGTCCCGGAAACAGCTTTGACAGTTGGTTTTTTCTGGCAGACAGATCTCTGGCAAAGACTTTGTAGCTTTGGATCCGCTCGGTCGCTACTTCAGTACAAGCCTTGAAGTTGCGTAAGCCCCGCCGCATGCGCTTAGTTATCTGTCTGTTCAGTTGTATGTATGCTGTCAAATCTGTCGAAGACTACAGGGTCATTTCCCGTCCAACAGTATTGAGATTAAGAGTGTGATCAGTGAATTTTTGTGTTCATCTGCGGCAGGTCTTGCAGAACTTAGCTCCGACCGCATGGACAGTTTCCACGAGTTTATCATTCATATTGTCCACTTTATTACATTCTTCTAGGCACTGAAAATTGTTTTGTAACTCAAGCTGAAAGGTTTCGGGATTTTTGATTAGAGCACGACGGGACGGAACGTTGACTTCATTAGACGACACCTCTCCAACTTAACGTTTAGGTTCAGTATGCCTATAATCATTCAATCATCGCTACCAATTTTCACCCTCGTGGTCACTGAGACTGAGACATCACTGATCAGTTGTCGTCTGTTCTCCTCACTGGTCTTTCTCATAGTCACTTTTTACGACAGAACGAAATTGGAAGATTGATTATCTTACTTCGTCTCTACACTTTAAACTTTACCTTGTATATAATAAAAAAAAAATTACAATGAAATAAAATCGATCCTCATGAATATTTAACTATTTTCACATTCATTATAAATAAGCTGATGTTCTTTTGTATCTTGCCGCATGTGGTAGGTAAAGAAAATAAATAATACATTAAAGCAACGTCGCTCTCTGTTATTGAATTACCTCTGTTCAGACGTGGATAAGCTCGTCCTTGTGGCTATAACGAGTAAATTTTACAAAAGGTGGAAATGTGTAAGGTTTTTGGCAAGCACATCTTTTACGTTTATAATACCAGTTTATACAAAAATAGTTGATATGCTTTTATTTTTATTTTTATTTCTATAATTACAGGTCCAATAACTTTAATATTATAGAGTTTTCTTCTTAAACAAAAAGGGTGGGGTGGTAACTGGAACAGCGTGCAGCGCAACTCTACCACGTTAAAAGAATTGTTTAATTATGCTTACAAATTGTCAATGACATTTAAATAATGGGTGTTGGTGGCATTCCCTTCGCCTCCGCTATTATATTACCAATTCAATTCATCATCATCATTACGGAAGTCCACTGCTTTACATATGCCTTCCCACAGATTGCCACAAAGCTCGGTTTTTGAACCAACTGTATCATTAATGAATACATGTTTTAAAATACAGAGAATTGATTGATGATGATGATTTGCTTTAGAAGGGCCACCCAACACTGCGCTTGCTATTACGAAACTGTTAGTGTCAAACCTTTCTTTTGTATCGGTTGCCGTTTATCGAGTTAGATTCATGAATTGACATATAGATCCAAATAACATGAATATTCTCATTATGATTCTTGTCTTGTTCACATTTATCTTAAGACATGCCCGTTGGGATTCACTATTGAAATCGTTAAGCACAAAGCTAAAGATCTTCTAGTGCTAAGGATTTTCCATAATCACAATATCGTTTAAAAATCGAAGCGAGAAATATATTCGCAATCAGTGTCAATGCCGTATCCTTCCCAGAGATTATATTGAATTTCGGGGATATAACATCACTATGTCTCATCTTCGTGTCATCTCATCTTGTCATGTCTGTACACGTGTATCGCATATTGCCAATAAACGATTCAAGATACCTGGGGTGATAGGATAATTGTTTCATTACAGATATCGAGATTATGTTAATTATTACCAAATAAAGACGGCTTTTTATACGTGGTAAAGTCATGCTGCAGCTATATTATTAGTATGGTTGTAGCACGATTGGGTCGGCTCGATCGGGGAAGGACCACGCTCTCACAGAATACCAGCGTAAAATAGGGTCTCAATGCTGCTGTTTTTCGTTCAGTGAGGGTATAGAACCGGAGACCCACCTCATCTTACCCACACCACCTTAGTCCTCACGGGTGACAACGCATATGCATTTTGATGCGTAGTTTAGGATAGATGTAGATGTCTATGGGCCACAGCATCCACTTACCATCAAGTGGACTATGTGCCCGTTTGTTACCCTTATCTCATTTAAAAAATCATATTATATGGTTGTATAACATCGTTATGTAATATTTTTATGTATTAGAAATGTACACATCAAGATTTCCTTTTTTAAGATATTTTCCTGTATTGACTGATATTTCAATACATTTTCAATTTTCTTGTATCGAAAGATATTTTCATATTATAGAATATGTAGTACCTTTGTACGATCCTTTTCATTTGTTAGAAATACATTTTGCATATTTTCATTTTAATATCGCTCCATAGGGCAAGTAGATACATATTATTTATTGCTCACTGCATATAATTGACATGAGCAAAAACAAATTGTTTGCATTATTTGATTAGATATTCGAATTTTTTTACCCTAAAAGCTAGAACTTTATCAACATTTGATTTATTAATCGACTGAAATAATATGTTTCTATAAACAAGTAATGTTATATACTACTCGAATAATTTAACTTTCTTTTATAAAAAAAAATAGATAGAAAACTGAATGATTTAGGTATTGAAATAAAATAAACACGAGTAATTTTTTATGACTAGTCTTGGTCAAAGTTATATTATATTTAGGACTAACGAATCGAGGTATATATAGGTTACTGCTAAAAAGCAAGCTGCGGGAGCGGCCGGCGCGGCGTAGCGCCAGACGAAGCATTTTAAGGCATTTCTTAGTGTCCTATCACTAGGTTTGGTTAGGTTGCAACTCTTATATAAAACGTCATGAAATACGAGTAAATAAAAACTTTATTAATCCCTTAAAATTCGATTATAATATCGGTATTATAATTTATATAATCCGTATTATATATTCTAATCGAATTTTATTATATATATTTATACATATAATAAAATTCGATTAGAATATATAATACGGATATATATATATATATATATATATATATATATATATATATATATATATATATATATATACAACTAGCTGGCCAGGCAGACGTTGTTCTGCCCTTTTCGACGATCCTTCATATAAAGAATCCTTAAATTCGTAATAAAAAATATTGAGTGTCACTTATCAGGATAAAAACTATCCTATCTCTCAAGTTGGACCAAACTGCACCGAGTGTGCCAGTTTCATTGAAGACGATCATTAAATTTTGATCTAACGTATATAAAATAAAATATATCAAACGTTGCTATTTATTGGAAATAATAAATTTGTAATTCTAACTTTTATTACTTACTCTCTTTGTACGAACTTACTGTATAATTTAATAGTGTACGTGTCTTTGTCATTTTGTGGTTAATAAAGAAGTAATTATTATTGTATATAATCATTTTATAAATATGGTGATTATATTTTCTTTTAGAAACAACTGGTTACGATCGTTGCTCCGGAGATAACAACTCCCGTAGAATTTCGTAACATGCGTCCAAAACCAAGTTCTATGTCCGCCACCATTAATAAAATTTTCCACATTATCATCATCATCATCAGTCCGTGTAAGCCCACTGCTGCACAGGGACCTCTTTTGGTTTTGGAAGAGACCGTCTTGATCGTCGATTCTCTAACGCTGCTATCACATGGCATACACAACAATTTCACGGCTAATGAATTTGCTTACATGCTCGCCGAAAAGGAAAACGTTCTGCATAAGCTTGTGTGTGAGAAATAATAAATGTTTTAAGGTCTATTGACTTCACCAAGATTGGATGCCATTTTCTGCTCTAAAATCCACTCGGAAATTAGAATGAGGCTTGAGTGCAGTGGTGGGTCGTTTACAGACAGAATTTAGTGGTTTTGAGAGCGTTAGCTAAATAATATAGTTAATGACAAGATGAAAAAAATGATGAAATTTGAGTAATGACTGATTTTCTCTACGCACTCGGCATTAATAAGTGCACAATATGATTCTTTTAACAAACTAAACCAAGTTATAAGTCATTTCATTTGAGCTCTACAGTTAAATTTAAAGTATGTTTTAGAGAATTTAATTTAATATTCGGTTTCCTTTAATGAAATTCCTTACATAGCTTGAACTTAGTTTTAGATTCAAAAATGCAGTGTCTAGCTATTCAAGCTCGGAAATTCTGGAACCTCATTTAAAACTGTTTTACGATTCAAATCTACGCTCGTGACATTAAATATTTGTAAAATTAAGGAAGTGCCAACGACATAAGAACTCTTCGTATAGAAAATTCAAGGCTAGTAATATAATGCTTTTACTTCTTAAAAATTTATTGTAATTACTTCGAGTTCAAGGAAAAATCCCGGTGGTTGTTTCAAAAATCTTTACAAGCAGAGTTCAGTAGATATTACCTCACATCGTTTTCTCTTTCATATCAGTTAAGACGAACACGGGAGTCATTAAATCGGAACACGCGGTGAACGTAACATAAAACTTTTTACTTATATGATTTTATTCAAGACTAGCAGACTGGCTTAGTGGGGGTGGGATCTATCAATGTGGTATCATTTATATTTTTTTAAATAATCATCAATGAATATTTCTTCAATTTTCGTCAATTTTTTTCATTTCTAATATTACAGACAGATAATTCAATTTTAATTGTTACCAGCGAGCGGCCTCGTATTCGCCTGAATGAATCTATCAATGTGTCTATATAGGTAGGATAAGTTCTCAAAGACCTTATTTATCAATAATTTTATGATAGACGTGCAGCCAAATTTTAAAAAAATGCTTGATTATGTCTTAATAGCATGCGAAAAATCCTTTGAACTTAATAGATGCCAGTTATTTCAGTATTACAGACAGACACTTCATTTTCATTTATATTGTATATGTATAGATGTATAGATTAATCCAG
The DNA here is from genome assembly GCA_963668995.1 of Parnassius mnemosyne. NCBI lineage: Eukaryota > Metazoa > Arthropoda > Insecta > Lepidoptera > Papilionidae > Parnassius > Parnassius mnemosyne. Next base: position 21,632,714 of record CAVLGL010000083.1, read on the forward strand.
TGAAGGAAGTCTTGAAAAATAAATATAAAATTTTATAGCTACCTGCATCGTGTTACTGCAACCAACAGACCTAATGGTCGTTCCCAAGCTACTTTATAAATAAGTTTTGTAAGTAGTTTGTAAAACTTGTGTTCTTATTGCATAATATACATAGTAAAACAAGTACCACGGGGTTTCTTGCTGTGACAGAAGATTTTGCCAGTGGTAAAATTAAAAAGCGTGTTAAAAAGAAAAATTAATATAAATTAGGATTACATTTAAACTACATATGTGAATAAAAATGTATTATTTTGTCAGCAAGTCATACAATCCTCACACTAAAAATAAGCGATCTATTTATTACATTTGCTACTTAACAAGTTGGTCCTTTGAGACAGGTAAAGAAATTATTACACGAAATTAACAAAAAACAGAAAAATAAAGTATACCTAGTGATACAAGTAAAATCTGTTATTGTTCAAAAGTTTTATGAGTACAAAATAGACAGGTTATAATATCATATACAGGACATCTTTCTATTGTTCATTTATCAAAAAAATTATAGAATATTATAGAAAATAGCCGTGGTAGCTCAGATGGTTAGAGCTTGCTGTTAATTTCACAGTACGCGAGCAACCCGGGTTCGATATCCGCCAGCACCACCAAAATTATCGAAGACATGTGAAGTTCGCCAACACGCTCTGGGGCAGCGCGGCGAACACTTCCTTATCCTAAAACCCTCTCAGAAATGAGAGGAGGTCTGTGCACAGCAGTGGGACGTATATAGGCTTTGGCTATTAGACTTTAATTTTATTATAAAATAAATTGATATCTGCAAAATATAAATTTAATTATTTATACATTTAAAACGTATTGTTTATAAAGAAAAACTTACAACAAAGGTCTTCACACAAAACGATTGCCGAAAGTAAGAATATTATCTTTAGATTGTGATAAATCTAAGAGTAGGATCACAAACAGGTGGTATTAGGGATCCTGTAATTAATAAAATTAAACTAAAAATTAACTGCAAGACTTCAAGGTACATTAAGTTCATTCGGCGTAGATTGGACCAAAATTAATAATTCAAAAAGCTGAAGGTACTCCGGGTTAACTGTGACATCGGGACGTCAATCACCTCAGTCCCCGTGACTATGGGTGCTGTAAAGTACCCGAAACGTCGGGAATCAATAAAAAACAAGTTAAATAAACGTAACACAATCCGTAAAATTAGTTTTATTCAAGGAAAAAATTAATAAGCATTTCCATTTAAAAACCATTAAGTGACACTCTCTGACATTGTCGTAATTTAATTTGGTAATAACTGTCAACCCGGGTGGATCTAGTCCTAGGAACGCGGCCGCTGTACATAAAAAGAGCATAAATTCTGAGACTCTTTTACTCCATTTTTTTTAATTTTACTTAATGTTAATTTTACATTTTTTTATAAGAGAGATGGCAAACGAGCATGCGGCTCAACTGATTGTAAGTGGCTACCGCCGCCCATAAACAACTGCAACGCCACGGGAATTGCAGATGCGTTGCCTGCCATTTAAAAATTTAAAAATTTGACGGCTCCGTGGCGCAGTGGCTTAGCAATCAGTTGTTGCGCTGGGGGCCGCGGGTTCGAATCCCGCACGGAGCAAGTATTTGTATGGCCTACAAATAATTGTTCCGGGTCTGGATGTTTGTCCTTGTGCAATTTATGTTTGTAAACTGCCTCCACGACACAGGAGAAAATCCTAGTGTGGGGGTAACGTTTTTTTTGAAACAATAAATGAAATAAATAAATAAAAAAGAGTAGGCTTTTTTCTTGAAGATTCCTAAGTCGTATCGGTCCGGAAAAAATGCTAGTGGTAATCGATTCCACAAGAAAGTTGTGCGAGGTAGAAAACTTCTCCTAAAATGCACAGTATAGCGAGTTTTGTTGTGATATTTTTTTTTATAGAATAGAGAGCAAACGAGCATGCGGCTCACCTGATGGTAAGTGACTACCGCCGCCCATGAACAACCGCAACACCAGGGGAATTGCAGATGCGTTGCCGGCCTTTTAGAAAGGTGTAAGCTCTTTTCTTGAAGGTTCCTAAGCCGTATCGGTCCGGAAAATTCGCTGGTGGTAATTGATGTTGTGATGTGCGATGGTGAAATTAAGTGGCTGTAATTCTTCCGAACAATTCCTCAAAGCACTCCCCGTGGTAGATGCGATAAAATACGCAGTGCCAGTGACTCAAGCCGATTGGAAAAAACTCGGTCGTCGATGATTCGAACCGCTCTGCGCTGGATACGGTCAAATGGAAGGAGCTGGCCCTGGGGAGCCCCTGCCCAGAGATGGGAACAGTATTCCATGTGGGGCCGAACCTGCGCCGTGTAAAGTTGGAATCGGTGTGCCGGCATGAAATACTATCCCACTCTGTTGAGCATGCCTATATTTTTAGAGGCCAATTTGGCCTTCTCTTCCAAGTTACTAAGAAACTGCACATCACTCGATATGTCGACACCGAGGATTCCAATACTGGCTGAGGCAACCAGGGGAGTGCCTTGAAACTGAGGAGATACGACAAAGAGGTTCCTTAAGAGGTAAACGCGCAAACTTTTGTCTTCTGGGAATTGAACTGGACTAGATTCAGTTCCCCCAGCCCGAGACGTTGTTCAACAAACTCTCGACTTCAGACACAAGTATGTTCGACTCAGCAACGTTTTCCCGAGAAATATTGGCACGGCCGGTGTATAGAGCATCACCAGTGCTGTCATCCGCATAGCAATGAATGCTACCAGTATGCAATATATCATTGATATGCAGAAGAAACAGCGTTAGTGAGAGCACGCAGCCTTGTGGAACATCAGCGTTAATTGGCTTGTAATCGGAGCATGCACCGTCTACTATGACCTTAATGCTCCGATCTACAAGAAAACTGGTGATCCAATTACACAATTTTACGGGAAGCCCATAAGAAGAAAGCTTTGAAAGAAATGCTTTATGCCAAACCAGATTGAAGGGCTTCACTATGTCTAAAATAACGACCAATACCTTCTTCTTGGACTCCATTGCCTTCGCCCATCTATGAGTTAGGTAGCCTAGAAGATCACCAGCTGAGTGACCTCGACGGAAACTGTACTGACGGTCATTAATCAAATGGTGATACTCAAGGTACCGCATGAGCTGGCAGTTAATTATCGTTTCCTTTATTTTGGAGAACAAGGAAGTGATAGCGATAGACCTGTCTTTTTTAGGAATCGGATGCACCAAAGCTCCCTTGGACAGCCTTAGCGAGAAACCAGAATGCATGTGTTCATGAAGAGAGGGAACTAGTTTCTCGCCAACCCTGCCGATGTGCTTTGACTTAGCCTAAGCAATGACACTTTTAAAGGACTCGGAGGCAGAATTAATCTTCTTTTTAAGAGCGCTGGTGTTTGCATTCCGAGACTTTGTTGCGTCAGCCCAGGCTCGGTAGCACTCCTGCTTATAGCATGATGCAATTTTACAAGAGTGACCAAGCCATATCTCAGTTCTGCCTCCTACATGCAACACAGATCATAGAATAAATAATTCCGTTCCCTTAAGTACCACATAAACAACGTTGTGGTCATACAGCGAAAAGCAAACCTGCCCCCAAGGGTAGGATGCAAAAAAGACCGCATCCCATTCCAATCAGCCGACCTATAGTGCCAAACATGGCGGCAAGCTGCAGATCGCAACTGTGATGGGAGCGTGAGTGGCACCGTACTCTGGATCAGACAATGGTCCAAAGAGCCAAGAGGGGCATTGACGGAGACCTGATATCAGTCCGGATGAGAGGTTAGCAAAAGGTCCGACAGGGAAGGTACGTGGTACTCCACATCTGGGATCCGCGTAGGTGAAGTAACCATTTGTGTCAGATCAGATGCCAAGGCAAAGTCTAACCAGATCTACCAGCATGATCGGGTAAACGGAAACCAAGCCATTCATCGTGGTGGGCGTCAAAATCACCAAGCATCACGATCTCTGCGGATGAGATCTGTTGTAGTACGGAGTCCTTTATATTTATATTTAATGTGTAAGCCATTATTACCAAAATAGTGAACCAAAAATACAATAAAAATTGATACTCTATTTCCAATGCACATTTTACAGTAACAAATTGATTAAAAAAATATATTTTAATCGCTTCTGATGATCAAAGTAGATACTTTTGTATTTTGAACTACGTAATTTGGTCAAACATTTTAAAAGTAACGACGTTATAAATTTGTGCGGGCCGGCGCTCGTACAGCGGGTGAGGTGGCGGAAAACATCGCTCATCGCAGCGTGAGCAAATGTACGTCTTCACGCTTAAATCGCTTAAGCGATTAGGATGAAATGACGATTACCTTGCGGATGTCTTAAAAGAACCCCAGAAAAATATCATGGCTTCGGATATATGGCGATATAACCACCTCGTTTATCCTAGAAAGTATCTAAATAGATATCTATACCGAAACGGGGAACAGCGTCAAAGGTGCGAGGCATCTGGTACCGTAATCGTGTGATCCAACTCCAAACTGTGATCGACAATCCAAGCTTGGCTTACATTTTTGCGGGCTGACGAAGACAGAATAATATAAGGATAATATGGTTATTTAATGTTCATAATTGTCTTAACTAAATAATAACTAAATATTATTTTTAATGAGGCATTATAGTCGGATCGTCACAGCCCAGGCGCCATTTAGCACATGGAGGGTACAAAAATTTTACATTTGTAGAACAACTTATACTATAATTATATTATTAAAATAAATTAAAATAATTATGAATATGTTTGTTTCTTATCAAAATGTAAACAACCATCTTTCTAACATTACCTAAATTGTTGAATACATTGTATATTTCAATCAATGAATGTCATGATATATAATAAACTAAAAGTAAAGTAAAGTACGGCCTATATACGTTCCTCTTCTAAGCATTAGCCTCTTCTGATTTCTGAGAGGGTTTTAGGGCAACAAAATGTTCACCACGCTGCCCCAATGCACGTTGGTGTATTTCACATGACTAACTTAGACTTGCCATTCTGCTTCTAAACGAGATAACTCTATGTGAGAGTCTGTCTACGCACGTAGCATCACACAGAAGGGCTTTGGTCTTTTCGCAAGGAATCAATATCATTTATTCTACATAATATCTTAATAAAACTTCATCAATAGGAAGCCATCCAGAATGGGGTTTTACCCATCAAATTCCTTCCGAAGCAATTGAATAGTTACCATTTCGATTTGAAATTATTGTACAACTGTTAATTAAATAAACAATAAACTAAGATTAAATATTAACTTAGTTAAAACACAATTACTACACATTATGTGTTAAATTTCTAATGTTTATACAAAATAACATTTAAAAAAAAATATTTAAAAAATATTTTATTGTTGTATTTACAACGCTTATAAAGTATTGTTAACATAAATTTTAATTTAATTCGCTTTGTATTTAGTGTTCGTAGAACAAAATGCTGCAAGAAATTTCATTACCAGAGATTTAATGTCGATGACTCGCATTCTTTCCTAAAGTTCATCCTTTGTGCAAATATTTTACATAAAGCTTGAATATTTTTATAAGCTTTTGGCACTCAGAATTTTAATCAAAATAATATTACCACTATCTTATTATTTTCAATTATACAGTTAGTATAGACGATATTATTTCATATTATATAGGGCATTGTTATCATTGGGGTATCTATAAAGTTTTCTCATCTGGTTGGGCAGTATAAATATATAATTGTAAATGAAAATGGTAAACATACATAAATATGAATAAAATAAAATAAATACGTAAAAAATACATAAATATATAAAAACCCAACCAGATGGAAGCCCTCGACAGGGGAGACCAGACGGCCGAGGGTTAGGGGGAAAGGGAAAGAAACCGGCGGACGATGCGGGCGGTATCGAGGAGCACCGCCTTCTGCATTTGAGCCTGGAGCGGTCCGTCACGGAGTTCCAGTCGCCTCAGATGACCCGGGAGGCTAACTGGGATTAACCCGTTCGCAGAAACGACCACAGGAATAATTTCGGTCGGCAGACCACCCCACATGCCGGTAACCTCGTGAGCCAGGTCCAGATATTTTGTCACCTTATCTGTTTCGGCTTTCACGAGGTTCTCGTCATAAGGAATGGTAATGTCGACCAAAAAGATCCTTGACTGTGCCCGGTCCATCAGCACAATATCAGGCTTATTCGCAAGAATAGTCCTGTCTGTGATGATGGCCCGGTCCCAGTAGAGCCTGGCACGGTCATTTTCGAGCACGGCTTCCGGCAAGTACTTATAATACGGCAGTTTCCGATCCACGAGGCCGTATTTCAGAGCGAGCTCCTGGTGTAGAATCCTGGCTACTAGATTGTGTCTGTGCAAATACTCAGAGTTAGAAAGCGCCGAACAACCGGAGATGACATGCCTAAGTGACTCACCGGGATGGCGACAAGCTCGACAGATGTCGACGGCGCCATCCTTTAGGATGTATCTCCGATAATTCATCTTTTGCAGCAGCGCATTAAGTGGTCTGACAAGACGGATCCTCCTCGGGTTGGTGACCTCGTGTTGATTAAAGAACCCAACGCTCTGCCTTTGTATTGGCGCCGTGGGTGCATTGTTAAATTGTCGTGTGGATCGGATGGGGTGCCTAGGGTGGCCGAGGTTTTGGTCGGAGATTTGGTCCTGCAACGTGCCGTCGCGAACCTGTCCCGTTTGCCAATTTACTAGTGGACATAAGTCCTTATGTCCGGGACGGGGGTTTGTTCGCGCCAAACGCTAATTTCAAGATCTTTTTTTTTTAAAGAAAAAAAAAGAATCAACGCCAGGGGGCGCGCAGCGCGGTGATTTCCTACCGGTTGACGTTCGCGCGAGATCGGATTGGTTGCTAGCGGGGCGAGTCGGAAGTAATTGATTGTAGTGCAGTTACTAGCACGGCGTGGTCTCGTCCCGTATAACCTCTATATAGTGTCGGGTTTTGTTAGCAAGTTTTTTTATGCACCGACGAGGAGTTTGTTGAGTTTAGAAAAATAGATTGACCACGCGGATCGGTTAATTGTTTTGGAAGTTAACATTGATTGCGATCAACGTCTGAATTTGAGTGTTGTGCGCGCCTAATTTACTAGTGAATATTTGGTTTTCGTGTAGACCGCCGCGAATTTGGTTATTCTAATTTTGATTGCGTATATAAGTGCATTTGACAATATTAATTTGCTCGTATGGCATTTCATATAGTTCGGAGACATTTTCCGTTGTCGGTTAAAACGCTGAACTTTGTGACCCTAGAGAAGGTCGTGTTCGGTTCTAGAAATAATTTGTTGCTGAGTGAAAACGGAAGTGAACTTTGATCCACCGTTCATTAGTCGTGCCGAGTGTTACGTTTTTGATTACGATTAACGGGGATTTACTTGAGTTTGAAATTAGTTAAATGTACAATAAAGTTGATGGATTGAGATAGTGTACAATAACGTTGATAGACTTTGAGTGACATCGAGGTGCCGCCGCTGGAGGATACCACACCGGATAGCGGTGCCGAAGTCAGGGCTGCTGCCGCTTAAAAGGGTTAAGTCAAGTTTCAAACTTACACACCACTAAACACCACTTACATACACTACACCTACCGCCTGACCAAGCCTTGTGGCCAGTCTTCGCTTCGGAACCTGGTACGTACTATTTATTTACCTAGACTTATATCTATTGTGTAAAATAATAAGTCTCCATAGGCCGTTGGGCCCCACTCTTAGTTGTTCGTCGAATCTACAGCTGTATGGGCCCCTGTATGGTCCACTTTTGTTGGGGCAGCTAGGAGCGTGTACAATTACTTTCTACCGAAAGTTTTCCATAAAATAGCCTCTGAAGTCGTGGTCTTTAAATCGTCGATACACCATATTTTAGCACCGATTACGGAATCTAGTATGTGGAATTGTTTTATTCTCTTTACGTTTTGTAGTTAATTAATTTTATAAAAATGCTTTTAATGATACAATGAACTTCTATGATAGGATTTAATTAGCACTACATATATGTCATATAGATGAAGACACCACAATCATTATTTGAAATCCATTTAGTTCTTCAAAACATTTTTTAAATAAATTTTCATATTCAAGTTTAAGTTCAAACTCCAATCAATTCTACTGCTGACATAACCAACTTGTCGAATCGATTCTTCAATTTAAGTACCGAAACTTCTCCACTTCGCGGTTTTGATAGCAAGGAAGTGGTATTCGATATAAACCTCCCCAAAAAAAGTTTACCGGGTAGTGGCGGTGTAAGAATATCCACTACCCCATATCATCCCGTGGGTGTTGTAAGAGGCGACAGAGCGAAACAAATCAAGAGGTAGGCAAAAGAGGTCATCACTACTCCAATTTGGTAAAAGCTTCATCGCTAACCGCCCACGACCCACGTCGCGACTTCGATAGCAGGGAAGTGGTATTCAATATAAGCCTACCCAAGTGTACATTAGCCTCAATAGAACTCACGACCTGATTATATAAATATATTTTAAATTATAATTTAACAAAATATATTTCTAATAAACCTCTGGTATGGATTATATCCACCAATGACTAAACAACAACTAAATAAAACTAAAATCGCTACAATGGCCACGCACCATATGATTACGTCCAACAAGATACGAAATTATAAAAAGCTATATTTCATAAACGAAAAGGATTGCAAAACACTACTAGAGTTACAAAAATGTCCCAAAAAAAATCGTTCGCCCGTGCTAATTGCTGCATGAGGCTCCGATAAGTTTCAATGCCAGAATAAATTCAAGACTTGATAGACATTTATATAGTTTACTTTTAGAGTTGTAGACAGTCAACTTGTCTAACCCCGTAGATTTTTCGCAACTTTGATGCTGCTTTCCAATGCCGGTGCTATATACATCTATCATTACGAGATGGTAAATTGACATCTATCCGAGACAGCGTGTTTCTTCTTACTGGTCTTTATCATAGTCACTTCTTACGAAGGAACGAAATCGGGAGATTGATTCTCTTATACGCCGTTTCTACACTTTAAACTTTACCTTGCATTTAAATATTTTTTTCACAATAAAATAAAATCTATTCCAATAAGTATATAATTGTTTTCACATTTATTATAAATGAGCTGATGTACTTTTGTATCTTGTGTACTTACCGCATGTGTTAGATAAAGAAAATAAATAAAACATTAAGGCAACGTCCCTTTCTGTTATTGAATTACGTCTGTTCAGACGTAGATAAGCTCGTCCTTGTGACTGTAATGAGTAAATTTTACAAAAGGTGGAAATGTGGAAGGCTTTATATATAGAATGATACCGTGCAAGCACATTTTTTATGTATATAATACCAGTCTATACAAACATAGTCAATATGTTTTTGTTCCTATTTTAACATATATAATTACAGGTCCAATATATAACCAATAACCTTAACGTGAAAGAGTTTGTTTCTTATAGCAAAAGGGTGGGGGTGGCAAGTGGATGAGACCCATAGATATCGACATCTGACCTCGATCAATAATCAAAATTTAGATGCATTTCCATCTATGACGATTAACAAAATGTCTAGTTAGCAGTGAAAAGGGTCCCTGTTCCTACCCACATCATACAAAACACAGCGGCATTAAAGTACGATTTTACGCTAGTAATCTGTGAAAGCGTGGTTGTTAGGGTTTCGTACCCAACGGGATCCTATTACTAAGCCTCGGCTGCCGTCTGTCCGTCCGTCCGTCTGCCAGTCAGCGGGGTGTATCTCATGATCCGTTATAGGTAGATAGTTGAAATTTTCACAGTATGTGTACTTTTATTGTCGCTATAACAATAATAAATAAAAATTAAAATAAATTAAAAATTAAAAGGGGCTTCCCTACTGGAAATCATCATTTCAACATTACAGCCTTTCATAAGTCCACTGCTGAACATAGGCCTCCCCCAAGGAATGCCACAAAGCACGGTCCTGAGCCACCTGCATCCATCGACTTCCTGCATGCCTTACCAGGTCGTCACTCCATCTCGTGGGGGGTCGCCCTACACTTCGCCTACCGGTACGAGGCTGCCACTTGAGAACCTTTCTTCGCCATCGGTTGTCGGTTCTTCGAGCTATATGGCCGGCCAACTGCCACTTCAGCTTACTAATCCGTTGGGCTATGTCGGTTACTCTAGTTCTACTGCGGATATCCTCATTTCTAAGTTTATCACGCAGAGAAACTCCGAGCATAGCATCCATAGCTCGCTGAGCGACCTTGAGCTTCCCCATATGGCCAGCTGTGAAGGACCACGTCTCAGTTCCGTAAGTCATCACTGGCAACACGCACTGGTTGTACAATTTCGTTTTAAGGTTTTGAGGTATGTCTGAAGAGAAAATGTGTCGTAGCTTCCCGAACGCTGCCCAGCCGAGTTGAATCCGTCGATTGACGATTCTCGGTCGAAGTTGGACTTACCTAGTCGGACTATTTGTCCCAGGTAAACATACTCATCAACAACTTCGAGCTTAGTGCTCCCAACAACTACCAGCATAGGTGTGACATGGACATTAAACATAATCTTTGTTTTGTCCATGTTCATCTTAAGACCTATCCGTTGGGAGACACTATTGAGGTCATTGAGCATAGTGCTTAGGTCCTCCAGCGATTCTGCCATAAGGACTATATCGTCGGCAAATCGAAGGTGAGTAATGTACTTTGTACATTGATGTTGATACCGTATCCTTTCCAGTCCAGAAGCTTGAAAACGTCTTCCAATGCAGCGGTGAAGAGTTTCGGGGATATGACGTCACCGTCTTACACCTCTCTGCAATTGGATAGGTTTCGTACTCTGGTTCTGTACTCGGATAACCATCGTAGCTCTACTGTACAAACAGTTCAACACTTCGACTTTACACCAAAATTTCCTTTTTTAAGATATTTTCCTGTATTGAAAGATATTTCAATACATTTTCAATATTCTTATACCGAAAGATATTTTAATTTGTCCGAAACACATTTTGCATATTTTCATTTTAATATCGCTCCATAGGGCAAGAAGCTACACGTTTATTGCTCATTTCGTATAAGTCACATGAGCAAAAGCAAATTGTTTGTATTATTTTATTTAATATTTGATTTTTTTTTCCTCTAAAAGCTTCAAACTTTATTAACATTTAATTTATAGTCAAATTTATATTATATAAAAGTGACCTCAACGCGCGAGCCGAGCGAGCTAAGAAAGCGTGCTGCGGGAGCGGACGACGTTACGCCAAAAGAAGCATTTTAAGGCATTTCTTAGTGTCTTTTCACTAGGTTTGGTTGGGTTAAAACTCTAAAAAAAAATCACGAAATACGAGTAAAAAGAAACTTTATTAATCCCTTAAAATTCTATTAGAAAATCAGTATGTTTCGTAAATTATTTCCCTAACAATTTAAAAATAGTTAGGAGGCGGTGTGCCTCCGCGCTGACCCGTTTGCGAAACAGCACCAACAGTATTCTTGGTATATTCGTTGATCGGTGGGACTTGCCACTTCTACAAGCGTGGGTTCGGGTCCACATAGCAGCATAACAGTGTATATGTGGATCTATCTTACAACTGTTTTAATTTTTCTGTTGTATTTATAGATATGTATTTTCAATAACCCTAGCTATAATTTTAATTTTTTAAAAACTCATATAGGCTCTGCCTGCAATAAATAAATAAATAAAAAAATCATTTTAGGCACATACTCACATGAGTTTAGACAAAATATTTACATCTAGAGTAAATCAACATAAAAATCAATATATGAATAGAATAGAATATAGAATAGAATATTTTTTATTCAATATACATTACATGTGTAATTCTTATTGAAAGTCATTTTTTACTTTACTTATTTTTTAGTTTTATTTCCGTTCAAATGCAGATTATTAACGTTAAACCAATGCACTAATTTTGATATAGAATTATTCACTTCGTCACATTTAAATGATTGACGTTTAAGTTTAAAAATCAAGGAAGTATCATCAGCAAATAATACTATATCATGGCTATCCCCTACAAGGTGAGGTAAGTCATTAATATACACCAGAAACAGGAATGGGCCGAGAATCGAGCCCTGAGGAACACCCATTAGTACAGGTGACCCGGAAGAACTTTTACCATTGATAATAACCTTCTGTTTTCTATTACTTAAATATGAAATAATAAGTTTAAGCACTGTGTTCTTGACACCATAGTACTGTAGCTTCCTGATTAATATCTCATGGTGAACACAGTCGAAGGCCTTGGAAAGGTCACAAAATATACCCAAAGCATCCTCTGAATTCTCCCATGCACAAAAAATATGTTTAATAAGCTCAACTCCAGCGTCAGTTGTCGAGCGACCCCTTGTATGGAAAAGACATTAACTTTTTTTTTATAGAAGAGGGGGCAAACGAGCATGCGGCTCACCTGATGGTAAGTGACTACCGCCGCCCATGAACAACTGCAACACCAGGGGAATTGCAGATGAACCTTCAAGATTGCTTTTCTTGAAGGTTCCTAAGTCGTATCGGTCCGGAAAATTCGCTGGCGGTAATTGATTCCACAAGAAAGTTGTGCGAGCGAGAAAACTTCTTCTAAATCGCACAGTGCTGGACCGCCAATCATCCAGATGGTATGGATGGTAACGCAAGTTTTGTCGCGATGTGCGATGGTGAAATTGAGCGGCTGGAATTAGTCCGAACAATTCCTCAGAGCACTCCCCGTGATAGATGCGATAAATACGCAAAGAGATGCCACATCTCTACGCAGTGCCAGTGTATCGAGCCGATCGGAAAGAACTCGGTCGTCGACGATTCGAATCGCTCTGCGCTGGATGCGGTCAAGTGGAAGGAGCTGGCACTGGGATGCCCCGGCCCAGAGATGAGAACAGTATTCCATGTGGGGCCGAACTTGCGCTTTGTAAAGTTGCAAGCGATGTGCCGGCATGAAATACTGTCTCGCTCTGCTGAGCACGCCAAGCTTTTTAGAGGCCAATTTGGCCTTTCCTTCCAAGTGACCACGAAACTGCACACTATTCGATATGTCGACGCCAAGGATTCCGATACTAGCTGAGGCAGCAAGGGGAGTGCCTTGAAACTGAGGAGATACGACAAAGGGGTTCTTTTTAGCGGTAAACGCGCAAACTTGTGTCTTCTGGGGATTGAACTGGACTAGATTTAGTCGGCCCCAATCTGAGACTTTGTTAAGCAAAGACTCGACTTCAGACACAAGTTTGTCCCGGTACTCAGCGACGTTTTCCCGAGAAATATTGGCACGGCCGGTATATAAGGCATCACCAGTGCTGTCGTCCGCATAGCAATGAATGCTACCAGTTAGCAACATATCATTGATATGCAGGAGAAACAGCGTTGGTGATAGCACGCAGCCTTGTGGAACACCAGCGTTAATAGGCTTGAAATCAGAGCATGCACCGTCTACTACGACCTTGTTACTCCGATCAGCAAGGAAACTGGCACATTTGCACAATTTCTCGGGAAGCCCATAGGAAAGAAGCTTCGAAAGAAGCGCTTTGTGCCAGACCCGATCGAAGGCCTTCGCTATGTCCAAACTAACGGCCAATGCCTCCTCCTTGGACTCTACTGCCTCCGCCCATCTATGAGTCAGATAGACTAGAAGATCACCAGCTGGTCGACCTCGACGAAAACCGTACTGGCGGTCACTAATCAGCTGGTGATCCTCAAGGTACCTCATGAGCTGGCAGTTTATAATGGAATCCATTATTTTGGAGAACAAGGAGGTGATGGCAATAGGCCTGTAGTTGGACGGGTCTGAGCGGTCGCCTTTTTTAGGGATCAGGTGGACCAAAGCTGTATTCCATGAATTCGGGACTACGCCTTGGGAGTAGGAGTACCGGAATAGACGCGTTAAAACCGGTGCCAACTCCGGAGCACACGTCTTCAGCACAATGGGAGGGACTCCATCGGGCCCACTCGACTTGCTGACGTCCAGGGAGAAGAGTGCTTTGCGAACCGAGCGCTGTGTAAACCGCACATCCGGCATGGAGCACTCACATCGCGGAATGGTCGGCGGTGTATTCCCCCCGTCATCTAGAGTCGAGTTGGACGCAAAAAGAGTGCTCAACAGATCGGCTTTCTCCTTTGCGGAATGGGCCAGTGAGTCGTCCTCCCTGTGCAGAGATGAAAGAGATGGCTGACAGAAGTTCCCTTGGACAGCCTTGGCGAGAGACCAGATTGCACGGGTTCCTGAAGGAAGGCGAACTAGCTTCTCGCTAATTCTGCCGATGTGCTCAGACCTTGCCTTGGCAATGACGCTTTTGAAGGACCTAGAGGCGGAATTATACTTCTTTTTAAGTGCGCTGGTGTTTACATCCCGAGACGTTGATGCGTCAGCCCAGGCCCGGTAGCACTCCTGCTTATAGCGTGATGCTATTTTACAGAAGCGACCAAACCATGGCTGGGATCTGCCTCCGATGGGCACCACAGAGGATGGAATAAAAAGTTCCATACCCTGAAGTACCACATCAGCAACAGAATCGGCAACAACGCTGGGATCTTCCGGCGAGAAGCAAACCCGCCCCCAAGGGTAGGATGCAAAAAAAGACCGCATCCCGTCCCAATCAGCTGACCTATAGTGCCAAAGACGGCGGCAAGCTGCAGATCGCGACTGCGATTGGAGCGTGAGTGGCACCGTACTCCGGATCAGACAATGGTCCGAAGAGCCCAGAGGGGCATCGACAGAGACCTGATATCCGTCCGGATGAGAGGTCAGCAGAAGGTCCAACAGGGAAGGTACATGGTCTTCCACATCTGGGATCCGCGTAGGCGAAGTAACCAGTTGTGTTAGACCATATGCCAAAGCAAAGTCATAGACAGATCTACCCGCATGATCGGTTAAACGAGAACCAAGCCATTCAGCATGGTGGGCGTTAAAATCACCGAGTATCACGATCTCTTGGGATGGGACCTGTTGTAGCACGGAGTCTGCAGCCATTTGGACGTGGTCGATGAGTCGGTCTGTGTCGGCATTACCGCTATGGGATCTATAGAGGCACCCGTAGACGCGGAGATGGTCGTCGCTGTCTACGCGCAGCCATAGGATGGACAGGTCCGTACCTTCAAGACTGCCAAGGCGTCGAAAACAGATGTCCTCTCTGACGTATACGCAAACTCCAGCCAGGGGCACAAAGGAGTGTTCCAATTTGTACCCAGGGTAGGAGAGATATGAAGTATCAGCCGGAGAGGACACCTTAGTCTCGGTTAAAAATAGCAAGGCCGGCTTCGCCGTCTCTAGATGGTAATGGACAGCGTTAAGGTTGGAATGAAGTCCCCTGATGTTGCAAAAATTCACGGATAGCGTGAGAGGGGTCGCCTTGGTTGCATTGCTCCGCTTGCCCCGAGCAGCATTAGTCGCGAGCGGAATTTCCCCCCCCCCCCCCCCCCAGAATACGCGGGGCAGCCTGAGCACCCACACTCAGGAGTGAAGTAGTTTGGTCGTGGATGCTCAGCGAGGGATTCTCGAGGTCTGGTACCCTTCTGGAGTAGTCTCTTATTTAATTCCACTGCCATGTTGATGGGGGGGGGGGGGGATTGGGCCTCCTGCCACCTGCACTCACCAAGCGCAACGCAGAGGTAAACCTCTACTTCACGCTGGTATTCTGTTGAAAAACTAACTAACTGTTAACTAACTGTTAGCTAATAAAAAACGTTGCTTTTACTTGTATAATATTGTAAGACTCATATGCTATTTTCAATGTATCGGCACTAAAAAAATTCTGCTTACTTAGTAATCGTATGCACATATTTTTGGACTGTAACTGGTTCAACACTGAAGAATCACTTTTTTATCATTCTTTGTTTATTCTGTTTTGTTTGGCGAGTCATAAAATCTCTAATGAATAAAGATCTCAATCATATATCAAAATTCATTGAAACACAAATACAAACAGACACTTTAAATTTTATTTACTTGTTATACCTTAAGCTAAAAATATGTACGCTATAAAACTGGTAAAAACTAGTTTCATTTTTAAACAGTCGTTGTAAGTTCCGCGTAGAGGAAATACAAAAATAGATGTAGTTATATAAACACTCAAGTAAACGTTCCCGATTAGATATCGTTCACTTGGTTTTCAGACCCCTAGTAATTCATGAAGTACGTAAGTAAGTATTTGGCTACCGTGTAATTCAGAGTATTTGGATACTTCGCTTCAAAACCTGAAGTCAAATCATAGCCAGAGCCAACATTAAAAATGGAAACAAAATGGAAAAACGATCAAAATTTTAACCCTTTAAATTTACCCTACTGCTAAATGCTTGAGGTTCGTTTTCGGTTTCGGTTTCGGTTGAAAATCCAGTTTCGGTCGGACACTACGAAAGATACTGCTAATTTAAGGCACATTCTGGATTCGAAATTTAATAATATAGTTCGGTTACTAAGCAACGTCTTCGTTAATCTGAATTATTACATATCTATACATCTTACAAATAAAAAAAAATTAAGTGTCTGTTTGTAATGTCAAAATACCAGTTTTTTACTAAATGCACGTGAAAGTACTTACAGTAGTTTTAACAAGAACACAATTTTTAAAATGTTTATCTGTCTGTCCGTCTGTCTGTCTGTCTGTCTGTTTGTTCCGGCTAATCTCCGAAACGGCTGTACCGATTTCGACGGGATGTTATAAGGAGTAACTTAGGCTACTTATATTTTAGAAAAAGAATAAGGTTCCGCGCAAAATAATTAAAACCCTAAATTAAACGCGGGCGAAGTATCGAGGGACAGCTAGTCATCAATAAAGATTAATTAATATGAACATGTCTAATAAGGAAACATATTTGCCATATTTATACGTGACCATACACTACATTAATCATCTTTCAAGATGATTTAGATAATATCTTAGACAACTTCGTCGAAGATTAATAAATTATTAATTATATATATAATAATATTCTGCTTTGTTTGTTAACAAAGCCCTATAACAAAGTATTATTCCAAACCAAAAAAAAAATAGGTAAGTATTTACATTCTTATATATTATAAAATATAAAATATATAATCTTATATATTCTTATATGTTATATTCGATTCCCGTACAGAATAAGTGTACACACCTACAGCAAATTATTTCGGGTCTGGATTTTTTTTTATAATAATAAGGGTGACAAAGGAGCACAGAGTCCACCTGATGGTAAGTAGTTATTTATTATCATTGCAATTCAAATATTCACCAGCGCCTGGATTTGTCTAAATAAAACCGAGACAATCACCATACAGTTTCCATCAACAGTTTTGTTTGAATTGAGACTTTTAAATGTCAATATTTTATTAATAAAGTTTAATTATGGTACGTTGTTTTGTCAATGTTCAATTCATCAATTAATTTAAATCGATTATACCTTTAAGACTTTTAAATAACTTAAAAATAAATAGTCAAAACGCCAATAGCCATCATATTTTATCGTTTACCGGTGTTTAAAATGCTTTAATATATCATATAAAATGCATTTATTTTTTTCATAAATATAATAGTACATTAACTTCACTATGAACTAATTGTAATTGAGCCTGTCGTATAAAATTTTCCTTCTTAAAATGTAACAGTCGACAAAGATTCTTTTGTAGTAGACGTTGTATAAATTTAATATTGGCCTAACTCTGTCTGTTTTATTATGTTAAATAAGTACAGCTACAGCCTATACGATACTGCCACTGCCAAGCACTGGCCTCAATTAATTTCTGAGAGAATTTTAGAGAAAGGCAGTTCACCGCGCTGCCCTTCCTATTCCTGACTTTATATGTCTTAACTTTTTTTTAATTACTCACACTTGCAGCTATCCTCACGATACTTCTTCGCCGAACATGTCTTGTTCCTGGCGGGGATCGAACCTGAGTGGCTCACATACTGTGAAATTCATGAAAATTTCAAAAAAATATTTAATATTATACAGAAATCGTCCTCTTAGACTTTAATGACAATACAGATTACAGTGCATCGGCAGAATTGGCGAGAAGCTAGTTCGCCTTCCTTCGGGAACCCGTGCATTCTGGTCTCTCGCCAAGGCTGTCCAAGGGAACTTCTGTCAGCCATCCCTCCCATCTCTGCACAGAGAGGACGACTCACTGGCCCATGCCGCAAAAGAGAAAGCCGATCTGTTGTGCTGTCTTTTTGTGTCTAACTCGACTCTAGATGACGGGGGGAACACATCGCCGACCATCCCGCGATGTGAGTGCTCCATGCCGGATGTGCGATTTACACAGCGCTCGGTTCGCAAAGCACTCTTCTCCCTGGACGTCAGCAAGTCGAGTGGGCCCGATGGAGTCCCTCCCATTGTGCTGAAGACGTGTGCTCCGGAGTTGGCACCGGTTTTAACGCGTCTTTTCCGGTACTCCTACTCCCAAGGCGTAGTCCCGAATTCATGGAAGACAGCTTTGGTCCACCCGATCCCTAAAAAAGGCGACCGCTCTGACCCGTCCAACTACAGGCCTATCGCCATCACCTCCTTGTTCTCCAAAATAATGGAATCCATTATAAACTGCCAGCTCATGAGGTACCTTGAGGATCACCAGCTGATCAGTGACCGTCAGTACGGTTTTCGTCGGGGTCGATCAGCAGGTGATCTTCTAATTTACTTAACTCATAGATGGGCGGAGGCAGTAGAGTCCAAGGGGGAGGCATTGGCCGTTAGTTTGGACATAGCGAAAGCCTTCGATCGGGTCTGGCACAAGGCGCTTCTTTCGAAGCTTCCTTCCTATGGGCTTCCCGAGAAATTGTGCAAATGGATCACCAGTTTCCTTGCTGATCGGAGCATCAAGGTCGTAGTAGACGGTGTATGCTCTGATTACAAGCCTATCAACGCTGGTGTTCCACAAGGCTGCGTGCTATCACCAACGCTGTTTCTCCTGCATATCAATGATATGTTGCTAACTGGTAGCATTCATTGCTATGCAGACGACAGCACTGGGGATGCCTTATATACCGGCCGTGCCAATATTTCTCGGGAAAACGTCGCCGAGTACCGGGACAAACTTGTGTCTGAAGTCGAGTCTTTGCTTAACAAAGTCTCGGATTGGGGCCGACTAAATCTAGTCCAGTTCAATCCCCAGAAGACACAAGTTTGCGCGTTTACCGCTAAAAAGAACCCCTTTGTCGTATCTCCTAAGTTTCAAGGCACTCCCCTTGCTGCCTCAGCCAGTATCGGAATCCTTGGCGTCGACATATCGAATAGCGTGCAGATTCGTGGTCACTTGGAAGGGAAGGCCAAATTGGCCTCTAAAAAGCTTGGCGTGCTCAGCAGAGCGAGACAGTATTTCATGCCGGCACATCGCTTGCAACTTTACAAAGCGCAAGTTCGGCCCCACATGGAATACTGTTCTCATCTCTGGGCCGGGGCACCCCAGTGCCAGCTCCTTCCACTTGACCGCATCCAGCGCAGAGCGATTCGAATCGTCGACGACCGAGTTCTTTCCGATCGGCTCGATACACTGGCACTGCGAAGAGATGTTGCATCTCTTTGCGTATTTTATCGCATCTATCACGGGGAGTGCTCTGAGGAATTGTTCGGACTAATTCCAGCCGCTCAATTTCACTATCGCACGTCGCGACAAAACTCGCGTTACCACCCATACCATCTGGATGATTGGCGGTCTACCACTGTGCGATTTAGAAGAAGTTTTCTCCCTCGCACAACTTCTTCGTGGAATCAATTACCACCAGCGAATTTTCCGAACCGATACGACTTAGGAACCTTCAAGAAAAGAGCTTACACCTTTCTAAAAGGCCGGCAACGCATCTGCAATTCCCCTGGTGTTGCGGTTGTTCATTGGCGGCGGTAGTCACTTACCATCAGGTGAGCCGCATGCTCGTTTGCCCCCTATTCTATAAAAAAAAAAAAAGTGCCCCCTAATATGGACGTTCCGTGTAATTATTGTTCTTAAATTCGTTAGATCTGTATAAGTATTCAAGTACGCAAGTTTGAGCATGTCTCGACAAATTTAAATCAAGAAAACATGCAGCTACAGGAGCTCATAAAATGAATATATTAATAAATGATAATAAGCCTTCCACCTACCATAAGCCTTCCCCCGTTCTCCCTTTTTCAAATTATTTCTGTGTCAATTTTCGCAAGTGTGTGTTGTATGCATTTTCAGTATTACGTAGTCCTTTCTTTTATTTATGATCAAAATATATTAACAAAAAACCGTAATCAGGCTTAACATTCGGTGTGAATAAGTATACCATCAAAGCATAATACTCTATCTACGGATAGTATAGATTAAGTTTTTCTTCTCGTTTCTCTTTGTAATCACTCTCGCGTATTACTTATTGCCGACCGAACACAAAAACACTAGCATAAGTTGTTTTGAGAGTACAAATTACGTAATAAAAATTCATAGTGCAGCCACTGGTATATTATGCATCTTTTAAAATATAGTTACCTATAGATACACATACTATGCTAATCATGGCTAACTTATAAATTTATAATAAATACTTTTGTAGGAAGTAACTAGAAATTCATTCATTCAAATGTGTTGTGTTCAAAAGCCCAATTACTTAAGGACGTTGATGGTATTTAACGCCTTATAGGTTTTATTTTATTTATTTATTTTTTTTATAGGATCGGATGACAAACGAGCACACAGTCCACCTGATGGTAAGTGGTTACTGTGACCCATAGACATCTACATCTATCCTCAATAAAGACTCAAGATGCAGATGCGTTGTCACCCGTGAGGACTAAGATAAAATGCCTCTTAATCGGTCTTATTTACTGACCCGAAAACATCTCTAAATCTCCGTTCGCTTTGAAACGTACACGACCCAATATTCCAATCACTACGTACAAACACTGTGATCATACAATGTACAAAGCAACGGAGCGTCAGATTAACTAAAACTGGAGTATGGAAGCGTAAAGACTAATTTATTTCATTTCATAAATATAGTTAATATAAATAAAAAAATAATATATAAAAAATAATTACTATAACAGCTTCACACTGTTATTAACGGGCTATACAAATGCTTGTTTCATGCATAATTGGCTTGCTGTTCCTTATTACTACGAGGGATTAATCTTTAAGGGGAAAGAGACCGTCTAGTGCTTCACTGTTTACTTCTTGTACATGTTCCATATCTTTATCACGTGTTTTGTCAGCACTAAAATTTCCAATTATTAACTAGTGCATGATGTGGCAACGTAATAAAACTCGTCACCCGTTTGCTAAAGAAGCAGAGAAGTAAAGAAGCAGAAATGTCAGAAAGATCTAACGGCTTTGAATAGATGACTGTATAACCAACTACCACCTTGTTTACGTGAGACGTAAAATAATTATACCGACTATCAAAGTGCGATACATTTGTTAATCCCAATCGCCAATCCTCCCGCCAAGCGTGGCGATTATGACCGATGTCCAGCAGTAGCCTTGTGTTGGATGTGAGGGATTATATTCCAGTAATTCCTAAACAACTAATTAATTAAGAGAGGGTGTTATGACTCTAAGGAGTAATATAATCACATTTTCCATGTAGCTTTTGATGTGTGCCGTCTAGCCATATAGTCGTAATCCGATATACCCATCTCTTATATGTCCAATATTAGTACCCAGAGCGAGGATTGGAAACATCCACAATCTGTGGCCTAGTTTTATTATAATATTACACTGACAAAAACGCTAACTTATAAATAAATGGCTACTAGTAAATAGCTACTGTAAACCAGAGCAGTGCACACATGCAACCAACATCAAAGAAGGCCAACCCGCTGTCACCCCTAAAGTCTGAGATAAAATGCCTCACAACCACAACAGCAAATTACCTAAACCTACAATAAACCTGTTCTCTAACCATTTCAATGAAAATAAAGCATAAGGTGCGCTGCTACTTGGCGATAGAAACAGGCAACGCACCGTTTCAGGTGGTACCTGTTCAGACGCATCCCTAGGCAAAAAACGCGCTACCAATATATAGGTATAACATTTAAGAACTGTTGCTAATTGAATTTATAAATAACTTATGAGTAATTTTAAAAGTACTCATAAATCAAAATATAATAAGATATTTAAATTATCTCCTACGATAATTAATAGCGATAGCTAATTTAGCGACGATTTAAGTGAATACGTCAGGCCCTTCTCTCTCGTGGGTGTCATAAGATGCGCCCATCAGGAAAAGATTTCGATCGATAGATAGTGACATAACATAAAAATATAAATAGCCAGACTGCCAATGAGCTACTGTGGCAGTTACTCCCTACAATGGAAAAATATTTAGCATGTTTATTAGTGGAATGTTAGAGGTAATGAAGGGGAAGATATCTACACAACGGCAAATAAATGTATTCATCAAAGAGCAAAGCACTGATTACATTCATTCAAATTAATAAATTCCAGTGATTCTAAACACACTTGATCGCCTTGTCCTGTGACAAGATACATTTCAGAAATTCTCAATATATTGAGAATTTCTGAAATGTATCTGAATTCAATTAAAGCGGAGCACAGCCTTTAGAAGGTATTAAGATTTACACTGCGCTTTGATAAATTAATTGTTATTCAGTAAGCACGTCATATTAGTATATAATGAAATTTCTGTTTCACAAAAATTGTTTAATATCATATACAATATCATATACATATTATATTACTGGTATAGTTGTAGCACGAATGGGTCGGCTCGACCGGGGAGGGACCACGCTCTCACAGAATACCAGCGTAAAATAGCAGCTTAACGCCGCTGTGTTTCGTATGGTGAGTGTAGAGAACCGGAGACCCTTTTTACTGGAAACGAGGCATTCCATCTTAGTCCTCACGAGTGACAACGCTTCTGAATTTTAATTCGTAATGGAGGATAGATGTAGAAGTCTATTGGCCACAGTAACCACTTACCATCAGGTGGTCTGTGTGCTCGTTTGTCACCCTAATCCTATAAAAAAATACAATAAATTCGTATACGACTTAATTTAAAATTAAACGCGCTAATATTGGTATAAGAAATTTATGGATTTATTTTTTTAACGGTGATTTGAATTAATTGATTTTACGATTGTTTTGTCATAGTCCCATCAGCAGAAGAAATAGTATATGAAATAAGGGTGACAAACAAACACACAGTCCACCTGATGGTAAATTGATGCTGTGATCAATTGACATCTATATCTATCCCCGATTAAGCACCCAACAGATACGTTGTCACCCCCGAGGACTATCATGGAATTCCTCTTTTACAGTAAAAAGGGTCTACGATAATCTGCACCCGCCATAAGAAATATAGCACCATAAAGCTGTTATTTCACGCTGGTATTCTGTCAGGGCGTGATCCTTCTCCGATTGAGTCGGCCTACTCGTGCTACAACTATAATATAACTGCAGCATAGCTCTACCACGTGGAAATTATATTATGTTGTATTTTCTTAATCTATAAGCAAGCTTAATAACGCTATAACTAACTAATTAATTATCAAGAACTCGTATCGTAATATTATGTAACGTTGTTTATTAACATTGAGTGATAAGGCGATGGCATAGATATAAATAAAGATGGCATAGGAGGTAATCTATGGGCGATGGTTATATATTTTATAATTTATTATAAACATATAAACGTTACGACTTTAATACGGATACGATATCTTTTTTAATTTATTATAAAGAAATAAAAAATTAAGAAACAAATTTTATTTCCCCTACGAAACCAACACAAATAAATGTACATTGTATTCAAATATATAACCGTAAGTTGTTAATTATGAGGTTTCATGTGATAAGGGCATCTCTATATTTATTACAAATTTTTGCGAGTATAATCACAAAATTTTGTGATAAATAAATTGAGATATATCAATATCTTGTCGTGAAGCGACAATAATATATCAAAAAGAATCTAACCTAAGAACAACAAAACAACAAAAATACAACAAAAACAGAAATATATTCAAAATTCAAAGATATTTACAATTTTATAAAAAAAATGAAATGAGGATGATGATGAATGAAGTGAGAGTACAATTAGATTACAAAAAAAAATATAAAGGTAGGAGAATAGGGGAATAAAGAGTTGTAGTGGAGCCTAAAAGTCGAAGCGACACGCGTTGCGATTGTAGAGGTAGGTTTCTTAGCAGCGACGGCACGCAGCGCCTGAAGCCAGCACACGCCAGTTGCGCTTGTAGAGGTAGGTTTCTTAGCAGCGACGGCGCGCAGCGCCTGGAGCCAGCACACGCAGCGTCCGGAGCCGGCGCACGTAGCGCCTGGAGAAGGGGCGCTCAACGCTTAGAGCCAGCAGTTGCAGCGCCCAAAGGTAGCGCCGGCGGTAGGTGCACTCGGCGCCTGGAGTAAGCAGTCGTAGCACCCGGAGTAGTGTGGCCCCCGCGCTTGAAGTAGACTGCCGACGACTTCCGAGGTAGATGGAGGTTTGTAGGATTCCGGAGTGGTGCGGCTCCGCGCTTGAAGAAGGCTTCGCCGAAGACTTCACGTGTAGGTGGAGGCTTGCAGGATCCCGGGGCAGTGCGGCCCCAGGATAAGGCCTTTAGGAGATACTTCCAATTCGCGAACTGAAGCGAGACTGCCTTTCTTCACCGATTGTTCGGCTTTTATACCTTTCTAGAGAGAACGGAAAAATTATTTAAATTAAACGCAAATTTTTTGTAAATGGTCAAGAGAAAAGAGTATTTATGTGGAATTATCGAAATAGGAACAACAGATCGGTAGCAAATTTGAATATAATTACTATGGAAACGAAATAAATAGCAATGTCAAAACATGTCAAATTTTGGTTTTAGGTTTATAATAAGAAAACGGTAAGATTTAAGTGGAAAATGAGATATTATTGATATAGGAAAAAAGGTAGCGCAGCTGCCTACACAAAGCCCGAGATTGTAGAGTTACGGAAAACTAGCTAAAAGATCGAAAAAAGGTAGACTCCATTGACACCAATTTAAAAGTGCTGATAATGTGAAAATACGAAGTAGAAATGATTTGTTATTGTGTTCTTATGGTTTAAAATCGTTACAGGATCCTATGGAAATAAAGGTGATGTAAAATATCCAGTTTTGAGGTGAATGCAGAAAATCGAAACAGAATGGAAAAATGAATTTAAAATAATGTAAAATGATATGTAAGTAGCATAACACTACAATCTATAAGTATAAGTAATCCATATCACAATACTTTTCCATAAACCGTATATAAGATAAATTACACGTAATAATTTTACTAAGTACTAATCAAATATTGATACACATTTTTACATGAAAACTTAAACTCTTGCCATAGTTGCCATGCAGTTTTTATTTTTTATTGTAATTAGGAAAACCCTGCAGCTCATCTCCAGTTTTCTTAGTCGCCCATCTTCTGTCACCTCTTAGACACCCACGGGACCAACTGAGTATGTAGATTGTACGTTAAAATTGAATAAATAATGTAAATACGGTAAACACCTAATATTAATACTTCTATAAAATGAAAATTTTATTGACTTGAACCAATCAAACTTTGAGTGTTAAATGTATGAACCATCATTCCATTTCACATCGCAAGTTACCAAAAGTTAATTTAATTTAAAGTAACATGTTGAACGATGATACAAAATCATGATATTAGTGGAATAAAAATAAAATCTGAGGAGCAAAATAATTCTCATTTAACTTTTGCCGTATTGTAAATCATGGCTTAATTAACTCATATTAATTTATACACTTTATAAAGTTATATAAATTTATGCTCATTATATATAACTTTGATTCACAACTGAAATTAAATTACTAGCACCATTTTAATTTGTTGTCAAATTCACTCATCGTTTTTACCCCTCATCATTTCGAATCCGCGTGAAACTTTTGTTTAAAAAACATATAAATGGCGATAAAATAGAAAGATCGACCCAATAGTACCAACATTTTGTGCCAAACCTCACATTGTGGCGACTAGCTTGACAAATTATACTACTATAATATACAAGATGGAAAATTATATTAAATATTTTATACGTGGTAGAGCCATGCTTCAGACCGAGGAAGGACCACGCTCTCACAAAATACCAGCTTAATGCTGCTGTGTTTCGTATGATGAGTGCAGATAACCGAAGACCCGTTTTACTGGAAGCAGGTGGACTGTGTGCTTGTTTGTCACCCTTATCCTATAAAAAAAAAATGTTGATCGTAGGAGATGTTTACTGCCAGACATAGGCCTCCCCAAGGAATGACGCAAAACGCGGTTGTTTCTAAACAATCTGTGTTTCCTTTGGGTAATGTAAAGATAATGCTGATGATGTAGAAAATGATTAGTTGCAATATGGTTGATTTTAATATAGATGTGATCCGTGTCACGTCCGTTCGTGTTCAAAGGTCATGTGTAACGTCCGTAAGTTACACATGACCTTTGTCTTGTCATATTTATTTTAAGACCTGTCCTACTATTAAAGTCAATAAACTCAGAGCTATGGTCCTCCATCGATTCTGCCATAATGACTAAATCATCGGCAAAGTGAAGGCATGTGATGTACTCGCCATTGATGTTTGATTCTGTATCCTTCTCAGGAGTTTGTCAGAAAATAGCATTAAATTATCTGGTTAAAATAGAGTCAAAACGTATACTAATGCAGCTGAGAATAGGTAAGTTTTGACGATATACGTCAACTTGTCTTACACCTCTGGAGTTGGATAGGTTTTCTGTTCCGTTTTTGTACTAGGATAGTTATCGTAGATGTATTGTACAAATAGAGTTTAGATATGGTTAACCCGGCACCGCTGAAGGAACTTAAGCACAACCAAATTTCGACGGAATTATAAACTTTCTCATTCGCAAGATAAAGTAGCAGATTGTACTCTTTTTTTCTTCTGTACCATTTGCCAAAGGGTATGTATGTGATCTATAGTAATAAGCCTTTTTGATTTAAAATTTAAATTCCAATATAAATTTAAATTCCTGCAAATCCTGGCTTAATAAATATTTTACATTAGCATATCAAACACATTTAAGTGATAACTATCAACCTATTTAATATCACAGACGTGCCGTTTTGGGAATATATGGAAAACATACAATAGTTTGCAGTTTATCCTAACAAGCTTACGCAACCTTCAATCTTATTTGCGGTGCTAAAATTAGATAGGAAACAATGGGATCTGAACTGTGTTTAACAGAAATGAATTACTTGCTAACAAAGTATGTAAGTATAAGTAGCAACCTAGCTTTTTACGAATATATTTTGAATGATAAATCAACAATAATATCTTCATATCGTAACTTCAAAACATCCATGCATATAAGTAAAATTGAAATGTGTGAATATACCTAGTCAGGTCATAAATTCTGTCACATGTTTAATATAAAATAATTGAAACAAGTTTATTCATTATGTAACCATTTATATACCAAAATGAACTTAACAAAACATAGATTCTTATGACACTAAAGTTTATTCAAAATGACCTCCGTGATTTTGAATACAGGCTTTCAATCTGCGCGGCCAGTCGTCTATCGTAGCACGAACGAGGTCCATGTCAATATCGGCGGCTGCCTTAATCAAGGATGTCTTGAGTGACTCCAAATTGGGATGAGGCTTTGAGCATGCCTTTTCCTCCAAGTGTTGCCATATGTTATAATCTAACGGATTCAAATCTGGACTGGAGGAGGGCCAATCTTCGTGCCGGATGAAGTCGATTTCACGCGCCGCCAGGCAGTCTTGTGTGCTTTTCGCTCTATGAGCTGGCGCCGAATCTTGATGGAATACCCAGTGCCTGTTATTGAACATGATATGAGAAACAGGTTCCACAAGGTTCGTCACGACTGTATTTTGATACACAACTGCATTCGTTTTTACACCTTTCGCACAAAAATGTACCTCTGTTAAGCCCCAATAAGAAACTCCCAACCATACCATGAGCGAGGATGGAAAATGACCTGTTTGGACACGCGGAATACGGTTGCTCGCTTCTTCACTACTGTGTGCGTACACCTTATCATTTTATTTGTTGTAGCTCTCTTCTACGGTAAAAATTTTTTCATCCGAAAAAAGAATTTCCCGATATTTTTTTCTCGCGTACCGCTTCAACAAAGCGCGGCATCTCTTCAGTCTCAGGTCCATTAGACGAGCATTCAAACGATGTCCTGTTTTTTTTCGATATGCCCGAAGCCCTAAGTCTTCATTTAACACCCTTTTTACCGTGGTTCTGCTTAACCCCATCTGAAGGACCAACAGTTTCTGCTTACGTCTGGGATTTCTTTGAATTCGCGCCTTCACAGCTTTTATCACTGCTGGAGTCCTAACAGACCGAGGGCGACCACTTCTTGACCTGTCATACACACTAGAGTCTTCATTGTATCGTTTGATGGTACGATAAACGAATCTTTTGGTTATATTCAAATTTTTCAGTATGTTAAAAATTTGAATTGGCGCGTAACCGCAACGATGCAACGCAATGACTGCAACACGGTCTTCTTTAAGCGTCCACTCCATATTTAAAAATGAGTAAAATTCTAAAAAGTATACAGTTTTATTTTCATGAACGATTCGAAATTCGAATTCAATAAACATTTTTGTGGCTAGCATTCTAAAAGAAAAGTTTTTACTGTGTGACAATACTTATGACCTGACTAGGTAATATCGACATAACTGTCATTTTATTGTGTTTAGGGAAATTATTTTTTTGCAAGCATTAATTAATTTTTAAAACTTATTTCTTTCTGTCTGTTTATCTTTGGAATGAGTGATCTGATTGTAATGAAATTAGACGAATAGATAGGGAGCTATACCAGGAATGATCTAAGCTATATTATATCTGAAAAACCTCGAGATATTTATTTGAGAAATTAAAAATATCTCTGAAAAAAAAATCGTATCACAAATAAAGAGGTTCTTAAAACCTTGCGATGTCTAGACGTGAATAAAGTTAGTGGACCTGTTGGTATACCAGCTATAATTTTAAAGGCTTGTGCACCTGAGTTGTCTCCTGCACTGGTACGCTTGTTCCGCTTCTCATTTAGGACAGGAATATTGCCAAAATCCCGGAAGCTGGCCAACGTACAGCCTGTTCCAAGAAAGGCAGCCGTGCCGGCCCTGCTAATTATCGGCCAATCTCAATTACCTGAAAGATTTTGGAGCGTATATTGGACGCCCGCTTAAGGGTATACCTAGAACACAATGAATGTCTTAGTGACCGCCAGTACGCGTTTCGCCGAAATCGGTCAGCTAGGGACCTTCTAGAGTATGCCACACTCGTATGGGGTGTGGCACTCGATAAGAGTGGGAAAGCACTTGCTCTTTCCCTTGATGTCTTGAAGGCCTTTGACAGAGTTTGGCACACTAGCTTTTTGGGTACGTTTCTAGCGTACGGCTTATCCCATGGTCTGATTGACTGGGTAAAGGAATTTCTGAGTGAACGGTCTCTCCGGGTCGTCGTCGATGGCTGCTTATCCGATCTTGTTGCGACTAAGGCTGGTGTTCCTCAGGGGTCCGTCCTCTCCGCAACTCTCTTCTTGCTGCATATTAATGATCTGCTTATGCCCAGAATCTATGGGTATGCAGACGATAGCATATTTGTGGAGAGATACAAACCAAGTCCTCGGGCTAGTCGAGCTCAAATCCAGTCCGAAAGAGAAAGTATGGTAGAGCGTGTGAAATTCATACTACAGGCAGTCTTCGAATGGAGCGATGGCAATCTTGTGAAATTCAACGCCTCCAAAACACAAGCGTGTTTCTTCACTGCAAAATGGAGCCAGCTCATCTTGGCTCCATCTTTCCGAAATGTACCACTGGAGTACACCGACCGGCTTAGGTAGTTGGGGGTTGAGATATCCTCAAATATGAACTACGGTCGGTTGATTGAGTCCAAGGCCAAAGCAGCTGCAAGGAAGCTAGGAGTCCTTACAAAGGTGCAGCGATACTTCATGCCGAGAAAGCTGCTTACTTTATATAAAGCGCAAGTTCGGTCGTGCATGGTGTATTGCTGGCATATATGGGCTGGTGCAGCAAAATGCCACCTATCAGCTTTGGAGTCAACAGAAAGACGTGCTAAGAGGCTTATTGGTGACCCGAATTCGGTTAAAACCAATCTTACCAGTCTCGAACACAGACGCAAAGTCGCCAGCCTTAAGGTATTCTACAGGATGCATTTCGGAGAGTGTGCGCAGGAATTGCATAATTTAATTCCTCCCTCTCCCTTCCACCATCGGACAACCAGATGTTCGGCCAGTCTCCACCCCTTAGTTGTTGACTTACCACGCATTAGAATCAAACGGTTTGCTACATCGTTCATCATGCGTACAGCAATGGAGTGGAATATGTTGCCAGTATCAGTGTTTCCATCCGAATATAATGTGGGTGTCTTCAAGACAATAGTTAATAGGCTTTTGTTAAGTCAGTGCGCTTCACCATCTTAGGCTACATCACCACTTACCATCAGGTGGGATTGTAGTTAAGAGCTGGCTTAGAATAATATAAAAAAAATATCTCCTAGACTGATCTGTAAATAACGCCTCATTAATAGATCCTTAAAGGTGAAGACGGGGCGGGTCACTAGTTAGTTATATAAAAAATGCCGACTGATATATTATTGCAGATTTTTTCCATGACGTTTGTCGACATCAAACCATTTTTTCAATATTTGCCATAATTGCTAAAAGGATGAAAGGATTAATAGCGATCACAGTACCAGCTGTACGTTGACTTAGATTTGAGTTATTACATGACTTCCTTCAATGTAACAGGTGATACAAAATTTTCTTGGTACGATTTTTGCAACGTCATCGGACCACCCGCGTGGAAGCAGAAATGATGAATAATAAGAAGGATGTTATTCATTTTACCACAGTAATTTTTATTTTCCGTGTTAAAAATATTTCATATGTTATTACTGGATGTATTTCTATGTACCTTCAATAAATATCATCCCAAACAGTTAACTCCTTCATGAATGATATAATGACAGATTTTAGGATGACATGCACCCTCTATCAATATCACAAGTACACTGCTGAACATAGGCCTCCCCCATAAAATATCACAAAGCACATTCTTGAACCGCCTGGATCTATCAACTAATACTTGACAGTAAGTTTAAGTTCCTACGAGTTAAACTCGGATAGACTTTAAATCGATTTATAATAATTGTATAGAGTAATTGGGCGTCGAATTTTACTAAGCGTTAAAAAAGTCTCTGGGATGACACTTAACTAGATAAATTTGGAAAATAAAACGTAAAATCATCTAAATCTATATTGTAGTTACCGGAAATCAAATCACATGTAGATATATAGAGTTTTTATTTTATTACAAATTTAAATTTTATATTCGTAATAAAAGAAAACTTGCATTTGTATGTAGAACCGTCCTGTAGTGACCATAAACTAACCAGTATCATCTCCTGGGTGTCGCAAGATGGCACAGAGAGAAATTAAAATAGGTTATGAGTAGCAGCATCTTCTATGAGGCCATCAATGAGAAAGCCTTTGATGGGTCATGGAAAGACTTTTGAAGGGCTATAATGAATGAATGAATGAGATTATACCGTTTATTTATAATATACCGCTGTATAATATAAGGCTGAAGCAACTGTTTTACTTCCTAGAAAACTGCATTGACAATCTTCAAGTTTGCATATTTTTTTCCGGTTAAAAAGATAAACTTTATGAATTTAAAACGAACTCCCAGCTCCATTTATATTAGTCTACATGACAACATCAATACATAACAATAACATTGACTGGAATAGAGAAAGATACACAAAACGTTACGCATATTTCTAACAACGCGTTCAATTACAACACGACACACACTTGCGCACACATATGCTAAGTGCATATGTGTGCATCAGAGTGCGTATCTCCACATTCCACCTGATGATAAGTGGGTACTGCAACCCATGGGCACCTGCTACCAACTTCAGATAATAATAATGTCCTCCATACCAAATATCGCCAGCAGCGGTCAGTCCCAACGACGACTAGCCATCTGCGCTGAAGAAGATTATAAATCACGAGTATGTGCGCAAATACAGGTTAACTCACTATCCCTTATTTTCATAATCCGATGGGATGGCAATCCAACACGACCGGAGAGAGATTAGGCGCATGCCCAAAAGCTTTACGTGCTTTCCAAGGTACGGGGGTGAGAAAACGGCAACTTTCTGATCCCGGGCTGCCACTGAAAATTATTTGACCAAAAACCCGAAAACAGTGACCTCATAATCATACTACTCGCATGATCACTATGTCAACGAGGGAATCATCTTCAGACAAAGAAAACTACAAATGCTTTGTCATCTTTGGCGACTACTGTTATATCTTGAGTCTTTATTGAGGATAGATGTAGATGTCTATAGGTCACAGTAACCAGTAACCACTTACTATCAGGTGGACTGTGTGCTCGTTTGTCACCCTATCCTATAAGACTAAGATAACATGCCTCACAGCCTTTAATGACACTGGCTCTCTATAACGTTTAGACCAAAACATAGCATTGCTATTTGGCGACAGAAATAGCTACAAGGGTGGTTTTCCCAGACAGACTCCTAGATCGAAATGGAGTCCTAGCAACTAGTCGTGTTCTTACAATACACTGACTGTGGATTTCGAGTCACTGCCGTGATCATCACGTTTTCAATGTATGTCTATGTTGCGTATGTTATGTTGTGGCTTTGTTGATCTGGTGTCCCAAGATCAACAAAGCAACCACAAACATACATAAATTTTAAAAATAATTCCTGTTACCAAAACGGCAGAAAAACAAACAATTGCTTAATGTCGGATAAAGAACACAATTAAAGCAGGGAAAATCAATTAAGGGTTAATAAACATTCCATTTGAAACAATCAGGTATTATTTTATGTTTATCTCAAACAAATATTAGCGACACTTCTTCGTCGTAAGTAATAATTTTTTATTGAGTAACAAGGAAGTTGTTTTAATGTTAATTTTAATATACTTGAAGTTATTTTTAAAAGCACTTAGCGTTTTAACATAGGCGTGAATATTTTCTGCAGGTGAAATTTACCAAGTAAAAGGTCAAAGTAACACGAAATTTTCTTTTATTTTCAAATAAATTGAGCACTCCATATTTAAAACATTTATTTTTATTTAAAACTACATATAGAATATTTTTATTGCATCAAGAATCCTCACGATAACAACTCAAAATAATTATGAAGAAATATATATGAGGCTGAAATTAATGACTGAATAAATTAAAAAAAATTGTGAATCTACAAAAAAGCTCTTAATATTTTAAACTTTTGAAAACATTAAGAACGATAAAAAGCCCCAAAAAATTGTTTTCTTTTTCTGTAATAAATTTTCAAATAATAGACCCATTTTATACATTTTTTACTAAATTATAATGAAGGGTGGGGCTGCCATTTTAGATTCTGGCTGTAGCTCAAGTGCTGTTCTGTTTTTTATGACTTCCAAAGTTGACTGGCAAAAAATTAAGTAAAATTCAATAAATTGATCAAATGGCATTACGTCAACCTTTTAGCCAAAGCGTGAGTGGAGCGCGTACGGCAGAGCAAGGGGTATAACGGCGTGTATCGCATAATATATTTCAAGTAGCCGCCACTCAGGATACTGTGACATTATACAAAAGCGCTTGTTTAGTGCACGCCTCACTTATTAGAATAAGCAACTAAAATTACATCGAATTCTTCTCAAAAGTGATCTTCAGCTAGTTCCATGACATGCAACTTTTTTATGATCACTTTTCCTTCCAACTTCGGATATGCGTTGTGTATTGAAACCATACGGTTAGCTGCGTATAGCAATGAAGTAGGATCATTTTCCAGCATCTGTCTTTCCATCCAACTACTACATGGGTGTCTTCAAGGCTATTATTAAGCTAAGTAAATTCGCTTAACTATATTCGGCTACAACACCATTTACCATTTCTTCAAACATTCACTGATGTTATTATTAATAGTTAAAAAAATGTCTGGGGAAAAAGGACTCTGCTTCTCATCAGCATCTTTATGCTTCTATTTCATGTGAGCATTCTGTAAGAATGAGGCCGATGGAATTCCTTTCTTCAATCTAAAGCGTGGTCCTTCCTTAACCGAGCCTACCCATTCGTGCTGCACCCATAATAAGGCTACAGCCTGATTACACTACGTACAATCTCGACGTAATGCTGATAATTCTAATGGCTTAGCCGTAACATTGTACAATTGTACTTTATTTTTTTTTTTCAGGTAATCTCATTATGGTTGTATGAAAAAGACACGGCAGTTTTTGCTGTTGCACGTATGGGCCGGCTCGAGCCGGGTTGGTACCACAACCTCACAGAATACCGGCGTGAAGTTGAAGCTCTGCTTCTGCGTTTTTTCTGGTGAGTGCAGGTGGTTGGAGGCACAATTCCCCCCCCCCCCCTCCCCCATCAACATGGTAGCGGAATTACATGAAAGACTACCCCAGGAAGGGTACAAGCACCCCTGGAGAATCTCTCGCTGAGCAACCACGACCATGTTATTCCACCATGTGCTCAGGCTGCCCCGCGTATTCTAGGGGGGGGGGGAGGAGAGCAAAATTCCGCTCAAAAACATAACTGTTCGGTGCAAACTGAGCAACAATAACAAGGCGACCCCTGCCACGCTATCCGTAAATTTCTGCAACATGAGGGGACTTCACTCGAACCTAAACGCCGTCCACTACCATCTCGAGACGGCGAAGCCGGCATTGCTCTTTCTGACCGAGACACAGGTGTCATCTCCGGCTGATACTTCCTATCTCTCCTACCCGGGGTACAAATTGGAGCACTCCTTTGTGCATCGGGCTGGAGTTTGCGTGTATGTCAGAGAGGACATCTGTTCTCGACGCCTCGGCAGTCTTGAAGGTTCGGACCTGTCCATCCTTTGGCTACGCGTAGACAGCGACGACCATTCGCGCGTCTACGGGTGCCTCTATAGGTCCCGTAGCGGTAATGCCGAAACAGACCGACTCATCGACCACGTCCAAATGGCTACAGATTCCTTGCTACAACAGGTCCCATCCGCAGAGATCGTGATCCTTGGCGATTTTAACGCCCACCACGCCGAATGGCTCGGTTCACGTTTAACCGATCATGCGGGGAGATCAGTTTATGACTTTCTCTTGGCATACGGTCTGACACAACTGGTTACTTCGCCTACGCGGATTCCAGATTAGGGGACCATACACCTTCCCTGTTGGACCTTCTGCTGACCTCTCATCCGGACGGATATCAGGTTTCCGTCGATGCTCCTCTCGGCTCTTCGGACCATTGTCTGATCCGGAGTGTGGTGCCACTCACGCTCCCCTCACGGTTGCGTTCTGCAGGTTGCCGCCGTGTTTGGCATTACAGGTCAGCGGATTGGGACGGAATGCGGTCTTTCTTTGCATCCTACCCATGGGGGTGGGTTTACTTCTCGCCGGATGATCCCAGCGCTGTTGCTGACTCTGTCACTGATATGGTACTACAGGGAATGGAACTATTTATTCCATCATCTGTGGTACCCATCGGAGGCAGATCACAGCCTTGGTTTGGTCGCTCCTGTAAGACTGCATTAAGCAGTAAGCAGGAGTGCTATCAAGCCTGGGCTGCGGCTTCGGCGAATCGGGATGTAAACACCAGCACACTTAAAAAGAAGTATAACTTCGCCTCCAGGTGCTTCAAAAGTGTTATTGCCAAGGCAAAGTCAGAGCACATAGGCAGAATTGGCAAGAAACTAGTTCACCTTCCTTCGGGAACCCGTGCATTCTGGTCTCTCGCCAAGGTTGTCCAAGGGA
Source organism: Parnassius mnemosyne (assembly GCA_963668995.1). NCBI lineage: Eukaryota > Metazoa > Arthropoda > Insecta > Lepidoptera > Papilionidae > Parnassius > Parnassius mnemosyne. The sequence goes on from CAVLGL010000083.1 coordinate 21,668,357, forward strand.
ATTTCTGTAAGCCATCACTACCATCTCTGCACAGGGAGGACGAATCACTGGCCCAAGCCGCAAAAGACAAAGCCAACTTTTTAGGCTCCCTTTCTGCGTCCAACTCGACTCTTGATGACGGGGGGGAAACACCGCCGACCATCCTGCGGTGTGAGTGCTCCATGCCGGATATGCTGTTCTCACAGCGCTCGGTTCGCAAAGCACTCCTCTCCCAGGACATCCAGAAGTCGAGTGGGCCTGACGGAATCCCCCAATTGTGCTGAGGATGTGTGCTTCGGAGTTGGCACCGGTTCTAACGCGTCTTTTCCGGTACTCCTACTCGTAAGACGTAGTCCCGAATTCATGGAAGACAGTTTTTGTCCACCCGATCCCTCAAAAAGGCGACCACTCAGCCAACTACAGGCCTATCGCCATCACCTCCTTGTTCTCCAAAATAATGGAATCCATTATTAACTGCCAGCTCATGCGGTACCTTGAGGATCACCAGCTGATTAGTGACCGCCAATATGGTTTTAGTCGGGGTCGATCAGCTGGTGATCTTTTGGTCTACCTGACCCATAGATGGGCGCAGACAGTAGAGTCCAAGGGGGAGGCGTTGGCCGTTAGTTTGGACATTGCGAAGGTCTTTGATCGGGTTTGGCACAAAGCGATTTTTTCGAAGCTCCCTTCGTATGGGCTTCCCGAGAAATTGTGCAATTGGATCACCAACTTCCTTGCAGATCGGAGCATCAAGGTCATTGTAGACGGTGCATGCTCCGACTACAAGCCTATTAACGCTGGTGCTCCACAAGGCTGTGTGCTATCACCAACGCTGTTTCTTCTGCATATCAATGATATGTTGCTAACTGGTAACATTCATTGCTATGCGGATGACAGCACTGGTGATGCTTTATACACCGGCCGTGCCAATATTTCTCGAGATAACGTCGCTGAGTACCGGAACAAACTTGTGTCTGAAGTCAAGTCTTTGCTGAACAAAGTCTCGGTTTGGGGGCGAATAAATTTAGTCCAGTTTAATCCTCAGAAGACACAAGTTTGCGCGTTTTCCGCTAAAAAAGAACCCCTTTGTCGTATCTCCTCAGTTTCAAGGCACTCCCCTTCTTGACTTAGCCAGTATCGGAATCCTCGGAGTCGACATACCGAGTGACGTGCAGTTTCGTGGTCACTTGGAAGAGAAGGCCATATTGGCCTCTAAAAAGCTTGGCGTGTTAAGCAAAGCGGGACAGCATTTCATGCCGGCACACCGCCTGCAACTTTACAAGGTGCAAGTTCGGCCTCACATGGAATACTGTTCCCATCTCTGGGCAGGGGCTTTCCAGTGCCAGCTCCTTCCACTTGACCGCATCCAGCGCAGAGCGGCTTGAATCGTCGACGACCGAGTCCTTTCCGTCGGCTCGATTCATTGGCACTCCGAAGAGATGTTGCATCCCTTTGCATTTTCTTTCGCTTATACCACGGGGAGTGCTCTGAGGAATTGTTCGGAATAATCCCAGCCGCAAAATTTCACGAACGCACATCGCAGCAGAACTCTCGATACCATCCACACCATCTGGATGATTGGCGGTCCACCACTGTGCGATTTAGAAGATGTTTTCTTCCTCGCACGACTTCCTTGTGAAATCGATTACCATCAGCGATTTTTCCGGACCGATACGACTTAGGGACCTTCAAGAAAAGAGCCTACTCCTTTTTAAAAGGCCGGCAACGCATCTACAATTCCCTGGTGTTGCGGTTGTTCATGGGCGGCGGTAGTCACTTACCATCAGGTGAGCCACATGCTCGTTTGCCCCCTCTCCTATAAAAAAGACACATTTCATTAATTTCCCATACAATCATACCAATAGCTCCTCCAGAATTCAGAAAAAATTTTTCTTGAATGCAAAATTTGTTTATATATTAGCATTCGTATTTTCCTTCCGCCTTTGGGAAATGTATTCGCTAAGATCACAAAGGAGAAACTTATTCCATGTTCAACGTTATACAATATCTGGAAAACGTTAGTAGTCATGACATTTTATTTAAATATTTGCGCCATTACGTTAGACGCGATTTGCCTTCTATTCTTCACGTCTTGCGTTAATCAAAAACAAGTATCAAAACTAATATTATGCAGACGTTAAGAATGTAAATTTGTTGGAAGAAGATATTAACTGCCGATCTAAAAATAGTTTTCACTGAGTGAAAAATATACTATTCTCGGTTAATATGTTGTCATGATCAACTAATTAGTTTAAAGTTAAAATTTAATCCCTCTTATTACAAAAAGTTATTAATAGTTTCGGGTATAAATTATGGTTAGAGGAGGGTAAGGTTCATTGGAGTTCAGAAAGTCCCTTAGCCGTTGCGCCACAGACTTCGCGAAATTTGACATTTCTAGATTAAATGTGATATAATATAATTAATTGAATCAGGCGTTACTTTGCGGAAATCCATTATATAAAAGCTTTTACAAAAATTTACTTCGCAAATATCCGCGTGTTATAAAATAAAATGATGTGTCTTACCTAGTATGAAGAAGCACCTCCCGCCCTCCCTCAATTGCGTGCACTATCCCCGTCATCACTAATCCCAGCACCGCTACTTCCAACACCACTACACTAGGCAAGACACACCACTGACGATAATACGACACGTGTTTCGCCTACGTGTACAGGAATTGCAATCCCGATAAATCCCATTTTGCCAAACATCTTTTGGACACTGGACACAACCTAGCCAACGACCACTCCTTTAAAGTCTTACATACGTGTAATAAAGGGCTGCGGCTGTGTGTGCTGGAACAGTTAGAGATATTAAAAAGTAATAATAATACCGTTGCATTGCTGAATGAACAAACAAATGTTACTAACTCACCTCTCTTAAATATTTTCAAGCCTGCTCTCTAATAATGTGGGCGTTGCGCGGCGGTTTGTTTTTAATTTTACAAACGGCTGCGTAAGTCCAGCGGTGATTGGTCGCATGTTTTATCGCATGACGCAGTCGCTCGCTCGTTAGGTAGAGAGCGGTTGCATCATCGGTTTGTATAAAAGGCATTTGTTTTGGCTCGCCGCTCACTTAGCGGTTAGCCACCGTAGAGTCTATATCACCTGAGGATGCCTCGTGTAGAGGCGAAACACGTGTCGTATTATCGTCAGTGTTGTGTCTTGCCTATTGTAGTGGTGTTGGAAGTAGCGGTGCTGGGATTAGTGGTGACGGGGATAGTGCACGCAATTGAGGGAGGGCGGGAGGTGCTTCTTCATACTAGGTAAGACACATCATTTTATTTTATAACACGCGGATATTTGCGAAGTAAATTTTTGTAAAAGCTTTTATGTGATATAATATTCCAGTTTAAACGTGAGGCTATTTATGAACTACTTTTTGTAATTAGGTGGAATGAAATCAGTAGCATATTTGTAAAAATCGAGTCCGTCTGTTAACCAAACCGTTTGATATAAATAAACACAATGTATTGCAACTTAAGCTTTCACAAAATATAAATTAAATAGTTCTTTCACTATCCCTAGTACTACAGTCAGTCATAAGTGCGCTGCTGAACATAGGCCCCTCAAACATTTCCATAAAGTAGGGCCTTTGTCCACGTGGAGACATCGTCTAACTCTGTGTTTAATAAGGTCGTTCCTGCATTTTTTTATAGAATAAGAGTGACAAACGAGCACACAGTAAGTTGATGCTGTGGCCCATATATGAGAATATATTATTAAGCATATTAAGAATCAAAATGCACATACGTTGCCACTCTTGAGGACTAAGATGGATTGCCTCGTTTCCAATAAAAAGGTCTAAAATGTCTCCGGTTCTCAACACACCATATGAAACACAGCAACATTGTACTTCAATTTTACGCTGGTATTCTGTAATAGCGTGGTTCTTCCTCTACTGAACCGACACATTCATGCTACAACCATAATACAGCTAGCTCTACCACGTAAAAAGTGTAAAAAAAATCTAGATGGCGTCGCCCAACACTGCGCTAGCCAGTTCGGTGTCAGTTCTTCGAGCTATATAGCCGGTCTATTGCTACTTCAACTTGCTGGTCTGCTGAGATATGTCAGCTATTTTTGACCTTCTGCGGACAGCTCTTTAAATTGCACGCCGAGTGACTTTGAGCTTCCTCGTGCGGCCAGTAATTGTTTGTTAGGTTTTTTTTTCTGGTATTCCTTTTCGTTTGTAATATTTCAATGAGAAAATTTAAATGACTTTACTTTTTGCAGAATTTCAAGGGAACGAAATAACGCTTGTGTGCTTGTGAGTGATATGTATAATTGGCCACTCAGTAGCGCAGTGGAGTACAAAGAGAATACAATCACGAAGTTTTATTAGATGCAACACTACGGATTGCGATATCGATTCCCGCACAGGTCACGTATTTATATGCCTACCAAATAATTTTTCACAAATAATTATTTTGATATTTGTTGGAATGCCCTTATGTTTGTTAAATACTGGAGAAATCCTACAGCGGGAGTAAAATTATTAAATAAAAAAATGTAATCATCTCCTGCGTTGGCCGTTCACAGAGCTCTAATAAAGGTACAATGTACTCGTAAAAGAGCAATGTTACTTGTAAATTTATGAGATTTTATCCCAACCAATGTTTCTTGAGCTACTTAATGATTTCTTATATTTACGCGAATACTATAAATATAATACTACACATTGAATAAAACTAACTTAAGGAATTTTATTGCGTTAAATTTCTACAAAATTAAACGCGATAAAACCCGTCAAACTATTAAGCTGTTAAAGTAATTCAATTTTTTCAATAATATCTAAGTTGAAAAACACCCATAGATCTTATTAATATTTTCGCTGAAAGCAGTATTAGAACGACAATAGTATTTCAGAATACCTTCGTAGAACTTAATTTAGCTCAAGATCTATATTCACAGTAGACTAATCGTTAGGATTCTGATTTAGAATTCTTGTGTTCAAATGCGCCGTTTGCCTACTGTTAGTAAATATTACTAATGTTACAAGCGTTAGTAATATTAATTTTTAATTAAATAAATTATATTAAATTAAAAAAAAACTATCTGCGACTGTTAGAAATTTCGTCTCTTGATTATAGCCTATAGTGTGTCGTAAGAGGCAACTATGGGAAATGCCAGAAAGACCTAATCGCTTTCGATAGCCAGCGGCATAATTATTTACGCTTTACGTTTACGCCGGACATAAAATACCCAAAGATGGACAGCAGCGTCACAGATGCGTGACGTCCGGTACCTACAGCGATAGCGATCGGTAATGAAGGCAAATCTTTCCTGCAACGGGAGAGAACTATTTCCAGCTTTGAACTTTTACGGGCTGATAACGATGATGATGATCATGATGATGATGATCATGATGATGATGGTTATATGATGAATAACTTGATAATACTATCATATGATCTATATTTTATATATTAGGTATTATTTATTTTTTGTATACTATATTATTTCTTTCAAATAAACTAAGTACTCGACGAAATTGAAATATTAAACAAGAATTTCTATAAATTCTCTTTAGTATTATAAATTTATTTTAATTTACCTTTAACCTTTATACTTTCAACATTAGTAATCCTTCATGTTTTCAATTTCAAACTTTTTAATTGATAAAATAAGTATAAGTATTAATGTGTTTAATAAATATAAGTATTGTTATATTATTGTGCTAATTAGACAGTGCTTTAGAAACCTAGACCACATTACATCTTTGTCCACTCAGCAAAAATGAGAGAGCGTGATTGGGAAGTTTTAATGCATCAAACATATATTCCTGACCTTGGACCTTCAGATTTTCACCTATTTCGGTTTCTTCAGAATTATTTGGGTAATTTTAGGTTAGCATCAAGAAAAGACTGTCAAAACTACTATTCGCATTTTTTGGATCAAAAATCCCAAGATTTCTACAGTAACGGGATTATGTCGCTACGTAAAAGATGGTAACTAAATCGCAAATATATATTATTATTAAACGGAATTAAACTTCCAAAAAAATGTCTTGCTTTTGGATAATATAAAATACTCATAAACTTTTCCCCGACCTGTTATTATGTATAGATAAAAATATCATAGAAATTATATTTTGTTTTCCGTCAGCTGATTATTTTGAGTGCATTTCAGCGTAAATCGAAACAAAGTATTAATAATTAAGAGCTTAAGGGAGCCCATGTTAACAACGACAGGACGTCGGACATCTCAGTCCCCTCTGACCTTGTAGTTTACAAAGCACTTTAAAGCTTTAAACGTCGGTAATTAAAAATGAGATATATTAAATATAAAATAAAATTGGTTAATCAATTTTGTTTAATGTCTGTTTCACTTTTATATGGGAAACTTTTACGACTGAAACCATTACTGTTGACGTAAAAGTTAATACAAAACTAAACACTTTTTGAGTTCGTTTGATGAGGACGTCCTTTTAACCACGAAAATAACTTTCAAATTATTCGTCCATGTTTCAAAAGATCAAATTTCTTGATAAGATTTTAAAATAGATTTTAAATTAGATTTGAAAGTGCTTATTTCATGTTTGTTACTAAACTTTTGTATAAATAAAGTTTTATAATAAATCGATCTGGCTGATACGTGATCATCGTGAGAATTGTTTGTTTTGAACGCCACGTCTCTTAGATATATATGTAATAATAAAGATAAGTTGGATATTCGTCAAAAGTCGGGTGTTTACAAATTTCTTTGTGAAGAATGCCACGCCGTTTACGTGGGTAAGACTGGTCGCAACTTCGAAACACGTTATAAATAAATAAAATAAAATAAAATCAATTTATTTCAGACTGAGTCCATACAAGTAACATATACGTTATAATAAATTTAATCCATCTAATTTAATTTTATATAATTCTATCTAACCTTTTTAATTTAATTTAATCGCATTCAATTTATATCAATTCAATATAATTTAATTCGATTGTTTAACAATATAATTACTTGAATAAAATTAATTAATTAGTTAAATTAATTATAAAGAGCATTTAGTCGCGTACAGGAACTGCAATCCCGAGAAATCCCATTTTGCTAAACATCTTTTGGACACTTTTTTTTATAAGATAAGGGTGACAAACGAGCACACAGTCCACCTGATGGTAAGTGGTTGCTGCGGCCCATAGACATCTACATCTATCCTTGTTTGCGAATCAAAATGCAGATGCGTTGTCACCCGTGAGGACTAAGATGGAATGCCTCATTTCCAGTAAAAAGGGCCTCCGGCCACCTGCACTCACCAAGCGAAACGCAGAGGTAAACCTCTACTTAACGTTGGTATTCTGTGAGGTCGTGGTACCCCCCCGGTTCGAGCCGGCCCATCCGTGCGACAGCAAAAGCCGCCGCGTGGCTCTACCACTGTTAAAACACACTGGACACAACCTAGCCAACGACCACTCCTTTAAAGTCTCACATACGTTTAATATAAACAAGCTGACAACAGCACATTCCAACTATCCGCAAATATATCAAAGTCGGGTGCAGCCCTCACAAGAGCTTTAATTGCGCTGTGCATTCGACATAGTAAAGTATATGTAAAGTAGCGTATGTTTACATATCCCCCATGTGGTGCGATGTTAGCGGTACATACTTGATTGGGATCTAGAATGGGACCTGGCAGGAATACACTTGAAAAATAGTGCGCAAATGCATCAGCTGCTTCAGTACACGAGAATTTCTTATTTTTATAGGTCACTATGGGTTCAACACCGCCCTTGAATTGCAGGTTAGCAATGTGCTGCCAAAACTTTTTTGGCTCAGTCTTGATGTTCATTTCGATAGCTGTTATGTATGATTTGTAGGCTAACTCGATACGGTTCTTAAAATTCGAACTTAATCTAGAGAAAGCATTATAAACAAGTAAATACGTCACATGATGAAAAGACTTGCTGAGTATAACTCGAAAAATAAAGTGACGTCACTCTTAATCCAATATGGCGGACTTCTAAAGATGGCGGACTAAATTTTTTATACTTTCCTACAATATGGGAATCAAATGAAAAGACTTGCTGAGAAAACGAATGCGAGTTAAAAAAAATAAGATGGTGATCATAAACTCCGTTGCTGCAATCCGTCTGAAATTTTTGTGTGCTGGGGTTTTTGTAGTCCTCGATAATGATATTGAGGTCGAATTGTTTGAGTCTGTAGCATCCGTCGGTAAACTTTGACTGTCAAAAGGTCTGGTGAATGGTGCCATTGGACATATTATATATATATGGCCCTGCTTCCGGAGAACACAAATGTATGATACTGACATACCGTCCGTCCGTATCGACTTCGGTAAAGACGGTGTTCATCTCATTCAACCCAAGCCTGTGCAATTTCAAAAATATAGTCACGGCACTGCAGAACGAAGAATGCTGCCAATTATATTATTTTAAATTTTTAATAATTAAAAAATAATTTAAAACTTTAAAAAAAAACTTTTTTAAAAACAAGCTTATATTTAAATGCGCTAAAAAGAATAAAATAATATTTTCCTTTAAAACTTTAACTATCAACTTATAACGTCATTTCACAATTGGCATGATATAAAAGCTTGTCGCGAGATTTACCTGTGTAGATAAATGTCAAAAAAAATCAAACTAACTAAATACGAGTACTCAAATCTAGCTTGGTATAGAATATAAGAAAGTAATTATGGGACGGAATATTTTAGATTATATTGTTAGGAGAGCGAAGAGAGCGACAGTAACAGGACACTCAGAAACTGTTTGAGTTTCACTCTTTAAGATAAATAGGGGTAGCAGGATTGAATAAAATTACTGCAAAGATAGATCGGAAGACTCTTGAGTTTTTCCAAACAGCCGAACAGCTTCAATAGGAAAGGATTTAGAATAGAAGTAATATTTATGGAACGGATAGTTTAAGAATAGGTTGTTATCAGAGCGAAGAAACTATTTTCATTTCGCTCTTTAAGGTAAAGAGGGGAAAAAGTAAAGTAGTGTGATTAAATAAAATATTGCGAAGACGGATCGGAAGCCGCTTAAGTTTTACCATATCCCATTTTGGACGGCTCATTAAATGTATTTCTAAGAATTTTGAAAACATCATATTTAAGAGGTTTTGAAGTAATACTTTTTACGGGAGGTCTTTGAAATTATGATCCGCAACCTTTTTGTGTGACGAAAAGTGGTGGAGGTAAACTACGTACCGCGTCATTCGGGTCGATCATTCAAATCGCGAACGCTGGCTACCACCACACGCCAATTACATACTATAAAGTATATATTATGTAGTAATACAATTAAAATTACAAGATTATAATGTTCTTTCGTTCAAATACTAATCTATTAATTTTATTTAAGACTGTCACCAAGGTACACGTGTTTATTCAGAAAGTGATCGAATTTGAGTAATAACGCCACCTACTACATTTTCTACGTACTACCAACATAGTTAATCAAGTATGGTTCGATAAAATGACTAAACCTAGTATTGCGTAAGGCTGGACTCTGAATTCAGAGAGGCATTCCGGATTTCCAGCATTAACCGATAATTTTCTTCTTAAGATCGAAGAAGATGATGGCACTGTGACATATATGTATTTAATTTTATGTAAATAAATGAATTATATCCACAATCTATACTATTTGATGAAAAATTGAAATGTTTCCCTGTAATACAAAAGTTTCACTTCTATCGTGTGTCTTTACGACACACACACTGTTTTTTTTGCTTAGAAAATAATTGCTAGTGATTGTTTGTTATGTGTTTAATGGTCACACTTGGCAGACGAATTGTCGAACGCAAACAGTAAACGTAGTGATTATATTCTCTTTGTCCTCGCACCTTTTTCGCTGCTGCCCGTCGCCAGTCTAGATATTTTACGCCTGGAGTTAATCATCTATCGGAAGCCATACCAATTTTATAGCATTTCCCATAGTTACCTTCTATGACGTCAACGGCAGTAAATTGGATAATGGATTCTCTGACGCCACCACTACACGCCCATCACATTTATATCACATCACATATTTGTATCAGAGAATTTTAATAATCACAACCAAAAAATTGACTTTTTTTATTTTTTTTAATTCTCTTTTTCTTTTAATTCATAAAACGTTACCTCCACACTAGGATTTTCCCGTAAATTGTGGGGACAGTTAACATACATAAATTTCACAAGGATAAACATCCAGACCCGGAACAATTATTTCTAGACCAAACAAATAATTGTTACGTACGGGATTCGAAGCCGCGGCCCTTAACGCTGCCACTCATTGCTAAGCCACTGCGCCACGGAGCCGTCTAACAACAATTAACGTTCGCATTTTATACAATAGCTAACAAACGGCTAAAAACGTTGGAAATTGCAAGGATGATAATGGGTATAGCCGGAATGTCCCTTAATTAAGTCAAGATAGTTTTTAACAATTAAAGTGATTGTAAAAATAAAACGAACAAATTAATGACCTATAGTGAATAGCGTCTCGTTATTCTGTGGAGCATTTCTTTTAGATTTGGGAAAATCAAGTAATCTCTGTGGGTTGTAGTAAATCTGGGTTTTTTTTAATTATAAGTTTCGTGAGATTTCTATTTTAATTAGTTTTATTTATTAACAAAAAAATGTTTTCAAATGACAAGGTGATTTCCATACATAAATTGCTCATTGGATAAACATATCGGCATGAAACCATTATTTGTTGGCCAAACATTTACTTCTTAAGTATTGGAAACAAATCCGCAGCCCACAGCGCTGCAACATAACTCTTAGCCATTGCACTACCGAACCATCCAATTTAAATATTATTTCTGAATCTTTACTACTTTTTTATTAAAAATGACCAAGTCTATCCGATGGTAAGTAGATGGTGTGGCCGATAGATATCTATATAGATTATCGGTTAAATCAGTAAATCGGTGTATTTTAGTCAGAGCTGCATGAAGTCTAGTAGAGTAGAAAAAAATAATTTGAGATCCCCTAGGAAGTACAGAAAGGATTAGTAAGTCGAAGTGGCTGTGAACCGGCCATAGCTCAAAGAACCAACAAACGTTGGAGAAGAAAGTTTCTTGAGCGCCAACCTTGTAGCGCTAAGCGACGTGTACGACAGCCCACCACTAGATAGAGTTACAACTTGGAAAGACATGCAGGAAGTCGATAGATGTAGACGTCTTAGATGCTCAATGTCATAAATGATTCTTTGTCAGCAATGAAATTATTGGTTATAATAATAATATCATCATTTGAACGGGTAATTGTCTTTACTTTCATTTTTAAATGGTCTTTTGGATTAGAAAACAGCGATAAAACTACAAACCATTTCTTTCTAAAATACATACCCCTAATTTTATATTGTATTTCAGAATATGCAGAGTCAATAATATAATAAGCAAAATATCCTAAAAGCCTTTGTTATACAAAAGTCATGTAACAAGGCTTATGCATTTATAAATCCTAGCTTACACCTGAAAAAGCGCAACCGAGACACAATGCTAATGCTGCTCACATTCATAAATTTAACCAGTGCAAGTGACAAGGAATTTTGGAAAAAAAACGTTGCATATTTTCGCATCATAAACTAGCAGTTAACTAACCAAAATCAACGATATTTCAGTCAAACAGTAGGTCAAATTTGTTGAAAAACAGTGTAAGAAAATCCAAAAATTGGCTAAACCTTGCAACTGGTAGGTACAAACTGAACTGTGTACCTATGTCCATTCTACAATGCAACGCGGTTTGTATAAGCGAGATGCAGTGATAAATTTTGTTGCTGGCCAGAAATGATACTTGGGTTAGTCATAAAGTTGTAGTGTATGTGCCTCAACCCTACTAGTAGTGTAAGTAATACATGTTCTCTTAAGTTTATTAATCAGTATAATTAAAGAATTAGTCTCAGCAACACGTCTTCTCTTTCATTAACACCTGCCGACATCACATGGCGACCCTGCCAGGCGGTGCGCTGCGACAATGCATGCGCACCGCCGGGGCCTACGACATAAAAAAAAGATAAATAAAAATATTATAAGAAATTTAAATTAAATAATGAAGTGAAATGACAGATAAAAGAAATATTATAACGGAATGGACGCAATACCGGATGTGACGAAAAAATAATAAGTAATAATACAAGAAGAGGCCACAATAATAATTGACTGAAAATTTAAAAACTATAACGTATATGAAGTAACATAATTATCTTTAATATAACTATGAAGGCAACTAAGAACGAATGAAGAGAATAAAATGTGATTTCTTAAATAATGACCAAAGACCAAAACTCAAGAAACGGCAAATTAATTTAATAAGGAAAGGAGCAGTTGTACTTTAGCGAGCTTTGTCCAGTAAGATATGAAAATTAAACCGAAAAGGAAAAAGAAGAGTTAAGAGGTAACATCGCTTCAGCGTAATTTTTAACATTTGATTTTAATAATGTTTTATTATGTTTTATATTAAATAAATAAGTAATGCATTAAATATTTAATGTACGGTATTTACAAGTAACTTGAATTTAACATTTTATAATATTTATAATATTTTAGTAGGTATTGTATTAAAAAAAAACAATATATTAAGTTATATTTTACAATGACAAGATTCGTATTAAAGTAAATACATTTTTTAAATTCAGCCAAACTTTTTTCCGTGATAAAAGTTATTTAAATGTAAGTATACAATTTTGAAAAGGGTTTTATAAAAAAAAATCGCTATTATTATAAATCATAATTATTTGTGTTCTTTTCTAAAGGCATGAAAACCTTTATGTAACTATATAAATAAATACATAACCTTTAATAAATTACCTTAAAGTTAATATAACCTGCTTAAAAATCAAAATTGGAAATAACTTAATGTTTTGTTTAAAATAAATTTAGCTGTAATAGTGATTACAAATTATTTTCTGTAGGTTATACGGTTTCTTAAATTTCTAGCAATCCTAAATTTTTATATGTAAATTAAATGTATAACTAATGCTAATATATTTTTCGATATAAGTAAAAGTAATATATCTATAAGCGATACGATGTAATTATACTATAAACTTTTGTATCAGTTAGAAAATATTTAAAACTATCATTTTAATGTGATAAGGAAAAAAAAAGAGAAGGTTTAATAATAATGTTTCTTAACAAAGTTAAACACGGACATGCAAAGTTGACATATATTACCTCATTTTTTTGTACAATATTAAAAAGTATACATTTAAAAGGCGTGAGGAATGAGAGAAGGAATGTTCAAATGTGTGGATACGAATGATGGAATTGCAAAGTTTCGTCAATATTGGACTGATCACCCAAATATTTGATGATGCTTAAAATCCTGGTATTGAAACCATTATGAGCGAGAATTATGAAAGTTAGTAATGGAAATGGAGTATGAAAGTATATAAAAGTTACCGATACAGTCAAGTAGATAACAGCAGGTACTATAAAGATAAAGAAAGAAATAAAAATTTACGAAGAGAATCAAAATAAAATAAAAGATGACCTTGATAAATAAATCATGGAGAGATACGGGAACGTCCATCACTGGTAAAGCGTATATTCCTCGAGCAGGGTATGTTTCCATGATTGGATGATAAAATCGGAAGTAACGGGTACTAGGGAACAATACCTTCAGTACAAGTGAGATGTGAACAAGTTTACTCATAATAGTACTGTTGGGGACAAGAGAAGTCTTAAATTTGTTACCCTTAATAATGGTACATAGAGGTCACATCCTTCATTGGATCATAGTGTGAACTTAGTTTTCCTCCGTGACAATTGTTGGAGTCCTTTTAAAATGACTTAAACGTAGACCTCAAGGTTGTGCGCACAACCCAAGGTATAGTTCTACCTTGAGATAATATGATAAAAAAGTTAATGTACCAATAAAATTAAATTAATGTTATGAAAAAGAAATATAATACCCAAGTAAATGGGGGGCCCATATTTATAAAGTACCCGCGTGATAAATATCACGAAATAAAATGTAAATGAAGTAAATTAATACTCCGATTCCCGATATCTAATAAATAAATAAATATTTAAGGAAAAAGAATACTAAAAGAAATAAAGCTAGCTAAAGGTCAAAAATATAAGAAAGAAATAAAGTACGTACAACAATTATGAAAAAATAATAGGCCTGACAATCAAAAAGGAATGTAATGAGATGTGCTTATCTATGGAGATGTGCAAGTATGAAAATAATTAACATGTAGGGACATGAGAACAATTAAAATGAGGTCATAATGGAATCCCCGCCAAAGCAAAAAAAAAAACAACCACAATAAAATACGTTTTCGCTTAGATATATTTTATATGAATTTGCAAAACTTTTTCATATTTTCAATAACTTTACCCTAAATTTCTCTTAGTTTTTTTTTTGGTTAATGTAAAATTTTTACAATTTTAAACGAAATTTTGTATATTAGTTACTAAAAAAAAGTCGAAAGTGTATCTACTCTATTATTTTAAGTTTCATAACAATAGTATTTTTTTATTATGGACAACGAAACATAAAATTATGTATCTGCTTTTTAAAAAAAAATTGTCTCGTCTAATGTTAATAAATATTTTGTTTAAACAAACTTTAGGTGTGTAATATTGTATATTTTAAATTTATGTCTCAATTAAGATAAACATATTCCATAAAAGTCATAAAATAAAAAAGTAGTAATGTGTTTTCGACTATTATAAATAACTTAAATAATGAATACACGATAATGTATGTAAAGTTATTAGCACAAGGAAATATAACTACCTAAACTGTGTAAATTAAGAAAAAATGTTTAAAACAAATATTTAACGGTAAACTATTAGGAAATGTAAATTATTTTATTCACGGTATTATCTTATTGTATTGTTAAAAGTAGGTACCATCATACGATGTAATCTCAAACGTCTCCATATACGTGTACTTTGGAATTTAAAACAAAGGTGTCATAAATCGCTTACGCGGCTGGGATCACAACATGTATTTTGATCTGTCTGTTGTTATGTTAACGAAAATGATTAGGTACATTGCTTTGCATTGACTTCTTTGTTCTGGATATCTAAATATAAAATGTAATCAATTATTTTCGGTATAATATTGATTGAACTTTCAAATCATAAACGTTTTATCTATTACAATTTATTATTTTCTGAGAAAATAGTAAAGTGATGCCAACTTAGTATGTATGGATTATGAAAATAATTACTTTATTTAATACTATCTTGAAACTCATTATACTATGTTTGCAATTAATTACTTTAAATTTTGTTGTGACCAAAATATTGTGAGCCTCAATCCCTGACTGACAATGATATATGTACCTAAATATTATACGAGATTATATTATGATATAAATTTGTAATGCCTGTAAAATAGTAAAAAAAAAATATATTATATATTTATTATATTGCCCAATCATGTCAAATATGTATGTTGTATTTCAGTAATTGAGCACAAGCGATCTAACTATTGAGAACAAGTTCTATGTTTTTAATTCGTTACCAATTATGGAGAATGGTATCATCGGTCGAAATCTTTTTAAAAAAAAAATATAGATCACTTTCGCATTTTGATTCCAATATTTTAATATTATATGAACATCTAGGTAGATCGTAATAAAACCTATTTCAAACACTTGTAATAATTCCTTGGCAAGTTTTTTTTTTCTTTTATTTCACTAATGTGATTAGACGGGTTAAGATACTTAAAGTTTTGTGTTGAATGGCAAGGATTGTAAGTATAATAATTAATTAAATATTGAGAGATTTGACTGATAAAAATAAATTCAGTGAGTGTTTTATACACATTGGTTAGAGTAAATTGACATATAAACTTATTTCAGTAATGAGAATATGTTGGAATGTTAATAGGTAAAGCACAAGATCTGGTAGATAATTAGCTATTTCAGTGATAGTCGGATGCGCAAACGAGTATTATGGAAATGCTAAAAAGTCAATGAGAACTTTTCGTAGACATCAGGTTTTTAGAAAGGATAAAAAGTACATATAATATGATGTCAAGTTTATTGCAAAATGCATTATTATTGTTGCCCACCTATATATCTACATGATTATGTAAACATGATGTTGTAACGTTGGTTAGTACCAAAAATACGACAGGTTTAATGACGTACGAAATAAAATCGCATGCGTATCCTGGATTGACTCGATAATATTATGTATAACCTGACCTGATCATGATCATGAGATTATAATCTTTTTTTAAATTATTTTATATTCTATTTAACTGCTTTATTTTACTCAATTATGTTTACTAAATTTAGAAATTATATAAATTTAATGGCTAAGTAACATTGTATTTTATTTTAATCTTCAATATTAAATTTATTTTTATGTAATAGGATTCAGGGTTCATATCATTTTATAATTAAATATTTGAATTCACAATATAATTTACATGTAACCATAAATCATTTTTTTATTATATCTATCAAGAAAATAATATGTAAAAAAAAAAGTAAATAAAGAACATTTCTTTTTTTTTTAAGTATCGGGGGAGGTGTAGTGTATGTGCCTCAACCCTACTAGTAGTGTAAGTAATACATGTTCTCTTAAGTTTATTAATCAGTATAATTAAAGAATTAGTCTCAGTAACACGTCTTCTCTTTCATTAACACCTGCCGACATCACAAAGTCAACAACGAAATAAAAACAAACATCTGCTTTATCTGGCAACCAGCAGCCACCTATCAGTGTCTATTTTACTGTAGCACGCGATTTTTAAGATTACACGGTACTTCGTTGGTTAACTAGCGGTTGCCAGGCATTTCGCTTAGTTTAAGCTAAGGACAGCAGGATAGCAATAATTTGTTTCTATAATGTTATTCACCGGTTTGAGCTACAAAATCAGTTTATGATAACTAATTAACGACTATTTTGCTTCAAGTTTCCATGCAATTTTAATGGCTTCTGCTAACTTTTTATTGTTAGTTTGATACGGCTTGTTATTCTCATCATAATATGAAAAGAAGGTTATTATTTTTCAACACTTACTGCGTTTCAGATACCAATAACAACAGTAAACTTTGTTAAATTTGTTTCAATAAATTTATTATTATTACCCGGACGATCGAGCATCGCTCGGCGTTTGAACGAAAAATTTGAATTTTTTAGGGATGACACCTATCTAATAAATTCGAAAAGTAAAACATAATCTAAATAAATCGTTTAAGCCATTTCCGAGAAACCAATTACATATTTACAAGAATAGGTTGACCAACTGACCTGTATTTTAATAGATGTCGCGTTTTTTTGCAAAGTCTTTACTGAAATCTATTAAGATATTCTTATAACTGGTAAAATCTAAAGTGATTAGATGTCATTGAACATATTAAATAACTAACTTCTTTATCTTATTTTTATTAATTTCCGACGTTTCGGGTACTTTAGAGCACCCGTGGTCACGGGAGACTGAGGTGATTGACGTCCCGATGTCAGAGTTAGCCCGGAGTACCTTTAGCTTTTTTAATTATTTACTTTTTATTCAATGTGTAGTGTTCGCGTAAATATAAGAAACCGTTATATTAAATAACATTTAAAATGAATTTTATTGTGCGCTAATCTAAATAAAATATAATGAGGTAATTAGGAAGGAAGGTGTAAGTAAAATTTCATATAAATTTCTATATGATAAACTATGACAATTATCCCTCTTATGAGGCAGTCTATGGGGAGGTGGATGATCACCAATGAGACTTGATGGGCTGTAACAAAACTTTTTTAAGTTCATATTGCAGAATTAACAAGCTTAGCATGTGATCCTGAATTCTCAAGAAAAAGATAAAACTTTGAATTAATTAATTTGATTTTGCTACTAAATTTGTTCCTATTAAGATTTGAGTATAAGTGTAAAATAAACTTCAATTTTTTTCTTCATTTTGATACTTCACGTATATAAAAAACTATGCCGTATGATAACGGCGTAACAGAATCTATTACCCCATTTGTCTCATGGGTGTCATAAAAGGCGACTATCGAAAAAGCCAAAAAATCTTATGGCTTCGAATAGATGACTGTATACCCATCCCATTTACGCCAGACGTAATAATACTCAGACCAAGGACAGGCAGTAGCCTCAAAGGTCGGAAGGAGACGTCCAGTACTACGATCATCAATCCAGCTGCCAAGCGTGACGATTTAGGCAAATTATTCCTTAATAAGGTTAGGATGTCCTGTGGTGGACTTTTACGGGCTGATAAAGAAGATAAAACGAAATAAACGTATAAAGTAATTAACCAGGTGGCCAGTATTTTTTACCTAAATCTTGTAATTTTCAATCATTTGTACCGTAAAATTAGCACAAAGACGTGATCACCCTATGCGAAAGTTGGATTATAAATCTATCACAAACAACGTTAACGGTCCTTGATTTGTGTTCTACTAAATGCTGCCCCGCACTAATCTTACGAGTTATACGTTGAACCAAGCTTAAGGATTAAGGAGGCTTACCTTGGTAGTTTACCCTTCGTCTGTGTTCTTCCTATGGGCTTCCCGAGAAATTGTGCAAATGGATCACCAGTTTCCTTGCTGATTGGAGCATCAAGGTCGTAGTAGACGGTGCATGCTCTGATTTCAAGCCTATCAACGCTGGTGTTCCACAAGGCTGCGTGCTATCACCAACGCTGTTTCTCCTGCATATCAATGATATGTTGCTAACTGGTAGCATTCATTGCTATGCAGACGACAGCACTGGGGATGCCTTATATACCGGCCGTGCCAATATTTCTCGGGAAAACGTCGCCGAGTACCGGGACAAACTTGTGTCTGAAGTCGAGTTTTTGCTTAACAAAGTCCCGGATTGGGGCCGACTAAATCTAGTCCAGTTCAATCCCCAGAAGACACAAGTTTGCGCGTTTACCGCTAAAAAGAACCCCTTTGTCGTATCTCCTCAGTTTCAAGGCACTCCCCTTGCTGCCTCAGCCAGTATCGGAATTCTTGGCGTCGACATATCGAATAGCGTGCAGTTTCGTGGTCACTTGGAAGGGAAGGCCAAATTAGCCTCTAAAAAGTTTGGCGTGCTCAGCAGAGCGAGACAGTTTTCATGCCGGCACATCGCTTGCAACTTTACAAAGCGCAAGTTCGGCCCCACATGGAATACTGTTCTCATCTCTGGGCCGGGGCACCCCAGTGCCAGCTTCTTCCACTTGACCGCATCCAGCGCAGAGCGATTCGAATCGTTGACGACCGAGTTCTTTCCGATCGGCTCGATACACTGGCACTGCGTAGAGATGTTGCATCTCTTTGCGTATTTTATCGCATCTATCACGGGGAGTGCTCTGAGGAATTGTTCGGACTAATTCCAGCCGCTCAATTTCACCATCGCACATCGCGACAAAATTCGCGTGACCATCCATACCATCTGGATGATTGGCGGTCCAACACTGTGCGATTTAGAAGAAGTGTTTTCCCTCGCAAAACTTCTTTGTGGAATCAATTACCACCAGCGAATTTTCCGAACAGATACGACTTAGAAACCTTCAAGAAAAGAGCTTACACCATTCTAAAAGGCCGGCAACGCATCTACAATTCCCCTGGTGTTGCGGTTGTTCATGGGCGGCGGTAGTCACTTACCATCAGGTGAGCCGCATGCTCGTTTGCCCCCTATTCTATAAAAAAAAAACTATGACGTCCGTGATTTAAAATTTCTTTCAGCTTTTTATAGAAAAGCATGACCTTATAATAACATGATAGTTAATAATTTAGCCATTTGACAAAACTTTTAAGTGTGCACGTCATATAATAATGATGATATTTGGGTCATTATACTGGAAATAGTCTATTAAATAATTTATAGTACAATCGACCATCTTCAGTATATTGACTGTGTGTATGACTTTTATAAGTCTATGCTATTTTTGATGAAAATTATTATTGCAGATAAAATCTAAAATTCTAAAAAGATAAAATTTTTGTGTCGAATTAAATTAATGAAAATAAAAGTTTTAACTTTTTAATGAGTATTGTATTGGTAGCTTTTGTTTTACATAGAAATATTGTAATGACGTGCATTTCTTTCAATATGAAAGTATGGTAACTTACAAAATGCAGAGGTATAATTTAAGGGTCCTGCCACAGTTTTACTAAATACAGGAACATAATTCATAACAATTTGATAAGGAAAATGTGTATTACAAGTATAAAATTAAATTACATGTAATTGAAATAAAATTACAATTATTTTATACCTTAGTTTTCTTTTTCAGGAATAACATGTTCGTCGTTAAGTTTGTGTAATAACCGTACTTCTGTATGTTCACAGTCTTTCTTATCTGTTCATGTAGTAATCTTTGCTTGGTATTGTACATTTTTTGTTAAAAATGGTTTCGCATTCATTTGATTAATTGTGGTGGATCAAATATGACAAGGATATAAATACCACTTATATGTATCAGGTCATCTAAAAATATAAAACATATTAATAATAAGGTAATTCTACTAAAAGTAAACATGGCGGTAAGGTTTTGATTAATTGTACCTGCCAGTGTTTTTATTTTCTCGTATTTGAACTGCTCTAGTTTCCTCTTGCAGTAGTTTAAGATCAGATCTGAATGTAGCCCCTTCATCTAAGACTAATTATAGTGGAATAAGTCCAGTCTCACCAACAGCCGCATCAATTTCTTTTAAAATATTTTTCACTTCAATAGTAGATGTTGATCCTTCAATACAATAAAAGGCAATCGGTTGATACAAGTAAGTGCAAAGAAGAATGTAAAGATAAGATGCGGAAATAAATCAACGCTACCACAGTAATATCACTCAGTGACACTTTAATTCAGTGACAATGACAAAACAAACAAAAACAATATGGCTGTCACAGCCTGCAATGGAATTTAGGAGGGATGTCGAGAGGCGAGGGGGGATGTTAGCTGTCATATATCATATTTCTATGACGTTTCTCATGTGCAGTATTTTCTCTATGAAGATTACTGCCCGTGAACGGACTGCGACATAGCTCGCGGGGGATTACAGGGCGACGGAGCAGGCACGTTCGCGCGAATATATTCAATGTCACGGAAAAATGGTATTTTCTTAAGTAAAACGGGGAATAAAAATAAAACTCTTAACTAAAAATATTAATATTTTAAGACCTTTTTTTGTGTAAAAATCATTAAAAAAGCTTGTGCCGTTTTGGAGAAATTTTGCAAAATATGACAAGGATAGATACTCCTCGGGGATTTTTTTATACACACCTCCTACCCAACTCCTACCAACAAAAAGTCATCTCTTATTTCTGAAGATGGACATATTATGTGCTTTTAATATATTGTGGCAGCGCTGTCGTTGCGCCACAAGCGAAACACATTGAAGCCTAAATCACGCTAACAAAGTTCCGAAATTAAAGCAGTGTATATAGAATAGCTCCGAACTATCAATCGGAGCGTTGGCCGCTCCCCGTGCAGAACACCTTGCCCGACGGGATATCTCCCCTTTTCCTTCCACTGCCACACTGGTGACCCCGACGTGATATGAACACGCAACCAACAACCTTCGGAAACAACAACTTCAAAACCTTCGTCATGGTCCTCAAGTACCCCATTCATTCGCTCCCGAGCAGATATTTTCTGCAGTCTTCACATTCTGAAAGCTATCTAGCTTTACAAAGGTTCATCGCAGCACTGGAATAATAATGTTTCCTATTCCTTCACGCTACTCTCTATGCTACAGTGTTCGGCACGGCTCTGAGCCTTACTGCTCGCCTCTGCTTCACGGCTCTCTCGCAGATTACTTGTTTTCTTCTCGAATCACCGCAGACTACAAGGCAATCCCTGGCAATTACTACGGCTCATCATTCTCACCGGCATCACTTACAAGTGCGTAGTATGCATTACACATCGGCATATCAATCGCACCGGCTTCATTTGCCCTTACGCACACAGCATACATTCCCCAGCGGCATTAAGGACACACCGGCAACCGGACTGCACAATCGACCTCCGGTATGAGCAGGGGGGTGATGTGGCGGCGCTATCGTCGCGCCACAAGCAAAACACATCGAAGATTAAATCGCGCTAACAAAGTTCCGAAATTAAAGCAGTATATATAGAATAGCTCCGAGCTACCACTCGAAGCGTTGGCCGATCCCCGAGCAGAACACCTTTGGCCGGCGGGAGATCTCTTCATTTCCTTCCACCGACCACAATATCATTCATAGCAGTGTATGTGTGTGTAACACCGAAAAATTTTAAATATTGATCTTCTAATAAAGAAACATATTGAATTTATTTAAATATTAAACAAAAATTAAACACATTATTTCATTGCCATTTACCCTATTAACATTGTTAAGAGCATCTGAAGCATATTCAACATAAAAGTCAATTCAATAGTTTTAAAACATAAACTTTTCGAGGCGATATTTAATTATATGACTGCAAAGGATTGGAAACACTCTAGCTTTTATGTGAATACTAGAATTTAAGAGAAATGCTTGAAGGAATGGAGAATGATTTCAGCACCAGAGCATAAAATATTTATCGCGCCATTCAAAGTCGCAAATATTCCGCGCAACGTGATTTACGTACCTTAGATTCTCAACATCTCAATAATGAAATAGTTTGAAAGAATGATGCCCATTTTTCACCTGACTATGTATAGAAATAAAATAAATCTTAAAATTCAGCTAAATAAATTGTAAACTAAATACGCTTATCAAAATTTTAAAATAAACGCAGGAAAATTTTTTTAAATAGGTTTTTTTAAAGATATTACCACCATATTTTGAACGCATCTCAACTATCTTTTTTCTAGGACGTTCCATTTTACACACTGCTTAATAACACTCTGTTAGTCAAAAATCTCTGACTTAATTGAACTGTTTTTCTGAGTTTTAAACTTTATTTTATGTTTTGTTTAATCAATAAGTATTTCCTTATTACTCTTTGTAAAGTACATATTAAAAATAACATAATAATTAAATAAATTAATCGTGCAGTATGTCATTGAGAGCGCACGAACGAAACGGAGTTTTTTGACATTTGACAGTTCTACGATTGGCATCGGCGCAGTCCTTCGTTGTTGCCAAAGAGTATATAATCACTTGTTGCGTTTGCGTCTCGTTGTGTATTCTACTATTTTGTGTGTTTTTCACGTGTCATATAGAATAGAAATATGATAGTAAGATCTACATATTTCACAAGATTTTTCTCATGATGATCTCAGAGGAAGTGGTGATAGAACATTAATAAGAGATATAAAAATAAAGTATTTGGTAACGGCAATTCCTAACCTAAAGAGTAACATTAAAATTTTTGGGCTTCGTTGCGTTTAAATCGTAAAAATTGCTACATGACTTTATTTTCTAAACTAACAGGAAGTTTTTCTAATATACCTTATAACTATACATAAACTTTTACTATCAGGTTTTTAAATGTATGAAAAGTGGGCATAGTTCTTTCGGTCGAATAGAACTATAAGCGAGTGTAAATCATTCACTGATTCTATTTCTGAATAATTACATTAATATCATTCAGTACAGCTTATCAAAAGTCCACTGCTGAACAAAGGTCTCTGTCGTAGATGGCCTCATAGGCAGGATTTGTTATAATTGTCTAATTTTTGAGATGTTATCTAGAATATGATCATCATTATCATGATTTCCAAGGACTCTAATAGTCCTTAGAAAATTACGTTTCATATTGACGACTCGTTAACACAATAACTAAAATTAAAATTATATTCTGAAATAGTTGCGACTACTTATAATATCTTCTTCTGGATATTTTTGGAGCTAAATCACGATATTTTACGAGTACCGTTAAATATCGTACAGTTAGACGTATAACGGCTGCAACTTGCATTACTTTAATATATTGCCGTAATATATTATGGTAGTGAAGTTAAGGACTCTCATCTCTCGTAGTTATCGAAACAGGAACTTTAGAAAATATCAAAAAAGGTATCATGGCCTCTGATAGATGACGATTTTATAATCTCATTTACTTAACTTCGCACACCGAGAGATGTTCAACAATTAACATTTATGAGGTGCGTAACTGGTAGAGCCACGCTGGAGCAATATTATGGTTGAGGCACAAATGGGTCGGTACGACCGGGGAACAATAGCATAACACGCTATAACAATGTACTAGCGTAAAATTGCAATTTAATTCCGGTTGATTTCTGGATCTGGACAACAACGCCACCTACCGGGTCCAATGGTATATCTAAGCCATACTCTAATCACCATAATCACACACAAAATTTTATCAAAATCGGTCCAGCCGTTTAGGTGGAGTTCGGTCACATACACAAGGGCAGAAAATCTTTATAATATATAATATGCATCTATTATACATATAAACCTTTATCTTGAATAATTCTGTCTATTGATGAAACCTTCATCAAATTTGCGTAGTTTAAAAGATCTAAGCGTA
Source organism: Parnassius mnemosyne (assembly GCA_963668995.1). Lineage (NCBI taxonomy): Eukaryota > Metazoa > Arthropoda > Insecta > Lepidoptera > Papilionidae > Parnassius > Parnassius mnemosyne. Next base: position 21,692,652 of record CAVLGL010000083.1, read on the forward strand.
CAGACGGCGGGAAGCGACTTTGTTTTGTACTATGTAGAGATAGAGGTTTATTTTCCGTTACAAATAATTACTATTAAATTAACGCAGTTACGAAAATCGTAAGCGTATGCGTAGATATATGCATGTAAAGAAGGCAAGAGAGGTGTGTCAGAATCGCGCCAAATGGAAGTCCGTAGTCTCTGCCTACCCCTCTGGGTGACAGGCGTGAGTGTTTGTGTGATATGTGAATTCCATTATGTTTCAAGATGACACAGTTACTAAGCAAAACAATGTGTTCTAATTTTTTATTACTATATATTATTTCATATATTAGTTACCGTGTGGTGGTGGCGTTCTTTCTCTTGAAAGATCACCCCATTTCGCTTTGTGACTGTTGTAGGAGAAAACCAGAAAGATTTCATGGCTTCTTATATATGGTGATATAACCATGTTGTTTATACCGAAAGTTATCTCCAAAAGATATCTATACCAGAAATGGGGAGCAGCGTCAAAGGTGCCAGGCGTCTGGTACTGCGACCCAACAATACACCTGCCAAGCGTGGTGATCTAAATAAATCCTACCAACATATCCAAATGTAGACTTTGTGGACTGGTGAAGATAGAATAATGTAATGATAATATGGTTATTTAATGTTCTTACTTACTTACTTATCTTCACGCACAATCCCTGACGGGGTAGCCAGAGAGAACAGATCGCCAAGTGTCACGATCCTTACATATGCATGTAAAGAAGTATATAAGTGTATTTAATGTTCTTCATTATCATAATTACATAATAAGTAAATATTGTTTTTGAAGAGGCTTTCCAGCATTGGTCGGAACATTAGAAACCCGTACGCCAGATAGTACATGCAGGATACAAAATTTTACTTTTGTACAAAAACTTATACCAGTATTATATAATTCAAATAAATTAAAAAGAAATAATAATGAAAATATTTGTTTCTTAACAAAATCCTTTCTAACATTACCTACATGTTGAATACATTGTATATTTCGATCAATGTATGTTTTATCGATATCACTAATTATTGAATAAATATTACTCGCTTAAAGTAACCGCGCTGCCCCAATGCTCGTTGGCGGACTTCACATGACTTAGTACTATGAATTTTTACTGACCGATAAAATTTAATTTAATTCGCTTTGTATGTAGTGTTCGTAGGACCAAAAGTTGCAAGAAATTTCATTACCAGAGATTTGATGTAAATGACTCGCATTCTTCCCTAAAGTTTATCCTTTGTGGAAATATTTCACAAAACGGTTGCTTTTCACATTTTGGTTGATTATGAATTTTAATCTAAATAATATTATGGTTATCTTTTTTTTGTAATTATACAATTAGCATAGACGATGTTATTCCTCAGGTTTGAAAGCACAATAATTTTATTTAAATAAACTCCTTATGCTAGTTTATGTTTAATAACGTTTATGTGGGGGCACGGCAGTACTCCCGCCAAGTCGAGCAAAAAAGCGGCACGGCCGTACCACCCTTTTCTCGAAGCAGTTCAGCCCATTTTGGAAACTCTATAACTTCGATGTGGATAAAACTAGAAGCCTGAACCAAGTAGGCATTGTAAAAGCTCGGTATATTTCAAATTTCATCAAATTTGAACTAGTAGTTTAAGAATTATAACTAGTCAAAGTTTCTTAATTTTGTCAATCGCTGACTGACCGATCATCAAAACTTTAAGGCACTTCTGGCAGATATAGAAGCTTCTGGAATACAATCATCGTTTAGTATATAAATCAAGTAAAAATTTAAATATTTTTCGGTCCAGGTTTCGAGATACACCAACTGCATAAATAACCTTGTAATACCATATAAATATATAGGATTACAAAGTTACATTTGCAGTGAATGAATCAGTGTAACTATATATGTATAATATATATATATATATATACATATATATATATATATATATATGCATATATATAATAACTAGATATTTTGCACTAGTCTATTCGCGTTCAAATTGTATGGTCCAGATGACCCACGCTTGTTATCAAATCGCATAATACGGAGAGCTCAAACTATCAAGCTACTACGGATTTTAAGTTACACTAAGGTCTTTCGAATAGTGAAAACCGCTCTTATAATCTTTCTTTTTGTACTCTATTTCATTCATCCTCCTTCTTCAATAAATCATTTTGTTACAGCTGTATGCTGACGACTAACTAACTAACTCCCTTGCCTCTACATATTCGCCTTGTTCAATCCTGCTTTTTATTCAAAAATCTACTTAAAGCTTATTACTTGGAACTCTTCTATTATAAAGTTTATATAAAAATTCATGACATTTTTTTTCAAAGTTTAATAACATTACATTATAATATATAATATGTGTCATTTTGTTCAATAACTTATCACCATCTTGTGGGTAACATAATCCCGATGCTGTAGAAATCTTGGGATTTTTGATTTAAAAAAATGCGACAAGTAAATTTGATATTCTTCTCTTGATGTTAATCTAACACTACCCGAAGAATTCTGAAGAGATCGAAACAGGAAATCTGAGTGCCCAAGGTCAGGACTATATGGTGGATGTATTAACACTTCCCAACCAAGCTCTCTCAACTTTGGCTTAGTAGCCAAAGGTGTGTGTGGTCTGGTGCTAGCATGATGAAAGACCACTGCCTTTTCCGTTGATCAATTTCGGCTGTTTTTTCTCAATTTCTTGCTTGAGTCTCATTAGTTCTGGGCAGTAGAGATCCGTATCGATGGTTTTGTAGTACACGATGCCCTACCAATCCTACTATACACACAGCATCGCCTTATTTCGTGTTGATCCGGGTTTCGCTACAGTATATTCCTTTTTCGCACGTTCTTGTCGTAAGTGATCCACTTTTTATTACTAGTGATCAATCTTTTCAAAAATGGTTCAGTTTGTTTACTTTTCAATAGAGAATCGCAAATGAGTACACGATTCATAAGGATTCTTTCAGTGAGTTCATGTGGTACCCTGATATAGAGCTTTTTGTATAGCCAGACTTTCAATTGGGTCAAAACTGTATTGTGGTCAATCCTCAATTCCACGGCTATGTCGTCACGTAATATAATGATCTTGCTCCACTTTTTCAAAAATGGCATCGAATTTATTCGTATGCGGGGGCCAGAGCGAGCTAAATCTTTGACATCAAAATTCCCGGACTGAAAACGCTTGAACCAACTTCGTGCTACTCTTACTGATACTGCATTAGATCCATAAACGTCACAATTTTTTTTTCAATCAATCCAATCAATAAAATCAATACAATAATATAATACAATCTAGTAATTCTATTGATTATCGTGCCTTTCTTGAGAACTCAATGTATTTTGTTCTGTCTTGACGAGGCTTGACCACTATTTGTAACAATAATATATCAACTACTAGTGCAATTAAATATTTTATGTTGTGGTTCCTTTTCATAGTGAAGGCTAAATAAAAAAAAAGATTTTCCAGATATTTTCCATGGTATAAAATTAAAAAAGCGCCAACGTACTATTTGATAGGAAAAGGCTCTGACTACATTCATAACTACTTGCAGCCTATAAAAACCTGCAGGAATCTACAAATAAAAAAGCTACGAGTATTAATAATTTACGTTGATTAGGTTTTTTTTTTATAAAATTATTATTCGTCGTTGTCAGTGCGTTGTCGCCCCTGAGCATAGATATATATTTTACAGACCTCTGAAGACTAAAACGGAATATCTTACAGCCTGTAAAATGTAATGTTAAGTTTTAATATAAATACTTCCTGTAACGCTGCAAAGTGAGATAAGAACACACATTTACGTAATGAGACGGGAAATACTCGACTTGGTAGCTCAATATTTACGGAGTTGATAATGTTTATCCTTTCATAATTTAGAAGTGATCTTGCTTAGTTCGCAGAATCAGGATTACTTTAATTGTATTCAGATAAAATACTATAATACAACATTGAGTTATAATGTACTACGCACTAGAGGAGACGCCTCTACTCGATTGTTTGTAACACGTGTTAGAGCGCGCGCTCTCAAACTCACTTATTCTGGGTCAAGCGGTTGTTGCAACGTGAGAAGTTTGAGTGAAGAATTATTTTTAAAATAATATTCCTTCGTGTGCATTGAGATACTGTTCAAACAACTCGAAAAATATAAGTAAAAGTAAAGGAGTAACTTTTAACCAGTAAGTTCAAGATATTGCTATCTTTAAAACACGCTTAATTTAATTATATTTTATCAACTGCAACATATACGGGAATGTCAAAGAGTAAAACATTTTTATGAGCAGACTTAACACTATCGACGTATAATGTTAAGTATTTATGGACCGTAAATATTAATATATAATCACGGTAGGAAATGTTAATTCATCAAAAGTAATAGTTTTTATTATTATTTGTATTTAATGTTTTCCTGAATCAAAAAAAAAGAGAATCATGGATCAAATTTGTTCAAAAATCGCAGCGAAGAAACGTGGTTACCATCAGATTATTCTCGCATATATTCCGTACATTTCAAAGAAAACCACTAATACTTCACAAAAACAGGAAAAGTACACTTAAAGAAATCTGCAGTACCAAGCGATAAGGTGATTATATTTTTATTTAACATTGCTGGGAGTTTTGTTTTATTTTGTGATTAGATGACGAATGAATTTTTGTAACGTGTAAATTCAGTATATTTACGGGACTCAAAAGAGGCGGTACCTTCAGCGCGCGAGTCATACTATTATATGGCGGGTTTTAATACTGTAACATTAGAATTTTTACAGGCTTCCCAAATAACTAGTATCATTTTTCAGCAAACAAAATATGGTGAACGAAAAGCATCAGAACCGTTGTCTGAATCAGTAAGCAGTTTAAATTAAATTTTTGATAGTCCGACAAAAATTATACTCAAAAATAAATTACGCAAGCTGCAGCTAAAAAGAAAATTACTGAAAAATTTAAGAAAATACAAAGACAAGATATTTATTTAAAGAAAAATGTGAGTATTACAAATATATAAATAAAAAATATATTATAATATTATACTTTAATATTTTATGTATATTTTAATATTTTACATATTTACCATTTAAAATATTAAATAAAATATCATTAAAATATAATTCTGACATGATATTATGTAATATTATATTAAATTAGCACATATGCATAATAAATATAATAATAAAAGAATTGTACTCGATATAATTAACAATACAATATAAATAAACAATTATTACATGCTGATCATTCTACCTCATCATCATCATCATTACAGCCTTTCACAAGTCCACTGCTGAACATAGGCCTCCCCAAGGAATGCCACCAAGCACGGTCCTGAGCCACCTGCATCCATCGTCTTCCTGCATGTCTTACCACGTCGTCGCTCCATATCGTAGGGGGTCGCCCTACACATCGCCTACCAGTACGAGGCTGCCACTCGAGAACCTTTCTTCCCCATCGGTTGTCGGTTCTTCGAGCTATAGGGCCGGCCCACTGCCACTTTAGCTTACTAATCCGTTGGGCTATGTCGGTTAATCTAGTTCCACTGCGGGTATCCTCATTTCTAAGTTTATCACGCAGAGAAACACCGAGCATAGCCCTCTTCATAGCTCGCTGAGCGACCTTGAGCTTCCTCATACGGCCAGCAGTGAAAGACCACATCTCATATCCGTAAGTCATCACTGGCAACACGCACTGGTTGTACAATTTCGTATTAAGATTTTGAGGTATGTCTAACGAGAAGATGTGTCGTAGATTCCCGAACGCTGCCCAGCCTAGTTGAATCCGTCGATTGACCTCGGTCGAAGTTGGACTTACATAGTCGGACTATTTGTCCCAGGTAAACATACTCGTCAACAACTTCGAGCTTAGTGCTCCCAACAACTACCGGCACAGGTGTGACATGGACGTTAAACATGATTTTTGTTTTGTCCATGTTCATCTTAAGACCTATCTGTTGGGAGACACTATTGATGTCATTGATCATAGTGCTTAGGTCCTCCAGCGATTCTGCCATAAGGACTATACCGTCGGCAAATCGATGGTGAGTGATGTACTCGCCATTGATGTTAATACCGCATCCTTTCCAGTCCAGCAGCTTGAAAACGTCTTCCAATGCAGCGGTAAAGAGTTTCGGGGACATAACGTCACCCTGTCTTACACCTCTCTGAAGTTGGATAGGTTTCGTACTCTGATTCTGTACTCGGATAGCCATCGTAGCTCTACTGTACAAACATTTCAGCACTTCGATATACCGACAGTCAACTTGGCACCGCTGAAGGGACTGTAGCAGCGCCCAAATTTCGACGGAATCAAAGGCTTTCTCATAGTCCACATACGCAAGGCAAAGTGGCAGATTGTACTCGTATGTGTTCTATACAATTCGACGAAGGGTGTGTATGTGGTCTATGGTACTAAAGCCTTTTCGGAATCCTGCTTGTTCGGGAGGCTGGAAGTCGACAAGTCAGTCTGCGTGCGAGACGATTCGTAATGACTCTCGAAAATAGCACGTAGATGCGGCTCAGAAGGGAAATCGGTCTGTAGTTCTTCAAGAGAGCGTTGTCGCCTTTCTTGAAGAACAAGACCACCGCACTTCTGCTCCACGCCTCCGGAGTAGTGAAACCATGGAGGACGGAATTAAAGAGCTTCTGAAGGACTTTAAGTACCGGTTTTCTACCCGCTTTCGAAAGCTCCGCTGTAATTCCATCCTTGCCCGGGGACTTTCCGTTTTTAAGGTGCTGGGTGCTGAGCAATTCTAATCTCACTCAGACTTACGTTCGGGATATCTTCGGAATAGTGTCGGATTAGACTCGCTCTTGGATCGTTACTCACACTTGCGTGTGGCTCCAACGATGACGTGTACAGCTGCCCATAGAACCTCTCAATCTCATTCAAAATCTCAGGTAAGAACGATGCTGCCACATTCGGTCTTCAGTTTGACAGTTGGCTCTTTCTGGCAGACAGATCTCTGGCAAAGACTTTGGAGCCCTGGTTCCACTCGATCGCTTCTTCAATACAAGCTGTATTGAAGTTTCGTAACTCCCGCCGCATACATTTGGAGATCCGTCTGTTCAGTTGCCTGTATGCTGTCAAATCTCTTGAAGAATGTAGCTTCATGTCCCGTCTAAAAGCCATAAAATTAAGAGTGTGATCGTAGAGTTTTTGTATTCCTTTGCGGCGGGTCTTGCAGACCTTAGCTCCAACCGCAAGGACAGTTTCCACGAGCTTGTCATTCATATCGTCCACTTCATTGCAGTCTTCTAGACACTGAAAACGGTTTTATAACTCGAGCTGAAAGGTTTCGGGACTTTGGAAAAGAGCACAAGTGGGACGGAGCGTTGACTTCATTAGACGCGACCCCTCCAACTTAACGTTTAGGTTCAGTGTGCCTCTAACCATTCGGTGATCGCTACCAGTTTTCACCCTCGCGATCACGGAGACATCACTGAACAGTTGTCGTCTTGTGATGTCGGCAGGTGTTAATGAAAGAGAACACGTGTTGCTGAGACTAATTCTTTAATTATACTGATTAATAAACTTAAGAGAACATGTATTACTTACACTACTAGTAGGGTTGAGGCACATACACTACACCTCCCCCGATACTTAAAAAAAAAAGAAATGTTCTTTATTTACTTTTTTTTTTACATATTATTTTCTTGATAGATATAATAAAAAATGATTTATGGTTACATGTAAATTATATTGTGAATTCAAATATTTAATTATAAAATGATATGAACCCTGAATCCTATTACATAAAAATAAATTTAATATTGAAGATTAAAATAAAATACAATGTTACTTAGCCATTAAATTTATATAATTTCTAAATTTAGTAAACATAATTGAGTAAAATAAAGCAGTTAAATAGAATATAAAATAATTAAAAAAAGATTATAATCTCATGATCATGATCAGGTCAGGTTATACATAATATTATCGAGTCAATCCAGGATACGCATGCGATTTTATTTCGTACGTCATTAAACCTGTCGTATTTTTGGTACTAACCAACGTTACAACATCATGTTAACATAATCATGTAGATATATAGGTGGGCAACAATAATAATGCATTTTGCAATAAACTTGACATCATATTATATGTACTTTTTATCCTTTCTAAAAACCTGATGTCTACGAAAAGTTCTCATTGAATTCTTAGCATTTCCATAATACTCGTTTGCGCATCCGACTATCACTGAAATAGCTAATTATCTACCAGATCTTGTGCTTTACCTATTAACATTCCAACATATTTTCATTACTGAAATAAGTTAATATGTCAATTTACTCTAACCAATGTGTATAAAACACTCACTGAATTTATTTTTATCAGTCAAATCTCTCAATAAATTATACTTACAATCCTTGCCATTCAACACATAACTTTAAGTATCTTAACCCATCTTATCACATTAGTGAAATAAAAGAAGAAAAAAAAACTTGCCAAGGAATTATTACAAGTGTTTGAAATAGGTTTTATTATGATCTACCAAGATGGTCATATAATATTAAAATATTCGAGTCAAAATGCGAAACTGATCTATATTTTTTTTTAAAAGATTTCGACCGATGATACCATTCTCCATAATTGGTAACGAATTAAAAACATAGAACTTGTGCTCTGCAATTGCTGAAATACAACATACATATTTGACATAATTGGGCAATATAATAAATATATAATATATATTTTTTTTTTACTATTTTATAGGCATTACAAACTTATATCATAATATAGTCTCGTATAATATTTAGGTACATATATCATTGTCAGTCAGGGATTGAGGCTCACAATATTTTGGTCACAACAAAATTTAAATTAATTAATTGCAAACATAGTATAATGAGTTTCAAGATCGTATTAAATAAAGTAATTATTTTCATAATCCATACATACTAAGTCGGCATCACTTTACTATTTTCTCAGAAAATAATAAATTGTAATAGATAAAACGTTTATGATTTGAAAGTTCAATCAATATTATACCGAAAATAATTGATTACATTTTATATTTAGATATCCAGAACAAAGAAGTCAATGCAAAGCAATGTACCTAATCATTTTCGTTAACATAACAACAGACAGATCAAAATACATGTTGTGATCCCAGCCGCGTAAGCGATTTATGACACCTTTGTTTTAAATTCCAAAGTACAAGTACCTATATGGAAACGTTTGAGATTACATCGTATGATGGTACCTACTTTCAACAATACAATAAAATGATATCGTGAATATAATCATTTACACAGTTTAGGTAGTAACATTTCATTGTGATAATAGGTTTACATACATTATCAAGTATTCATTATTTAAGTTATTTATAATAGTCGAAAACACATTACTACTTTTTTATTTTATGACTTTTATGGAATATTTTTATCTTAATTGAGACAGAAATTTAAAATATACACTATTAAATACCTAAAGTTTGTTTAAACAAAATATTTATTAACATTAGAAGAGACAATTTTTTTTTTGAAGCAGATTACATAATTTTATGTTTCGTTGTCCATAATAAAAAAATACTATTGTTATGAAACTTAAAATAATAGAGTAGATACACTTTCGACTTTTTTTTTTAGTAACTAATATACAAAATTTCGTCGTCATAATGAAGTCAATCTCATTTTTTGTCGAACCGTCGGGGCTCGACCAGGTCCACTTCCTGTGGGGCTGCTTCTGAAAGAAAGAGTTCATCATAAAGAGTCCCTCTTTCTCCATGAAGTCGGCTAGCTGCTGGCCCCTTAGGTTCCGTTGCCCTATTCCAAATTTCCCTACTTTCAGCTCACCGTTCTCTCTTGTGCCTAGTTTTGCATTGAAGTCTCTCATTGAAACAGAAACAGAAACTTTTTTATTCAATATAGATTATAAATAATACTTATTGAAAGTCACTCTTTTGAAAAAACCTCTGTCCTGGGAAGAACCAGCAAAAAACCCAGCGGGACTTTTTTTTAAATAACAGATTGCAATCATCATGTTACACAAATTAACTATACAACAAATTAGAAATAGCTTGGTAGCGATCACCTTATTTCCAGGGGTTATTATCATCTATAAATTATTTAATATTATAATAACCCTTTTTATACGAACTTAGTTTAATAAAGTTTTTGAACATTGAGCAGGTCAAATTTTGTATATTAACACAGTATAGTGGGTTTTGGAGGAATGAGTGGCTCTAGAGATATCCTCATACATTTCCTCCACCTCCTCATCGGGGTGTGCCGAGGTTGGTGCGTAAACCTGTATGACCTTCAGCGAATAGTGTTTGGTGATTCTGAGTATAAAGTAAGCAAACCCTCGTCGACACACTCCCAATCTTTACAACGTTGTTAACGAGAGACACTAACTCTCGTTTTTTATAAAGCCTTACACACAAAATGAACAGGGAATGTCTGGATCAAAGGTCACTACCGCTTCGCGTAGCAACAGTTATTTCTAGACTATCAAAGGCCGCTTTAGCTAATATTGTCGAATGCACTTATACAGATTCTGAGTCCGACACCATGAGTCCCTGCGAAGCTCTCCAGCAAGGAATGCGCGTAACAAATCCTAGACAGAATATTTACTATCCGCGCCTAATTATTCCGAGTTCCCGGACAAAACCAACAGCGTGCCGGCGTTAACACAGCTGGCAGACGACTGACATGCACTCGCGCGCGCTCGATACATCCAACTGTCAAACCGGTATGGCACCGAGCCGCGCGCCCTCTGACGTCGAATCCGACAACAGCGTTTGGCGCGAACAAACCCCCGTCCCGGACATAAGGATTTAGGTCCGCGAGCAAACCGGTCAGCGGGACAAGGTCGCGACGGCAAGTTGCAAGACCGAATCTACAACCAAACTAGGCCACTTTAGGCACCCCATCAGATCTTGCAACCCTAACCAACGCCTCAAAATTACAGCCCCAACGTGGGCAAGCCGGAGGGTTGAACTGGATGCCTTTCCTGGACATCGCAGCCCATAAATAAGTCCTATTCTGGACAGAATTCCGACGACTTCTTTCAAACACCTATCTGTGCCCCTACGATTAGTTCCGCAATACGACCGGATCAGGTCAGCGAACAGCGACGTGACACGAAGCGGCCCAGAGCGGCCTCCTAAGCTTCAGTGCAGAGAGCACCCGCAAATTCCACATGAACGTCGTCTGTGGAGAGCCGAACGATACGCACAGATAGTCCCTAGTATGAATTTTCAAACAAGGCATAGGCATAGCCAGGCCATCCACCATATAATCATTTACCAAATGGTGCGACAGCTGATTTCCATCTGATAAGCTACAACTAGCCAGCCTGTTAGGCAAGTAGTCCTATGCTCATATGTCAACAAATTTTTCAAAGTATCAATGTTCAACTACAGAATCAATAAACCATATTAATCACCGATGCACATAGGTCAACTTGAAAAATTAAACAAAACAATAAACGCAAGAGACAGCCCTATTTCTCATTTACGTAACTTAGACAGTGCCAACAAAATGTAAACCAAAGGAAATTCGACTTTTATTTACTTCGGCACAAATAGGGTTATCTAATTTCAGCCTTCCTTTTTACAAAGCAAAATGATTAAACACTATCACAAAACATATACATAATTTTCCAAATAGCGCGACATTCAATTTCAAATGTATTCAAATTTTCTTTTCAGCAACCAGGCGAAACAATCAAATGCAGTGATTAAATATATTTACAAAACGTATGCAGCAGCATTTAAAGGAGTAGATTAAATTCACTTCTTTTAATCACAACCGCTACAAATATGGAAATTTCGCGGAAAACCCAAAAGCATTTTTAATTTTAATTTAAAGAATTTTTAACTAAGTGCTCGACCAAACCAATCTAATACCCCTTGACAGCGTGATTCCACGCTCCAGGGGGGCCCTAATCTTCCCACCACCAAGTGGAGGCCACACGGCGTCAACCCGAGACCAATAGAGCGCGAACCGCTAACAGTCGCCACTCAGGTTGTACGCCTTCACTGAGGCCGTAGGGAGCGACGCCCTCCCGCGGGAACTACGATAGGCCTGGGGGGGTTGACGACGACTTGCCCGGCGGAATCCGCCTCTCACTGGGCACGGCTCGTAGGTCATCAACGGTGCCCGCCGCGTTCCCAATTTGCCGGCACTGCTCCTCCAAAAACCGCAGCAGGTCATTGAAAGGCGGAACATAGGAGGCCCCATCTCCGCCGTACCTCTCCTCAAAATGTATTCGAAGGTCGAGAGTTAGACGGGACAGTACGATGCGGAGCAACAAAAAAGCCCATTCGCCCACTGGTAAATCCAGCCGCCTCAACGTATTACAGGCCATGAAGACTGGATCCAGCAGGTCCGGACGTAGTCTGGCCCGGTCACTAAGCAGCGGGAGGCTTAGAAGCTGCTTAACATGTTCGTCCGCAATTCGCCCGACGTTGGCGAATCTTCTGGCTAGGAGGTCCCGAGCAGTCTGGTAGGCGTCGTCCGACAATCTCAAGTGGCCGACGACGCCCAGGGCCTCCCCCTCCAGTGAGGCCAGGAGGCAGGCCATCTTTTGGCTCGGAGTCAAGTCACTCCGGGCGTCCACTAGGCTGTCGAAAAGACCAACGAAGGTCAGTCATTCGGAAAGGACCCCGGAGAACTTAGGCAGGTCCAGAGTTGGGAGTCGTCCCAACAGCTCCGGCTGAAGCTGCTTCCGAGAGGACTTGGGCAGGCCACTCATCCGAGCTTCACGCGTCTCCTTGGCATACCTGCCTTCAGCCTCGATCAACTCGTTCGGGAGCGAAAAGAACTGCTCATATTCCGCGAAGCAGGAGTCCAGGACTCCCTTCTCCACATCCAAATCCTCGAGCTCAGCGTAAGCCTCCTCCACTGCGGCCCTTCGAGCATCCACCTGCTCGAACCGCTTCATCAAGTTATGGACCCTATCCGGTCGACCTATCAGAGCATAGGCGCTTGTGGCCCAGCGTAACTCAGTCCGCAGGCAACGGATTAGCTTGGGCGATGACATCACTACTAAATACAAATTACGACGCGGCTCGAGCACAAATTACAAAGATAACAAATAAAAAATACAACAAAAAATTAACAGTTAATAAATGCAGTTCCTATCAAATCGAGTTGAATAGAAATTACACAAATACGAATTACTACGTATCAAACCAAATACAAGTTAGCACAAAAGAGAAGACACAAATCAAATTACCAAATAACAAATACTAGTGCGATCAAATCAAGTTAAATTCAAATTGCGCAAATACAAATTACTGCTCTTTAGTTCAAATACAAATTACAGTATAAACGAAGATACACATCACAGTCGATCAACAAAAAATGCCTAGCTCGGAAATCGACCCTTCGATAAGTAATCCACTACAACTATCCGACAACGATAATTAACCGATTACGTAAAAATAACCATCTACCTACATGACGTATATCTCTAGAAAACTCCCGCTTGCGCATTAAAGGAAAATAATTTTATAATTACGTACAAAAAAAAATATTTTTCGTATTACGGACGGGCGTGATTGTAGATACAAATTAAACCAATCAAACCAACGCTCCCTGCCACCAGAATTGCTTAATTTTTATCAAACACTATGGTCGGGATCGACCGGGGAATCGAACCCAGAACCACGCTCTGCTACCAGTTTGTACACTGTAGCTGCCCCAACCAAGCATGACGGGATTAGGGTCCATGAGTAATCCCATCGACGAGCAGCAGAGGGACCGGGCCAGAATATGGCCACGTGGAATTTCCTAATTACAATAAACAATATGGGAGAAAGCTAGAAACACATAGTACTTACCATTATCCGGAGCTAACTTCGCACCAAGGCTTGGGCAGGCCGTTAGTGTGTGTAATAGTGGATGGCGAGTAGTGTACAGTGAGGTGTGAATGTGTGGGGCCTTGACAAGCATAGGCGACCAGCAGCGGCCGAGTTCCAGGCTGCTCCAAAATGAGGTTATCTTCCGCGGCGCCGTCCACAGTCACTTTCCTCGTTCGTCACGATGACAGTCCATTAACTCTATCGTACTATTAACTAACTTACAGAAGCCACGAACTCTCGTTTGTTATAAAGCCTAACACACAGAATGAACAGGGAATATCCGGATCAAAGGTCACTACCGCTTCGCGTAGCAACAGTTATTTCTAGACTATCAAAGGCCGCTTCAGCTAATATTGTCTAATGCACTTATACAGATTCTGGGTCCGACACAATGAGTCCCTGGGAAGCTCTCCAGCAAGGAATGCGCGTCACAAATCCTAGACAGAATATTTACTATCCGCGCCTAATTATTCCGAGTTTCCGAACAAAGCCAGCTGTGCTAACGCCGGCACGCTGTCGGCGATTGACTTGCACTCGCGCGCGCTCGATACATCCAACTGTCAAACCGGTATGGCACCGAGCCGCGCGCCCTTTGATGTCGATTCCGACAACAGCGTTTGGCGCGAACAATGATAATTAAGTTTATAGTTTTAGTTTTTTTTAATTATTATTATTATAGTCTTTAATATTGTATATAATAAAATATTGTATATTACAATTAAACATAAAAAAAAACTGAAAAATATTGTCTTTTATTTGTATGAATCCTACAGCAATTGTCGCATTGATGCTTTAAGATAGAAATCCTCTATTTTTCGAAATGAAAACAAACTTTAGTCTTCCGTTTAATCTCTGCCCAAGCAAATGACACAAAGGAACTGGGTATCTGTATCAAGATGTTATTTATTTACGTTAAGTTAACGTATCTCTTAAAATTGTTTAGGAATTGAATTTAGGATAGTCGGAGAAAGAAAAACCAACAAAAATAGAATTGTTCACCTCTTAATTGACAATCCTTTACTTAGTTAAAATAAAACTACTTTTACGAATTTTGACATAAAAAATCACGCCTGTTACCCAGAGGGGTAGACGACTACGGACTTCCATTTGGCATGATCCTGACACACTTCTTCCGCTTCTTTCACATTCATACACCTATACACACTCAGGTAAACGTTCCCGATTAGAAATCGTCTACTTTGATTGTAGTTCTTTAGTAATTAATGAAGTACGTAAGTAAGTATTTGGCAACTGTGGGACTTATAATCAGAGTATTTTGGATACATCGCTGATCCTAAAGCAGATCGCAGCCAGAGCCAACATTAAAAAACTAAAATAAGGGAAAACAACTAAAAACTTAATCTATTACATTTACCCTACAGCTAAATGCTTGAGTAGTTCTAATATAAAAAAATATTGTACACCATAAACAAACAGCCGTGTTGTGTCTTTGTAAATGGAACCTCTTCTCCATAAAGTTGCTTAGGTGTCTAACGAGCAGCTTCTTCCTAAAAATAACCCGATAAAATCCTGGTAACAACTTGATAATAATTTAAAAAAAAATTAGTATGGCCTGAGGGCGAATATGAGCCCTATTAGGCAACCTGTGAATAAGGCTGTTCAGCAGTGGAATTTGACTGCTCTATTGAATTAATAAATAAATTTCATTTTTCTTACTTTCATTATTGAAGAAACAATGTTATACAAAAAGAAAAATGCTACAATAAACATACTCCTAACATATCAGTGAAGAGTGTAAGTACTTACATTTTTTTGTTTTAGTAAATTCTAACTTATTTAGTCAAAATTGGTTAATACTTAAATAATACCATTATATTAAAACTACATACACCATGTACTTTACGCCAACTTATTTACTAGAAATACCGAAAAGGAAAGGTTGTTTTTAAAACTCTATAGTGCTACACCTACGTCAAAATCTCAGCACACCATGAGTTGACTGGTGGAGAACACCTTGTAGCCGGTGGAAGGAAAAGGGGAGATCCCCCGCCGGGCAAGGTGTTCTGCCCGGGGAGCGGCCAATGCTCCGAGTGGTAGTTTGGAGCTATTCTATATATACTGCTTTGACTTCGGAACTTTGTTAGCGCGATTTAGGCTTCGATGTGTTTCGCTTGTGGCGCGAAGACAGAGCCGCCACATCACCCCCCTACTCAGACTAGAGGTCGATAGTGCAATCCGATTGCTGGTGCGTCCTTAATGCCGGTGGGGAATGCATGCTGTATGCGCAAGGGCAAGTGACGCCGGTGCGAACGATATGACGGTGTATAATGCATGCCGTACTACGCACTTGCAAGTGATGCCGGTGAGAACGATAAGCTGGAGCAAGTGCCAGGGATTTCAATTTAGACTGCGGTGAGTCGAGAAGAACGCAAGTAATCTCCGAGAGTGCCGTGAAGTAGAGGCGAGCACTAAGGCCCAGAGCCGTGCCGAACACTGTAGCGCAGAGAGTAGCTTGAAGGAACAGGAAGCATTATTATTTCAGTGCTGCGATGAGCCTTTATAAAGCTAGATGGCTTGCAGAATGTGAAGACTGCAGACAATATCTGCTCGAGAGCGAATGAATGGGGTACTTGAGGATGATGACGAAGATTTGAAGTTGTAGTTTCCGAAGGTCGTTGGCTGCGTATTCATATCACGTCGGGGTCATCAATGTAGCCTGTGGAAGGAAAAGGGGAGATCTCCCGCCGGGCAAAGTGTTCTGCCCGGGGAGCGGTCAACACTCCGAGTGGTCATGCGGAGCTATTCTATATATACTGCTTTAAATTTGGAACTTTGTTAGCGCGATTTAGGCTTCGATATGTTTCGCTTGTGGCGCGACGACAGCGGCGCTACAACCTCAAGGCATTAAGTTCATCCTTAGTATTCTTTTGTTTTATACAATTCATAAAGAATAAATAAATAAGGAGGTCAATTTTCATGATACAAAGGAATATGCAGAGTAACTTTCTACTTTTAATGTTAACCGCGACATATTAGAAAACATCTAGGCTTTCATTTTAATGGCCTATTAAAGAAAAAAATAATCATTTGAATAGACTCAGCCGTATTCAAGAATTCCGTAAACATTATAATATACTTTATATATAAAAATTACGTGTCAGGTTATTTGTCCGCGATGGATTCCTAAACTACTGAACTGATTTCAATGAAATTTTGCACACTATGTGCATTTTGGTCCAACTTGAGAGATAGGATAGTTTTTATCCCGATAAATGACCCTCAAATTTTTTATTGCGAAATTAAGGATTTTTATAGGAAGGGTCGTTGGAAAGGACAGAACAACGTCTGCCTGGCGAGCTAGTTATAGTATATAAAATACGCATCGAATATTCAATCTCCTTCTTTTTTCATACTCAGCTATTACAATGATAATTTCACCTGACAAGCGACAGCTGTTTCTTGATCGATTTTCAGTTAGTTCAAATGGAATTTTAATTGTGATTGATTTTTATATTACGTCATTGCTCCAGTGATTTATTTCAATCCATCGTTTTAATATTAACTTTTTAAAAATTAATTTCTCGACGGCTCGTTAGCGTACAAACATACAGACAGTACATGCAAATCCGATAAATATTTTTCGCTGAAAGCTGTACCGTCATTAACAAACGACCCTGCCAAGTATAGACACATTCGGGATTCGAAATTTAATAAAATATTTCGGTTACTAAGCAACGCCGTCCTTGATCTGATTTATTGAATATCATCGATAAAGTTTAATTAATATGAACATGTCTAATAAGGATACATATTTGCCATATTTATACGTGACCATACATTACATTGATCGTCTTCCAAGATGATTTAGATAATATCTAAGACAACTTCGTCGAAGATTAACAAACATATTGAGTACGAAAAATATTCTTCTTCTTTTCTTAACAAAGTACTATAACAAAGTATTATACCAAAATCAAAAAATAGGTAATTATTTACATATTTACATGTTATATTCGATTCCCGTGCGGAATAAGTGCGATTTACTTGGTTTGGGCGCAACATTGTTTTGAAGAATGTATTTATTTAAGATGAAATTAGCCTCAAAATCGGAATATAAAAAAGGTGTATTTTGAAAGCCTTCTGTTGCGTTATATGCGTGTTGAAAAGTCTGGAAAATTTATAATAGACTCTAATATATACAACAATTGATATTATTTTTAATCTTTAGTGTTCAATAAATAAAATTAATGATAAACAGAACAGTGTTTAACATTTAATTACCTTCTACACCTAAACGAATCAATCAATTAAAAAAAACTGGTCTCATATATTTGATGTTTGAAAATAATGTTGAATATTTTGTAATACAATATTTAAAACATATATGCGTGATGTAAGCCGAACTTCCACCGCGAACTAAACTAACTTAGTTTATCTTAGCTCGCATAGCTGAGCCAATTTTGCATATATGTGCGTCCACAGCAATCTATGCCATCTAAGCTAGGTAAAATAGCCAAACTAAGTCAAACTAACTTAGTTGTGTAAGCCGATTCGAAACTACGCGAACTAAACTATGCGCCTCTTACCCTCTTACCTTACCCCTCTGGCGCCTTTCGCTCAGTATTATTTGTTTTAACTTATTTTTGGTGGACGTGCAACGATTTTACAGGTTAGCTAAGCTTAGTTCAATGAACCTAGCTTTCAAATAGTTTAGTTCGCGGTGGACGTTCGGCTTAAAGTCCAACTAAACTAACTTAGTTTATCTTAGCTCGTATAGCTGAGCCAGTTTTTCATACATGATCGACCACCGCAAACTGTGCCGGCTAAGTCAGGTAAAATAGCCAAATTAATTCAATCTAGCTTAGTTGTGTTAACCTTAGCCTTCAGGCGCCTTTCGCGTAGTGTTGTAAATATTAATATAAAAAATTTATATGTGATTTTAAAACAATTCCTTGTCTAGTTTCCTGCCATAAAGATTATTTATAAAATAGCTTTAAATAAGAAAAACGACATGCTAAATATATTAAGCTTAAAATGTGGAAATTTTGATAAGTTAAGTTCATCGTTTCACGCGTTTCATTCCTAGAATATATCTATAATTTAATAAATAATACAGATTAATGCCAAAAATCAACGGGCTAAATTGACATCAATGCAGAGGCATCATTAACCGTGTAATAACCATGGCATTCATTTCATTACAGCCTATAAATGTCCACTGCTGAACAAAGGCATCCCCTATAGGAAAGATTTTACCATAGTTGCCAGACTTATCAGACAGATTAGCAGCTTCAGTTTTTCATTATTTTGAGTTGTTAACAGGAAGATGCTGTCGTCTATTTCCTGTTTCAGTTTCCTTCTGCCGCCTCTTACGACGGCCATAGGAAGTTAGGGGTTATGGATATTCTTACACCTCCACTATAATATACGAAATGTACTATCATCCTGATTTTATATGTAGTGGAAGGTGAAAATGAATGACAAGCTCGTGGAAACTGTCCATGCGGTCGGAGCTAAGTTCTGCAAGACCCGCCGCAGAAGAACACAAAAACTCTCCGATCACACTCTTAATCTCATGGCTGTTAGACGGGAGATGAATCTACATTCTTCAACAAACTTGACAGCATACAGGCATCTGAATAGACAGATCTGCAAATGCATGCGGCGGGACTTACGCAACTTCAATACAGCTCGTATTGAAGAAGCGATCGAGCGGAACCAAGGCTCTAAAGTCTTTGCCAGAGATCTGTCTGCCAGAAAGAGCCAACTGTCAAAGCTGAAGACAGAATGTGGCAGCATCGTTTCCGGGACACCTGAGATTTTGAGTGAGATTGAGAGGTTCTATGGGCAGCTGTACACGTCATCGTTGGAGCCACACGCAAGTGTGAGTAACGATCCAAGAGCGAGTCTCATCCGACACTATTCCGAAGATATCCCGGACGTCAGTCTGAGCGAGATTAGAATGGCTCTCCAGCACCTTAAAAACGGTAAGGCCCCAGGCGAGGATGGAATTACAGCGGAGCTTCTGAAAGCGGGTGGAAGACCGGTACTTGAAGTCCTTCAGAAGCTCTTTAATTCCGTCCTTCATAGTGGCATTATACCGGAGGCGTGGAGCAGAAGTGCGGTGGTCTTGTTCTTCAAGAAAGGTGACAACGCTCTCTTGAAGAACTACAGACCGATTTCCCTTCTGAGCCGCGTCTACGTGCTGTTTTCGAGAGTCATTACGAATCGTCTCGCACGCAGACTTGACGACTTCCAGCCTCCCGAACAAGCCGGTTTCCGAAAGGGCTTTAGCACCATAGACCACATACATGCCCTTCGGCAAATTGTACAGAAGTCCGAAGAGTACAATTTGCCACTATGTCTGGCGTATGTGGACTATGAGAAAGCCTTTGATTCCGTCGAAATTTGGGCGGTGCTGCAGTCCTTTCAGCGGTGCCAAGTTGACTGTCGGTATATCGAAGTGCTGAAGTGCTTGTACAGTAGGGCTACGATGGCTATCCGAGTACAGAACCAGAGTACGAAACCTATCCAATTACAGAGAGGTGTAAGACAGGGTGACGTCATATCCCCGAAACTCTTCACCGCTGCATAGGAAGACGTTTTCAAGCTTCTGGACTGGAAAGGATACGGTATCAACATCAATGGCGAGTACATCACTCACCTTCGATTTGCCGACGATATAGTCCTTATAGCAGAATCGCTGGAGGACCTAAGCACTATGCTCAATGACCTCAATAGTGTCTCCCAACGGATAGGTCTTAAGATGAACATGAACAAAACAAAGATTATGTTTAATGTCCATGTCACACCTATGCCGGTAGTTGTTGGGAGCACTAAGCTCGAAGTTGTTGACGAGTTTGTTTACCTGGGACAAATAGTCCGACTAGGTAAGTCCAACTTCGACCGAGAGGTCAATCGACGGATTCAACTCGGCTGGGTAGCGTTCGGAAATCTACGACACATTTTCTCGTTAGACATACCTCAAAACCTTAAAACGAAATTGTACAACCAGTGCGTGTTGCCAGTGATGACTTACGGAACTGAGACGTGGTCCTTCACAGCTGGCCGTATGAGGAAGCTCAAGGTTGCTCAGCGAGCTATGGAGAGGTCTATGCTCAGAGTTTCTCTGCGTGATAAACTTAGAAATGAGGATATCCGCAGTAGAACTAGAGTAAGCGACATAGCCCAACGGATTAGTTAGCTGAAGTGGCAGTGGGCCGGCCATATAGCTCGTAGAACCGACAACCGATGGGGAAGAAAGGTTCTCGAGTGGCAGCCTCGTACCGGTAGGCGAAGTGTAGGGCGACCCCCCACGAGATGGAGTGACGACCTGGTAAGGCATGCAGGAAGTCGATGGATGCAGGTGGCTCAGGACCGTGCTTTGTGGCATTCCTTGGGGGTCCTATGTTCAGCAGTGGACTTATGAAAGGCTGTAATGATGATGATGAATGATGGAAGGTGAATGCTTTATAGAAGAAATCTTCTATTGAACAATTACAGTGCATTGCATCCGTAAGACAAAGACAGTATTTAAGTTTTAATGTTTTATTAGTAGTGCAATAAGACGCTTCCGATTTTATAATCTGTTCCTTTAGTTGTTTTCAAGCGAGCAAATAGGTTAATAGTTGTCTTGGCTTGAAGCTTTATTGCTATGGACGTAATTGCAATTTTATAAACTACGCCACTGTCAAATCCCAAAATTAATTTAATTTAGTTCTCTTTTATTTTTGTTTATTATTTAAATTAGTGTGTGTAGGTATAGAACACTTTATGGTGCGCCAAAAATATATAAATGTGAACAAAAATAGGAGCAAAAAGAAATGTGGTACAATGGCCTGTATTATCGCTAAAAGCGTTTGGATGGACAGGATTGCAAACATGTGTGTGGTTTGACGATAACGATACGGTTATTTTTATTATACGCCATTAAATAAAAAATTTAAAAAGAAATGCATTTATTTCTGTATAACTGACAAATAAATTAATAAATTATTTCATTATACTGTTAAAGTATAATTTCACCGAAAAAAACCGATCAAGTGCGTGGGTGACTCTGGCACAGAGGAAAAAGACAATATTATATTTAAAATAAAAGATATGTACTCAAAAATAAGACAAAGAATTTAAGTGAGTATTTAACAATTTAATTCCCAAATTCAATCATAAGGAGTGAAAGAAATTTAATTTTCTTGGGTCACAAAGTAAGCGAAATAAATATGTGACCTGATAACTATTTTAATATAATAAAAGATCCAAAATACTTTTACCAGTAGTATTATACCTAAGTGCCAGCAAATAAATTCTACAATCATGCCAAATTCCAAGTCACGAATCATTAAAAAAGATGACTATAATGTGACTATGCCAAACTCGTTAAAAAGGTTTCGTTTAGATTTTTTTAATATAGAAGTATTAAAAATATACACATAGTAGTGTAACAAATTTCCTTTTCAAAAACAACGTTAGAAATTTTGTTTTGTGGTGCTAAAAATAAATCAGCTGAATCGCTGGCATAGGATAGCTCCACGGATTGTTGACCCAGTAAGTACTACTACTTACTACTACTAGTTCGTGAGGTCCACGCCATACGCGTTGTTTATTGTCGTTGCAATTCAAATATTCACCAGCACCTGGATTTGTCTAAATAAAACCGAGTTATTTATTACGTCTTTTTGTGCAAATAAGAACGTTTTTCAACCACGTGTACCTACAACCAACATACGAAAACATTCGCCTATTGCCATTGGTTACATCCACAGTTTTGTTTGAATTGAGACTTTTAAATGTCAATATTTTATTACTGAAGTTGAATTATGCTATGTACTGAGACGTTGTTTTCTCAATGTTCAATTAATCAATTAATTTAAATCGATTATAACTTTGAGACTTGTGAATATCACTGGTCCAATAACAAAATTGGATTTTACCACTGAGTCATTATATTCTTATTATTTCATAATATTAAAAACCACGCTTTGGTTACTAACTACTTTCTCAATACACAAACTAAATATTACATGATGTAAGGGTTTAGCAATTTGATATAAATCATTTAACTTAAAAATAAATAGTCAAAACATTGTATTGTTTACTTTACAATAAATTACCAGTGCTTAAAATTCTTTAACTTATCATATAAAATGCATTTATTTTTTCTTAAATATAATAGGACAGAAACTTCACCATGAAGTAATTGTAATTGACTCTGTCGTATAAAATTTCCTTCTTAAAATGACACAGTCGGCAAAGATTCTTTTGTAGTACACGTTGTATAAGTTTAATATTGGCCAACCTCTGTGTGTTTATTCTGTTGAATAAATATAACTACAGCCTATACGTTACTGCCACTGCCAAGCACTGGAGACCATTCATTTCTGAGAGGATTGTAGAGAAAGGCACTTCACCGCGCCGCCCTTCCTTATTCCTTCCTGACTTTATATGTCTTACCTTTTTTTTATTACCCACACTTGCAGCTTTTCTCACGAGACTTCGTCGCCAATCACGTCTTCTTCAGGCGTAGATCAAACCTAATTATCTCACATATTGTGAAATTTACATTTTGGTTTTATTTAAATTGTTTTTAACAACTACATCGATCGTATTAAAATTTCAAATAGTATTTAATATACAGAAATCGTCCTCTTAGAATTTAATTATAGTACAGATTACAGTACCACCTATTATGAACGTTCCATGTAATTATAGTTCTTAAATTCTTTAGATATGTATACGAGTAAGTATTCAAGTACGCAAGTTTGAGCATGTCTCGACAAATTTAAATCAAGAAAACATGCAGCTACAGGAGCTCATAAAATGAATATATTAATAAATGATAATAAGCCTTCCACCTTCCATAAGTCTTCCCCCGTTCTTCTCCCTTTTCCAAATTATTTCTATGTCAATTTTCGCAACAGTGTGTTGTGTTACATTTTCACATTTTCAGTATTACGTAGTCATTTCTTTAATTTATGATCATAATATATTAACAAAAATCCGTAATCAGGCTTAACATTCTTTTTCTCTTTGTAATCATTCTCGCGTATTACTTATTGCCGACCGAACACAAAACCACTAGCATAAGTTGTTTTGAGAGTACAAATTACGTAATAAAAATTCATAGCGCAGCCACTGGTATATTATGCAGTTTTTAAATATAGTTACTTATCGATACACATACTACACTAATCATGGGTAACTTATAAATTTATAATAAATACTTTTGTAGGAAGTAACTACAAAAAAGTATTCTATAAAAAAAACTAATAGTTGAGAGATTCTATTTCAGTGTGTCATATCTACTGCATGAGCTGTATTCTCTGCACGATCTTCTTCATATGTGTTGTTACGGCCTACGGTTGCTCCCTTAAAGGATCCAATCCTCTGGGGCCCATGAGCAGAAGACTTCCCGAGCAAACGTAGGTCGGGCCTCAATGTGGCCACGTGAAAATTCCTAATTACAATAAACCAGATGGGAGGACGTTAGAAGGACATAGTACTTACCATTATCCGAAGCTAACTTCGCACCAAGGCTTGGGCAGGCCGTGAGTGTGTGTAATAGTGGATGGAGAGTAGTGTACAGTGAGGGGTGAATGTGTGGGGCCTTGTCAAGCATAGGCGACCAGCTGCTGCCGAGTTCCAGGCTGCTCCAAAATGCTGCCACACTGCTTCAGACTGCTTCGGCGCCGGACCACAGTCACTTTCTTCTTTCGTCACGATGACAGTCAATTAACTCTATCGTACGATTAACTAACTTACAGAAGCCACTAACTATCGCGGGGTATAAGGTTACCGCACAAAACACGCACGGAGTTTCTGGATCAAAGGTCACTACCGTTTCGCGTTGCAACAGTTAGTTCTAGAACACAGAGGCCGCACTAGCTAATATTGTCGAATGCACTTATACAGATTCTGAGTCGGACCCAATAAGTCCCGGAGAAGCTCTCCAGTAGGGATACGCGCCACAAAATTCCTAGACCGTATTTTTACTGTCCGCGCTTAATTATTCCGAGTTCCCGCGCTTAATTGGCAGCGTGCCAATCGTGAGCACTGCCTAAGGACGACTGACTGCCCTTGGGCGTTTACGCACGACCGATTGTCAACCCGGTATGACATTGAGCTGCGCGCCCTCTCGCGTTCCTTCTTGAAATTAGTGTTTAGCGCGAACAAACCCCCGTCCCGGACATAAGGATTTAGGTCCGCGAGCAAACCAGGCAGCGGGACAAGGTCGTGACGGCAAGTTGCAAGACCGAATCTACAACCAAACTAGGCCACCTTAGGCAACCCATCAGATCTTGCAACCCTAACCAACGCCTCAAAAGATAGCCCTAATGTGGCAAGCCGGAGGGTCAGCCTCCACTGGATGCCCCTCCTGGGCATCGCAGCACTTTAATAAGTCCTGTACTGGACAGAAGTTCGACGACCTCTTTCAAACACCTATCTGTACCCCAATGATTAGTTCCGCAATCCGACCGGATCAGCTCTGCAAACAGCGACGCTACACGAAGCTGCCCAGACAAATTTTGTGCCAGCAGTTGCTTCAGTGCAGAGCGCACCCACAAATTCCATATGAACGTCGTCTGTGGAGAGCCGAACGAAACGCACAGATAGTCCCTAGTATGAATTTTCAACAAGTAAGCCTAGCCAGGTCACCCACCATATTATCATTTACTAAAATAGGGCGGCTGCTGATTTCAATCTGATAATCTCCAAAACTAGCTAGCCTGTTAGGCAAGTAGTCCTATGCTCATATTTCAACTAATTTTTCAAAAGCATCAATGTTCAACTACAGAATTAATTCAACCAAATTAATCACCGATGCGCATAGGTCAACTTACAAATTAAACAAAACAATAACGTAAGGGACAGCCCTACTTCTTCGCAAAGCAAAATGATTAAACACTATCATAAACATATACATAATTTTTCAAATAGCGCGCCATTCAATTTCAAATGAATTCAAATTTTCCTTTTTAGCAAACAGACGCAACAATCAAATACAGTGATTAAATATATGTACAAAACACATGCAGTAGCATTTAAAGGAGTAGATTAAATTCAATTCTTTTAATTTAAACCGCTACAAATAGGAAAATTTCACGGAAAGCCCAAAGCAGTTTTTAATTTTAATTCAAGTATTTTTTGACTAAGTGCTCGACCAAACCAAATCTAATACCCCTTGACAGCGTGATTCAACGCTCCAGAGGGGCCCTAATCTTCCCACCACCAAGGGGAGGCCAAATGGCGTGAACCCGAGATCAATAGAGTGCGACCGCTAACAGTCGCCACTCGGGTTGTAAGCCTCACTGAGGACGTCGGCAACTGAACACCTTGCCAAGTGGACTGTTGACGGCTTAAGGCTCAGTGGAGGCGGCCGTGGTGGGAGCTAAGGCGGCAGCTAGCCAGGGCCGCCTCCATCAAATGGGGAACAGTGGTACACCAGTCGCGGCCACTCAGCTAACGGGAGTGAGAAGTGTCCAGCGGACCGATGAGTGGCCGTGAAGTTCCTCTCCACACGCTGAGGGGGGGTGATGACACCCCCGCCCCTGGGGGAATTACCCCTCGACTGGTCGGGGGAGGGGCCCCTTTCAAACTTAGGGGCCTGGTGGCTGGCCAGCGGGCGCCGATTGTCGCCCGGCAGAGGGCGTGGCTGAGCGCCCCCGCCCGTGGGGGTCGAGGGCCTGGCAGAGCCCCGAGAGGAGACGCCGTTCGCACCCAGGCACAAAACTGTATGGTGATTGCCCTGGCAATGCAGACAGGGCCGTCGATGCGGACAGTCTCACTGGAGGTGCCCTTCCAGACATGAACAGCACCAGCGGCGCTCCTTGGCGATAGTTCGCCTCGCTAGAACCGGCTTACCTAATGATTTCGGGCACGACGTTACCTGGTGATCAGATGCTCGACAATAGGAGCAGGGGGGGGGGGGTTGACGACGACTTGCCTGGCGGGTTGAGCCTCTCACTGGGCACGTCTCGTAAGTCGTCAACGGTGCCCGCCGCGTTCTCGATCTGCCGGCACTGCTCCTCCAAAAACCGTAGCAGGTCATAGAAGGGCGGAATATAGGAGGCCTCGTCCCCGCCGTACCTTCCTCAAAATGGATTCGAAGGTCGAGAGGTAGACGGGACAGCACGATGCGGAGCAACAAAAAAGCCCATTCGCCCACTGGTAATTCCAGCCGCCTCAACGTATTACAGGCCACTAAGACTGGATCCAACAGGTCCGGACGTAGTCTGGCCCGGTCACTAAGCAGCGGGAGGCTTAGAAGCTGCTTAACATGTTCGTCCGCAATTCGCCGGACGTTGGCGTATCTTCTGGCTAGGAGGTCCCGAGCAGTCTGGTAGGCGTCGTCCGACAATCTCAAGTGGCCGACGACGCCCAGGGCCTCCCCCTTCAGTGAGGCCAGGAGGTACACCATCTTTTGGCTCGGGGTCAAGTCACTCCGGGCGTCCACTAGGCTGTCGAAAAGACCAACGAAGGTCAGTCATTCGGAAAGGACCCCGGAGAACTTAGGCAGGTCCAGAGTTGGGAGTCGTCCCAACAGCTCCGGCTGAAGCTGCTTCAGAGAGGACTCGGACAGGTCACTCATCAGAGCTTCACGCGTCTCCTCGGCATACCTGCCTTCAGCCTCGATCAACTCGTCCATGAGCCATAAGAACTGCTCATAGTCCGCGAAGCAGGAGTCCAGGACTTCCTTCTCCACATCCGAATCCTCGAGCTCAGCGTAAGCCTCCTCCACTGCGGCCCTTCGAGCATCCACCTGCTCGAACTGCTTCATCAAGTTATGGACCCTATCCGGTCGACCTATCAAAGCATGGGCGCTTATGGCCCAGCGTAGCTCAGTCCGCAAACAACGGATCAGTAGCTTGGGCGATGTCATCACTATTAAATGCAAATTACGACGCGGCTTGAGCACAGATTACAAAGATAACAAACAAAAAATACAACAAAAATTAACATTTAATAAATGCAGTTCCTATCAAATCGCGTTGAATAGAAATTACACAAATACGAATTACTACGTATCAACCAAATACAAGTTAGCACAAAAGAAAAGACACAAATCAAATTAACAAATAACAAATACTAGTGCGATCAAATCAAGTTAAATTCAAATTGTGCAAATACAATTACTACTCTTTAGTTCAAATACAAATTACAGTATAAACGAAGATACACATCACAGTCGATCAACAAAAAATGCCTAGCTCGGAAATCGACCCTTCGATAAGTAATCCACTACAACTATCCGACAACGATAATTAACCGATTACGTAAAAATAACCATCTACCTACATGACGTATATCTCTAGAAAACTCCCGCTTGCGCAACCTAGGGCGCGGCCAACCAAAAAAAGGCAAGCAACAAAGAACAAAGGGAAATAATTCTATTATTACGTACAAAAAAATATTTTTACGTATTACGGACGGGCGTGATTGTAGATACAAATTAAACCAATCAAACCAACGCTCCCTGCCACCAGAATTGTTTAATGTTTATCAAACACTATGGTCGGGATCGACCGGGAATCGAACCCGGAAACACGCTCTGCTACCAGTTTGTTACGGCCTACGGTTGCTCTCTTAAAGGATCCAATCCTCTGGGGCCCATGAGCAGAAGACTTCCCGAGCAAACGTAGGTCGGGCCTCAATGTGGCTACGTGGAAATTCCTAATTACAATAAACCAGATGGGAGGACGTTAGAAGGACATAGTACTTACCATTATCCGAAGCTAACTTCGCACCAAGGCTTGGGCAGGCCGTGAGTGTGTGTAATAGTGGATGGAGAGTAGTGTACAATGAGGGGTGAATGTATGGGGCCTTGTCAAGCATAGGCGACCAGCTGCTGCCGAGTTCCAGGCTGCTCCAAAATGCTGCCACACTGCTTCAGACTGCTTCGGCGCCGGACCACAGTCACTTTCTTCTTTCGTCACGATGACAGTCAATTAACTCTATCGTACGATTAACTAACTTACAGAAGCCACTAACTATCGCGGGGTATAAGGTTACCGCACAAAACACGCACGGAGTTTCTGGATCAAAGGTCACTACCGTTTCGCGTTGCAACAGTTAGTTCTAGAATACAGAGGCCGCACTAGCTAATATTGTCGAATGCACTTATACAGATTCTGAGTCGGACCCAATAAGTCCCGGGGAAGCTCTCCAGTAGGGATACGCGCCACAAAATTCCTAGACCGTATTTTTACTGTCCGCGCTTAATTATTCCGAGTTCCCGCGCTTAATTGGCAGCGTGCCAAT
This sequence comes from Parnassius mnemosyne, assembly GCA_963668995.1. NCBI lineage: Eukaryota > Metazoa > Arthropoda > Insecta > Lepidoptera > Papilionidae > Parnassius > Parnassius mnemosyne. The sequence goes on from CAVLGL010000083.1 coordinate 21,721,650, forward strand.
CGTGAGCACTGCCTAAGGACGACTGACTGCCCTTGGGCGTTTACGCACGACCGAATGTCAAACCGGTATGACACTGAGCTGCGCGCCCTCTCACGTTCCTTCTTGAAATTAGCTTTTAGCGCGAACATGTGTATTTTATTCAAAAGCCCAATCACCTAAGGTCATTGATGGTATTTAACGCCATATAGGTTTTATTTACTGACCCGAAAACATCTCTAAATCTCCGTTTGCTCTGAAGCTTACACGACCCAATATTCCAATCACTACGTACAAACACTGTGATCATACAATGTAAAAAACAACGGAGCGTCAGATGAACTACAATTAGAGTATGGAGGCGTAAAGACTGATTTATTTCATTTCATAAATAAAATTTATAAATCAGACTTAGTAATCACATCCGTTATTACACATATTGCAAATTTATAAAAAAAAATTACTATAACAGCTTAACACTATTATTTATAGGCTATACAAATGCTTGTTTCATGCATAATTGGCTTGCTGTTCCTTATTACTACGAGGGATTAGGCTTTAAGGGTAATGAATCCGTCTTCTACTGCATCGCTGTTTACTTCTTGTACATGTTCCATATCTTTATCACGTGTTTTGTCAGCACTAAAATTTCCAATTATTAACTAGTGCATGATGTGGCAACGTAATAAAACTCGTCACCCGTTTGCTAAAGAAGCAGAGAAGCAAAGAAGCAGAAATGTCAGAAAGATCTAACGGCGTTCAATAGATGGCTGTATAACCAACTACCACCTTGTTTACGTGAGACGTACAATAATTATACTGACGACAAAAGTGCGAAACGTTTGGTAATCCCAATCGCCAATCCTCTCGCCAAGCGAGGCGATTATAACCGATGTCAAGCAGTAGCCTTTTGTGGGATGTGAGGATTATATTCCAGTAATTCCTACGCAACTAAATAATTAAGGGAGGCTGATACGACTCTAAGGGGTAATATATTCTCATTTTACATGTAGCTTTTGCTATGTGCCGTCTAGGCATATGGACGTCCTTCGATATACCCATCTCTTATATATCCAATATTAGTACCCAGAGCGAGGATTGGAAACATCCACAAATTGTGGCCTAGTTTTATTATAATATTACACTGACAAAAACGCTAACTTCTAAATAAATGGTTACTAGTAAATAGCTACTGTAAACCAGAGCAGTGCACACGTACAACCAACATCAAAGAAGGCCAACCCGCTGTCACCCCTAAAGTCTAAGATAAAATGCCTCACAACCACAACAGTACCTAAACCTACAATAAGCCTGTTCTCTAACCATTCCAATGAAAATAAAGCATAAAGTGCACTGCTGATTCTGCACTGATTCTAAACACACTTGATCGCCTTGTTCTGTGACAAGATACATTTCAGAAATTCTCAATATATTGAGAATTTCTGAAATGTATCTAAATTCAGTCAAAGCGGAGGTACATTTGATAAATTAATTGTTATTCAGTAAGCACGTCATATTAGTAAATAATGAAATTGCAGTTTCACAAAAATTGTTTAATATCATATACAATATCATATACAATAAATTCGTATGCGGCTTAATTAAAAATATAACCCGCTAATATTGGTATAAAATATTGATGGATTTTTTTTAACGGTGATTTGAACTAATTGATTTTACGATTGTTTTGTCACAGTCCCATAAGCAGAAGAAATAATATGAAATAAGGATGACAAACAAACACACAGTCCACCTGATGGTAAGTTGATGCTGTGGCCAATTGACATCTATATCTATCCCCGATTAAGCAGCCAACAGATGCGTTGTCACCCCCGAGGACTATCATGGAATGCCCCTTTTCCAGTAAAAAGGGTCTACTATAATCTGCACCCGCCATATGAAATATAGCGTCATTAAGCTGCTATTTCACGCTGGTATTCTGTCAGGTCGTGATCCTTCTCCGATTGAGTCGGCCCACTCGTGCTACAACTATAATATAGCTGCAGCATAGCTCTACCACGTGAAAATTATATTATGTTGTATTATCTTAATCTATAAACAAGCGGCGGGCGGGTGAGGTGGGCGGCGGGGGCGAGCTGTGCGGCGAGCTGGCGGCGCTGCGCCTGAGCGATGCGGACAGCCTCGCCGGCGACACGCTCGCGCCGCTGCCCAACCCTAACGCTATAACCAACTAATTAAATATCAACAACTCGTATTGTAATCTTATATAACGTTGTTTATTAACATTGAGTGATAAGTCGATGGTTATTTATTATATAATTTATTATAAACAAATAAAAAATTAAGATACAAATTTTATTTGCCGCTACGAAGGCAACACAAATAAATGTACATTGTATATATTCAAATATAAAACCGTCAATTGTAAATTATGAGGTTTAACTTGATAAAGGCATCTCTAAATTTATTACAAATTTTTGTAAGTACAATCACAAAATTTTGATTTTAAAAAATTGAGATATAATCCATATGACAATACTTTTCCATAAACCGTATATAAGATAAATTATACGTAATAATATTACTAACTACTAATCAAATATTGATACACACTTTGACATGAAAACTTAAACTCTTGTCATAGTTACCACGCTTTGCAGGTGGGTTGGTAACCGCAGTTTATATTTTTTATTGTAATTAGGATAACCCTGCAGCCCATCTCCATTGTCCATTCGTCTCCCATCTTCTGTTACCTCTTAGACACCCACGGGACCAACTGAATATGTAGATTGTACGTTAAAATTCAATGAATAATGTAAATACGGTAAACACCTAATATTAATACTTCTATATAAAGAAAATTTTATTTACTTGAACCAATCAAACTTTGAGTGTTGAATGAACGAACGATCGTTCCATTTCACGGAGTAAGTTACCAAAAGTTAATTTAATTAAATATGTTGAACATTGATACAAAATCACGATATTCGTGGAATAAAAATAAGATCTGAAAAGTAAAATAATTCTCATTTAACTTTTGCCGTATATAATCATGGCTTAATTAACTCATATTAATTTATAAAGTTTATAAAGTTATATAAATTTATGCTCATTATATATAACTTTGATTCACAACTGAAATTAAATTACTAGCACCATTTTAATTTGTTTTCAAATTCACTCATCGTTTTTACCCCTCATCATTTCGAATCCGCGTGAAACTTTTGTTTAAAAAACATATAAATGGCGATAAAACAGAAAGATCGAAACAAAAAAAAAAAAAAAAAAAAAAAAAAAAAAAAAAATAGTATCAACATTTTATGCCAAACCTCTCATTGTGGCGACTAGCTTGACAAATTATACTGCTATAATATATATGATGAAAAATTATATTAAATATTTTATACGTGGTAGAGCCATGCTGCAGACCGAGGAAGGACCACGCTCTCACAAAATACTAGCGTAAAATACCAGCTTAATGCTGCTGTGTTTCGTATGATGAGTGTAGAGAACCAAAAACCCCTTTTACTGGAAACAGGTGGACTGTGTGCTTGTTTGTCACACTAATCCTATAAAAAAATTGTTGATCGTAGGAGAGGTTTACTGCCGGACATAGGCCACCCCAAGGAATGACGCAAAACGCGGTTGTTTTTAAACAATCAGCGTCCATCGATTTCGCAATTCTTTCTTTTCCTTTGGTTAATGTAAAGATAATGCTGATGATGTAGAGAATGATTAGTTGCAATATGGTTGATTTTAGACCTATGTATATCTTTGTGTCTCCTTGCTCCAAAAACTGAATGTGACCGCATTCAAAATCAGAGTGACTGCGTTGCAATTTTAAGTGTTGATTTACTAAGTGAAAACCAACGATGAGCGTTCCCAAGAACTATAGGTGTGATCCGTATCTCGTCCGTTCATGTTAAAGGTCATGTGTCTTATTACTTCGTCTTGTCATATTTATTTTAAGGCCTGTCCTAGTATTAATGTCAATAAACCCAGAGCTATGGTCCTCCATCGATTCTGCCATAATGACTACATCATCGGCAAATTGAAGGCATGTGATGTAATCGCCATTGATGTTTGATTCTGTATCCTTCTCAGGAGTTTTCAGAAAATATCATTGAATTAAAAAAAAAATAGCTTTAAATCGTATACTAATGCAGCGGAGAATAGGTAAATTATAACGATATTCGTCACCTTGTCTTACACCTCTGAAGTTGGATAGGTTTTCTGTTCCGTTTTTGTACTAGGTTAGCCATCGTAGCTGTACTGTACAAATGTTACTTTACTTCGATTTGGTTAACCTGGCACCGCTGAAGGAGCTTAAGCACAACCAAATTTTGACGGAATCGTAAACTTTCTTATTCGCAAGTTAAAGTAGCAGATTGTACTCTTTTTTTCTTATGTACCATTTGTCGAAGGGTATGTAGGGGTAAGGGTATGTACTAAGCCTTTTCGATTTAAAATTTAAATTCCAATATAAATTTAAGTTCCTGCAAATCCTGGCTTAATAAATATTTTACATTAGCATATCAAACACATTTAAGTGATAACTATCAGCCTATTTAATATCTCAGACGTGCCGTTTTGGGAATATATGGAAAACATACATTAGTTTGCAGTTTATCCTAACAAGCTTACGCAAACTTCAAACTTATTTGTGTTGCTAAAATTAAATAGGAAACAATGGGATCTGAACTATGTTTAACAGAAATAAATTACTTGCTAACGATGTATGTTAGTATAAGTAGCAACCTAGCTTTTTACGAGCATGTTTTGAACGATAAATCAATTATACTCGTAATATTTTCATGTCATAACCTCAAAACATCTATACATAAGTATAAATAAAATTGAAATGTCTGAATATAATATCGACATAGCTGCCTTTTTATTGTGTTAAGGGAAATTATTTTTTTTGCATGTATTAACACATTTGTCTTCCTATGTGTTTATCTTTGGAATGAGTGATCTGATTGTAATGAAATTAGACGAATAGATAGGGACCTATACCAGGAATGATCTTAGCTATATTATATTTGAAAAACCTCGAGATATTTATTTGAGAAATTACAAATATCTCTGAAAAAAAATATCGTATCCCAAATAAAGAGGTTCTTTAAACCTTGCGATGTCTAGACGTAATTTCTAAACTTAGTGTAAGACTGATGTAACTTAATATGTAATTATTTTCTTCTCCTCTATCAGCCCGTGAAGATAAATACTGTACGTAGACCTCTCCCGTTTTTTTTTATACTATATCTATAAAAAAAACGTGAAAAACAAGCACACAGTCAACCTGATGGTAATTGGTTGCTGTGGCCCATTGATGTGAATAAAGTTAGTGGACCTGATGGTATACCAGCTATAGTTTTTTTTTATTTTTTTTTATTCTAAAGGCTTGTGCACCTGACTTGTCTCCTGTACTGACACGCTTGTTCCGCTTCTCATTTAGGACTGGAATAGTGTCAAAATCCTGGAAGTTGGCCAACGTGCAGCCTTCATATTCTGCAATTTCAATTACCTCCATATTCTGCAAGATTATGGAGCGTATATTGATCGCCCCTTAAGGGTATACCTAGAACAGAATGATCTTCTTAGTGACCGCCAGTACGGGTTTCGCCGAAATCGGTCAGCGAGGGACCTTCTAGAGAATGCCACACACGTATGGGGCGAGGCATTCGAATACAATGGGAAAGCGCTTGCTCTTTCCCTTGATGTCTTGAAGGCCTTTGACAGAGTTTGGCAAGGTATCTCCTTGTCTTATTGACTGGGTAAAGGAATTTCTGAGTGAACGGTCTCTCCGGGTCGTCGTCGATGGCTACTCATCCAATCTTGTTGCGACTAACGCCGGTGTTCCTCAGGGGTCCGTCCTCTCCGCAATTCTCTTCTTAATGCATATTAATGATCTGATTATTCCCGGAATCTATGGGTGTGCAGACGATAGCATAGTTGTGGACCAACCAAGTCCTCGGTCCAGTCGGGCTCAAATCCAGTCCGAAAGAGAAAGTATGGTAGAGCGTGTAAATTTCACACTACAGGCAGTCTTCGAATGGGGCGATGCCAATCTTGTGAAATTCAACGCCTTCAAAATACAAGCATGTCTCTTTACTGCAAAAAGGAGCCAGCTCACCTTGGCTCCTTCTTTCCGAAATGTACCACTGGAGTACACCGACCGCCTTCAGTTGTTGGGGGTTGAGAAATATGAACAACGGTCAGTTCACTGAGTCCAAGGCCAAAGCAGCTGCAAGGAAACTAGGAGTCCTTGCAAAGGTGCAGCGATACTTCACGCAGGGACATATGCTTACTTAATATAAAGCGCAAGTTCGGTCGTGCATGGAGTATTGCTGCAATATATGGGCTGGTGCTGCGAAATCATCTAGCAGCTTTGGAGTCAATGGAAAGACGTACGAGAGGCTTATTAGTGACCCGAATTCGGTTAAAACCAATCTTACCAGTCTCCAACAGAGGCGCAAAGTAGCCATCCTTTTAGTCTTCTACAGGATGCATTTCGGAGAGTGTGCGCAGGAATTGCATAATTTAATTCCTCCCTCTCCCTTTCAGCATCGGACAACCAGATGTTCGGCCAGTCTCCACCCCTTAGTTGTTGACTTACCACGCATTAGAACCAAACGGTTTACTACATCGTTCATCATGCGTACAGCAAAGGAGTGGAATATGTTGCCAGTTTGTGCGTTAACATCCGAATATAATGTGGGTGTCTTGAAGATAGTAGTGAATAGGTTTTTGTTAAGTAGTAGGTTTTAGCCACGCGGCAGCTTTTGCTGTCGCACGGATGGGCCGGCTCAAACCGGGGTGGTACCACGACCTCACAGAATACCAGCGTGAAGTAGAGGTTTACCTCTGCGTTTCGCTCGGTGAGTGCAGGTAGCCGGAGGCCCTTTTTACTGGAAATGAGGCATTCCATCTTAGTCCTCACGGGTGGCAACGCATCTGCATTTTAATTCGCAAACGAGGATAGATGTAGATATCTATGGGCCGCAGCAACCACTTACCATCAGGTGGACTGTGTGCTCGTTTGTCACCCTTATCCTATAAAAAAAAAAAAAGAAGTCAGTGTGCTTCACAATCTTAGGCTACATCACCACTTACCATCAGGTGGGACTGTAGTTAATCGCTGGCTCAGAATTATAAAAAAAATATATCTCCCAGACTGATGATTACCATAAATGTAAATAACGTCTCATTAATAGATCCTTAGAGGTGAAGACGAGGCAGATCGCTAGTTAATTATATAAAAAAATGCAAAAATATTATTGCAGATTTTTTCCATGTCGCTTATCGACATCAAACCATTTTTTCAATATTTGCCATAAGTGCTAAAAGGATGACAGGATTAATAGCGATCACAGTACCAGCTGTACGTTGACTTAGATTTGAGTTATTTCATGACTTCCTTCAATGTAACAGGTGATACAAAATTTTTTTGGTACAATTCTTGCAACGTCATCGGACCACCCGCGTGAACACAGAAATGATGAATAATAAGAAGGATGTTATTCATTTTGCCACAGTAATTTTTATTTTCCGTGTCGTGACTGGATATCTTTTTGTGTACCTTCATTACATATCATCCCAAACGGTTTACTTCTTCTTCATGAATGATATAATGACAGATTTAAGGATCACACGTACACTCTATCAATATCACAAGTACACTGCTGAACATAGGCCTCCTCCATAAAATATCACAAAGCACATTCTTGAACCGCCTGCATCCATCAAGTAATACTTGACAGTAAGTTAAAGTTCCTACTAGTGAAACTCGGATAGACTTAAATCGATTTATAATAACTGTATAGAGTAATTGGGCGATCGAATTTTACTAGGCGTTAAATAAGTCTCTGGGATGACACTTAAATAGATAAATTTGGAAAGTAAAACGTAAAATCATCCAAATCTATAATATTGTAGTTACCGGAAATGAAATCACATGTAGAGTTATAACACTTTTTAGGGCGTTACTCACCGGCTACGGTTGTCGGAGAGTTAAGGGACTCGAGGATCAAAATAAAAGTATCCCAGGGCGCCTGTTGTTGGATGATTAGTAAATGAAAATGCTAAGTTACATATACAGACAAAAAGTAGTTTATTTCCTTCAACGGTTCACATATATAGCTCCAAATATCAAGTTTTCACTTTAAAATACCCTACGAACTGAGGTTTTGACTAACCTGGTGGATTACACAATATTACACTGTTTATGGTCAATCCCGCGAAGCAGTGAGGCAACAGATATCCTCCAGGTGTACGCCGGTCGCGGTCTCCTGGCCGCCCAGTCCCAATATAGCCACCCGTTGAAGCTGCCTCGCCTCGTTCACATTGTTGAACTTGATAATGGACCATACCCAAAGTACGGACTAAGGACTAAGGACTAAGGACTAAGGACTAAGGACTAAGGACTAAGGACCCCTATGACAAGGCAAAAAAATCTATGAAACACCGTGTACCGTTAATTAGAGCACATGTGCTTTTAAGAAGACAAAAACATTAAGTACTTACAATTTATGGGATGATGTGTTTCAACACATTAAACTGCCCGTAGACATTGTGTTTAAGGGGCCGTACGCCCAAGTAGTCGTCACTTTAAATTCATGTTCCGGCGTTTCGATTCAAAAATTATATATGTGCGTGTCCGATCATTACAACGGCTCGCTCCAAAAAGAACTAGGCCTCCCTTGGGCTACACGCCACCGTTGATCCGTGGTAGAATTTCGAACTAACACGAAAGTTCAATTGCATGCAATTAGCTAGCTCGATTCGTCAATATAAGTTTCTAGTTACTTCGGACTAATGACGTTAGATGGCGCTCTGAAGTCTGTTCATCGCATGTAATAACGTAAATATGCTAAAATAATGTACACGAAAATTTTCCTGTTACACATCCCCTTTGCTTAGGTTAAAAAGTTCTTCGTAATGAAGATACTTTTTCCGAAGACATTTCGTGCCACCTGCAGAACAACGACTGAATACCAAAGACAGTGAAGAAGTTGTAATGCGTCTCTAATCCAATCTGGCTAAAAACATTCGCACGGATAGTGAATTCCAAGTCACCCATGCACCAACAACTAACAAGTACCAAGCCATCACTTAATCACTTAATTACGACGTTTAATCTTACACAAGGCTCATTATTACTCTACTTATTACCTAATTTTCATTTCGGTATCTGTATACCTAGTAACATTATATTCCACTAAACAATTTAACCTCAAAATGTAATTACCTACTTGTGTTGTTAACACAAAAAAAAAACACTACCACAAATTTACCTACTTGTGTTGTAAGTTAGAAAATACTACACTAATTGTTATACCTATATTAACCTAATGGCATGCAACTTTATTTACATTATTTATTCCTACATGTTTTTACAATAATGAAATACAACCGCCTATGAATAATTACGTTCCCGAATCCTACGCGCGAATAGTCTATTACCATTCATGCGGTGCGTGACGTAACATCACGGGACAGAAACGAATACCTACAGTGCACTAAGCCTACACACGATGTTTACGTTTCGACTCGACTTTTCTCTAAGTAGTCGAAAAACGAACGTGTTCTTATTTATTAAGTTGAGTAGTTAAGTGATTTGGAAATCATATTAAGTGTTAAGTTAAGTTAAATATCTATCTCGCATTAAGTTAAGTGAATTAACGTTTAATCACATTAAGTTAAAAGAAACAGCTTAAGTAATGCTACGCACTGGCTGGTATACATTTTCTTATATAATGTCCAGAGTGCGGACATAAAGAACAAATTCTTATCTAACTCGCGCCGATGTTCACAACATAAGATGACCTACTAGTTATGTATCGCTCGTTCATCAATACAATCACAGCTTATTTATCTCAGAAAGTTCACCGGTGGAAATGAATTTTGAAAATGTTTATTATTCTTACATTCTTTCACTCAATCATACTCATCACTCACATTCTACAAAACTATTAGTCATCTTGTTTAAGGATGTCTTTTATGTGAAAATTACCTAGTGTCTTACCTTCCATGCTGGCTAAGGTATACACTAAAGGTGATAATTTCGCTGTTATGATACATTTTTGAAATTTTGGTGCTAGTTTAGCCGTAAATCTCTTTGAGGCATTAGATAGGTAATGGGTACGTTTATATACAATCTGACCTACTTTTAACTCAACATGTCGTTTTCTTAAGTTATAGTACTTTTCATTTCTAGAATGAGCATTTTTAATATGCTTTTGTATCCTTTTAAATATGGTGTCTAATTCCGCTAATTTTTTACTGTATGCTTGTGGTTCACCGAGAGTTACTTGTGATCTTTAAACTGGCTGAGGGCTATCTAAGCTGTGTAACATTCCATCTATTATGAATTCCCGTCCGTGCACAAGAAAATACGGAGTAAACTTAGTGGTATCATTCACGGCTGAATTAAGTGCGCATTGCAACTGTGGGATGTTCTCGTCCCATCGTTTATGCTCGGTACCTACATAACATGATATACCGTTAACTACGTTCCTAATCGCTCTTTCGGCTTGATTTACCTGTGGGTGATAACGCGGGTTATAATAGATATTCGGTACGTTATATTTATGTAACAGTTGCCTAAACTAATTAGACACATACTGTGGGCCATTGTCAATATAGATAGTCTTACATACGCCATGTACTAGGAACACTTTCTCTTCTATGAACTTAGCGACCGCAGCGCCTGTTGCGATCCGTATAGGATGCAACATGACATACTTGCTAAAATAGTCTGTACATACAATTAAGTGAATATTCCTATTGCGAGAAACCGGAAATGATGCTCTTTCCCTTGATGTCTTGAAGGCCTTTGACAGAGTTTGGCAAGGTATCTCCTTGTCTTATTGACTGGGTAAAGGAATTTCTGAGTGAACGATCTCTCCGGGTCGTCGTCGATGGCTACTCATCCAATCTTGTTGCGACTAACGCCGGTGTTCCTCAGGGGTCCGTCCTCTCCGCAATTCTCTTCTTAATGCATATTAATGATCTGATTATTCCCGGAATCTATGGGTGTGCAGACGATAGCATAGTTGTGGACCAACCAAGTCCTCGGTCCAGTCGGGCTCAAATCCAGTCCGAAAGAGAAAGTATGGTAGAGCGTGTAAGTTTCACACTACAGGCAGTCTTCGAATGGGGCGATGCCAATCTTGTGAAATTCAACGCCTTCAAAATACAAGCATGTCTCTTTACTGCAAAAAGGAGCCAGCTCACCTTGGCTCCTTCTTTCCGAAATGTACCACTGGAGTACACCGACCGCCTTCAATTGTTGGGGGTTGAGAAATATGAACAACGGTCGGTTCACTGAGTCCAAGGCCAAAGCAGCTGCAAGGAAACTAGGAGTCCTTGCAAAGGTGCAGCGATACTTCACGCAGGGACATATGCTTACTTAATATAAAGCGCAAGTTCGGTCGTGCATGGAGTATTGCTGCAATATATGGGCTGGTGCTGCGAAATCATCTAGCAGCTTTGGAGTCAATGGAAAGACGTACGAGAGGCTTATTAGTGACCCGAATTCGGTTAAAACCAATCTTACCAGTCTCCAACAGAGGCGCAAAGTAGCCATCCTTTTAGTCTTCTACAGGATGTATTTCGGAGAGTGTGCGCAGGAATTGCATAATTTAATTCCTCCCTCTCCCTTTCAGCATCGGACAACCAGATGTTCGGCCAGTCTCCACCCCTTAGTTGTTGACTTACCACGCATTAGAACCAAACGGTTTACTACATCGTTCATCATGCGTACAGCAAAGGAGTGGAATATGTTGCCAGTTTGTGCGTTAACATCCGAATATAATGTGGGTGTCTTGAAGATAGTAGTGAATAGGTTTTTGTTAAGTAGTAGGTTTTAGCCACGCGGCAGCTTTTGCTGTCGCACGGATGGGCCGGCTCAAACCGGGGTGGTACCACGACCTCACAGAATACCAGCGTGAAGTAGAGGTTTACCTCTGCGTTTCGCTCGGTGAGTGCAGGTAGCCGGAGGCCCTTTTTACTGGAAATGAGGCATTCCATCTTAGTCCTCACGGGTGGCAACGCATCTGCATTTTAATTCGCAAACGGGGATAGATGTAGATATCTATGGGCCGCAGCAACCACTTACCATCAGGTGGACTGTGTGCTCGTTTGTCACCCTTATCCTATAAAAAAAAAAAGAAGTCAGTGTGCTTCACAATCTTAGGCTACATCACCACTTACCATCAGGTGGGACTGTAGTTAATCGCTGGCTCAGAATTATAAAAAAAATATATCTCCCAGACTGATGATTACCATAAATGTAAATAACGTCTCATTAATAGATCCTTAGAGGTGAAGACGAGGCAGATCGCTAGTTAATTATATAAAAAAATGCAAAAATATTATTGCAGATTTTTTCCATGTCGCTTATCGACATCAAACCATTTTTTCAATATTTGCCATAAGTGCTAAAAGGATGACAGGATTAATAGCGATCACAGTACCAGCTGTACGTTGACTTAGATTTGAGTTATTTCATGACTTCCTTCAATGTAACAGGTGATACAAAATTTTTTTCATCGGACCACCCGCGTGAACACAGAAATGATGAATAATAAGAAGGATGTTATTCATTTTGCCACAGTAATTTTTATTTTCCGTGTCGTGACTGGATATCTTTTTGTGTACCTTCATTACATATCATCCCAAACGGTTTACTTCTTCTTCATGAATGATATAATGACAGATTTAAGGATCACACGTACACTCTATCAATATCACAAGTACACTGCTGAACATAGGCCTCCTCCATAAAATATCACAAAGCACATTCTTGAACCGCCTGCATCCATCAAGTAATACTTGACAGTAAGTTAAAGTTCCTACTAGTGAAACTCGGATAGACTTAAATCGATTTATAATAACTGTATAGAGTAATTGGGCGATCGAATTTTACTAGGCGTTAAATAAGTCTCTGGGATGACACTTAAATAGATAAATTTGGAAAGTAAAACGTAAAATCATCCAAATCTATAATATTGTAGTTACCGGAAATGAAATCACATGTAGAGTTATAACACTTTTTAGGGCGTTACTCACCGGCTACGGTTGTCGGAGAGTTAAGGGACTCGAGGATCAAAATAAAAGTATCCCAGGGCGCCTGTTGTTGGATGATTAGTAAATGAAAATGCTAAGTTACATATACAGACAAAAAGTAGTTTATTTCCTTCAACGGTTCACATATATAGCTCCAAATATCAAGTTTTCACTTTAAAATACCCTACGAACTGAGGTTTTGACTAACCTGGTGGATTACACAATATTACACTGTTTATGGTCAATCCCGCGAAGCAGTGAGGCAACAGATATCCTCCAGGTGTACGCCGGTCGCGGTCTCCTGGCCGCCCAGTCCCAATATAGCCACCCGTTGAAGCTGCCTCGCCTCGTTCACATTGTTGAACTTGATAATGGACCATACCCAAAGTACGGACTAAGGACTAAGGACTAAGGACTAAGGACTAAGGACTAAGGACTAAGGACTAAGGACTAAGGACTAAGGACCCCTATGACAAGGCAAAAAAATCTATGAAACACCGTGTACCGTTAATTAGAGCACATGTGCTTTTAAGAAGACAAAAACATTAAGTACTTACAATTTATGGGATGATGTGTTTCAACACATTAAACTGCCCGTAGACATTGTGTTTAAGGGGCCGTACGCCCAAGTAGTCGTCACTTTAAATTCATGTTCCGGCGTTTCGATTCAAAAATTATATATGTGCGTGTCCGATCATTACAACGGCTCGCTCCAAAAAGAACTAGGCCTCCCTTGGGCTACACGCCACCGTCGATCCGTGGTAGAATTTCGAACTAACACGAAAGGTCAATTGCATGCAATTAGCTAGCTCGATTCGTCAATATAAGTTTCTAGTTACTTCGGACTAATGACGTTAGATGGCGCTCTGAAGTCTGTTCATCGCATGTAATAACGTAAATATGCTAAAATAATGTACACGAAAATTTTCGTGTTACACATCCCCTTTGCTTAGGATAAAAAGTTCTTCGTAATGAAGATACTTTTTCCGAAGACATTTCGTGCCACCTGCAGAACAACGACTGAATACCAAAGACAGTGAAGAAGTTGTAATGCGTCTCTAATCCAATCTGGCTAAAAACATTCGCACGGATAGTGAATTCCAAGTCACCCATGCACCAACAACTAACAAGTACCAAGCCATCACTTAATCACTTAATTACGACGTTTAATCTTACACAAGGCTCATTATTACTCTACTTATTACCTAATTTTCATTTCGGTATCTGTATACCTAGTAACATTATATTCCACTAAACAATTTAACCTCAAAATGTAATTACCTACTTGTGTTGTTAACACAAAAAAAAACACTACCACAAATTTACCTACTTGTGTTGTAAGTTAGAAAATACTACACTAATTGTTATACCTATATTAACCTAATGGCATGCAACTTTATTTACATTTATTCCTACATGTTTTTACAATAATGAAATACAACCGCCTATGAATAATTACGTTCCCGAATCCTACGCGCGAATAGTCTATTACCATTCATGCGGTGCGTGACGTAACATCACGGGACAGAAACGAATACCTACAGTGCACTAAGCCTACACACGATGTTTACGTTTCGACTCGACTTTTCTCTAAGTAGTCGAAAAACGAACGTGTTCTTATTTATTAAGTTGAGTAGTTAAGTGATTTGGAAATCATATTAAGTGTTAAGTTAAGTTAAATATCTATCTCGCATTAAGTTAAGTGAATTAACGTTTAATCACATTAAGTTAAAAGAAACAGCTTAAGTAATGCTACGCACTGGCTGGTATACATTTTCTTATATAATGTCCAGAGTGCGGACATAAAGAACAAATTCTTATCTAACTCGCGCCGATGTTCACAACATAAGATGACCTACTAGTTATGTATCGCTCGTTCATCAATACAATCACAGCTTATTTATCTCAGAAAGTTCACCGGTGGAAATGAATTTTGAAAATGTTTATTATTCTTACATTCTTTCACTCAATCATACTCATCACTCACATTCTACAAAACTATTAGTCATCTTGTTTAAGGATGTCTTTTATGTGAAAATTACCTAGTGTCTTACCTTCCATGCTGGCTAAGGAATACACTAAAGGTGATAATTTCGCTGTTATGATACATTTTTGAAATTTTGGTGCTAGTTTAGCCGTAAATCTCTTTGAGGCATTAGATAGGTAATGGGTACGTTTATATACAATCTGACCTACTTTTAACTCAACATGTCGTTTTCTTAAGTTATTGTACTTTTCATTTCTAGAATGAGCATTTTTAATATGCTTTTGTACCCTTTTAAATATGGTGTCTAATTCCGCTAATTTTTTACTGTATGCTTGTGGTTCACCGAGAGTTACTTGTGATCTTTGAACTGGCTGAGGGCTATCTAAGCTGTGTAACATTCCATCTATTATGAATTCCCGTCCGTGCACAAGAAAATACGGAGTAAACTTAGTGGTATCATTCACGGCTGAATTAAGTGCGCATTGCAACTGTGGGATGTTCTCGTCCCATCGTTTATGCTCGGTACCTACATAACATGATATACCGTTAACTACGTTCCTAATCGCTCTTTCGGCTTGATTTACCTGTGGGTGATAACGCGGGTTATAATAGATATTCGGTACGTTATATTTATGTAACAGTTGCCTAAACTAATTAGACACATACTGTGGGCCATTGTCAATATAGATAGTCTTACATACGCCATGTACTAGGAACACTTTCTCTTCTATGAACTTAGCGACCGCAGCGCCTGTTGCGATCCGTATAGGATGCAACATGACATACTTGCTAAAATAGTCTGTACATACAATTAAGTGAATATTCCTATTGCGAGAAACCGGAAATGGGCCTAGCAAATCGCAACATATGGCCTCCCAGAGTTTGTTAACCTCCTTCGGGTTTCCCATTAAACCAGGTCTAGCCGTGTTGACGGGTTTGTATTGTTTACATATCTCGCATTTTTTAACATATTCTTTCACATCTCGGTACATGCTGGGCCAGTAATAATTAAGACTAAGACGCTTGTGGGTTTTAAAGACACCCAAATGAGCACTAACTGGTTCATCATGACATTTCTTTAAAATATCTAACCTGTCTTCCTCGGGTACCACTAACTTCCAATTAAACTCATTCGTTAACTCATATTTATTTTTAGAGTACCTAAGCAATCTATCGTCTTTTACCATGAAGTGGGGATATTTGCGAGGGTTGGCCTGACAATCTTCGTATACATGTCTATACCACGCATCACTGGTTGCTGGCGTAGCGATTGCATCAACTTGAATCCTACTTAGTGCGTCTGGAATAACATTTAATTTACCTTTTCTGTGTTCTATTTCGAAATCAAATTGACTCAATCGCATGCTCCACCTGGCTAAGCGACCTGATGGGTTATTTAATTTATAAAACCATAATAACGAGGCGTGGTCGGTTATTATTTTATACTTTGTACCTTCTACATAAGATCTAAATTGCTCTAATGCGTAAATCACGGCCATAAGTTCTCTCTCCGATGTGGAAAAATTAATTTCATTTTTGGCAAGAGACCGACTGCAGTATGCTATGGGATGTTCTACCCCGTCATAAGTCTGGGTTAAGACTCCGCCCACAGCCACTGAGGAAGCGTCACAATGGATAGAAAAAGGCAAATCAAAGTTTGGACATTTAAGTATCGGAGCAGACACTAAAGCGGTTTTTAAGTGGTTAAATGACTCATCTGCCTCCGTAGTCCATTCAAAGCGGACATTTTTGCTAGTTAACTTATTCAACGGTTTATTAATTTTCGAAAAATTGTTAATGAACCTCCTGTACCAGCCTGCCATGCCTAGAAACCTTTTAACCTCTTTAGCGGAAGTTGGAGTTGGATAATTCAATATAATATCTACCTTTCCCGGATCAGTTCTAAGTCCATGTTTGTCAACTAAATATCCCAAGTACTTAAGTTCTCTACGGCAAAAGATAGACTTATCCATGTTTATAGTCAAGTTTGCGTCCCTGAGTTTTGCGTAGACCTTATGCAAGAGCTGCACATGTTCTGAGAAAGTGCTGGATATTATGATTATGTCGTCTTGGAAACAGAATACATTGTTGTTAAATTCGGG
Organism: Parnassius mnemosyne; assembly: GCA_963668995.1. Taxonomy (NCBI): domain Eukaryota; kingdom Metazoa; phylum Arthropoda; class Insecta; order Lepidoptera; family Papilionidae; genus Parnassius; species Parnassius mnemosyne. Next base: position 21,738,747 of record CAVLGL010000083.1, read on the forward strand.
ACCAAATAGCCTATCCATTAATCTCTGCATTGTGCTTGACGCGGAAACAAGGCCAAACGACATTACATTGAATCTAAATAACCCCCTACGTGGCACTGTGAACGCGGTCTTATCAGCTGATTGCTCGCTATCATAGGGTATTTGCCAATACGCAGCGGAAAGATCTATTGACGTTAGGTATTTCGCGTCGCGGAGCTGGTCCAATATGCTGCTTATATACGGGAGAGGATACGCATCGGGTTTGGAAACTGCATTTAATTTTCTACAATCTAGACAAAGCCTTAGGTCCCCATTTGGCTTCTGAACCATTACTACAGGTGAGTTCCAAGCTGACTGTGAAGGTGACACAACTCCCAAACTAAGCATTCTATCCAATTCTTTTTCAAGTGCTAGTTGCTTAACAGGTGATAATGGATAGTACCTTTGCTTAATAGGTTTGCTATCCCCTGTGTCTATGACGTGATGAATTAAATTGGTACGTCCCAAACCTACTTTAACTGTGTTAATTGTATCAAACTGTTGTACTAACTTATCCATGATTTGTTTTTGTTCTATGGATAAAGACTCGTATTCTTCAAGGACTTTATTAAGAGAAACCGAATTTATGCTATTACATATTGATGACTCCGACTTTCGGTCAAACTGTACTTCAGATACAAGGTCACTCCCTAAGTCAAACACCTGCCAAAAATCAACACCTAGAATTATAGGTGAAGTTATTTGTGCAACAACATAAAAGTTAATCACTCTGAAATTATTGTTAAATTCAATAGGTAAGGACATATACCCTAAGCAATGCAATCTCGTACCATCAGCAGTTCTCACGTAGTGCTCAGTGTCAAACTAGTTGAGTTGAAATCCGTGTTCTAAAAAGATCAAATGCGCATTATTTCCAAGAATGCTACAAGTTGCACCCGAATCTAATAAGCCAAAAGCTTGTAAGTTCAATATTTTTAATTTTAAGTATGGTCTATCTCTAGGTATGGTATCATCATCATCATTCATCATTACAGCCCTTCACAAGTCCACTGCTGAACATAGGCCTCCCCCAAAGAATGCCACAAAACACGGTCCTGAGCCACCTGCATCCATCGACTTCCTGCATGTCTTACCAGGTCGTCACTCCATCTCGTGGGGGGACGCCCTACACTTCGCCTACCGGTACGAGGCTGCCACTCGAGAACCTTTCTTCCCCATCGGTTGTCGGTTCTTCGAGCTATATGGCCAGCCCACTGCCACTTCAGCTTACTAATCCGTTGGGCTATGTCGGTCACTCTGGTTCTACTGCGGATATCCTCATTCCTAAGTTTATCACGCAGAGAAACTCCGAGCATAGCCCTCTCCATAGCTCGCTGAGCGACCTTGAGCTTCCTCATACGGCCAGCAGTGAAGGACCACGTCTCAGTTCCGTAAGTCATCACTGGCAAAACGCACTGGTTGTACAATTTCGTTTTAAGGTTTTGAGGTATGCCTGACGAGAAGATGTGTCGTAGCTTCCCGAACGCTGCCCAGCCGAGTTGAATCCGTCGATTGACCTCTCGGTCGAAGTTGGACTTACCCAGTCGGACTATTTGTCCCAGGTAAACATACTCGTCAACAACTTCGAGCTTAGTGTTCCCAACAACTACCGGCATAGGTGTGACATGGACATTCAACATGATTTTAGTTTTGTCCATGTTCATCTTAAGACCTATCCGTTGGGAAACACTATTGAGGTCATTGAGCATAGTGCTTAGGTCCTCCAGCGATTCTGCCATAAGGACTATATCGTCGGCAAATCGAAGGTGAGTGATGTACTCGCCATTGATGTTGATACCGTATCCTTTCCAGTCCAGAAGCTTGAAAACGTCTTCCAATGCAGCGGTGAAGAGTTTCGGGGATATGACGTCACCCTGTCTTACACCTCTCTGCAATTGGATAGGTTTCGTACTCTGGTTCTGTACTCGGATAGCCATCGTAGCTCTACTGTACAAGCACTTCAACACTTCGATATACCGACAGTCAACTTGGCACCGCTGAAGGGACTGCAGCACCGCCCAAATTTCGACGGAATCAAAGGCTTTCTCATAGTCCACATACGCCAGACATAGTGGCAAATTGTACTCTTCGGACTTCTGTACAACTTGCCGAAGGGTATGTATGTGGTCTATTGTGCTAAAGCCCTTTCGGAAACCGGCTTGTTCGGGAGGCTGGAAGTCGTCAACTCTGCGCGCGAGACGATTCGTAATGACTCTCGTAAACAGCACGTAGACGCGGCTCAGAAGGGAAATCGGTCTGTAGTTCTTCAAGAGAGCGTTATCACCTTTGGTATGGTATACCTCTTCATTATTGGACGTATAAGACCTATTTTTATTAAAGGTGTTGGATAGTTCCGTGTTAACTAGTTTTTTGAATTGCAATTACTACAATCTGAACGCTTAACACCTTTTAATCCACACTTAAAACACACTAACTCTTTCGAATTGCATTGATTGGTGAAATGAGTGTTTAATCCACACCTAAAGCATTTCCTATCCAATTGCCTCGAAGAGCCAGCTTCATTCAGCACAGAGACTTGTTTACTGTGAGATCGCGGCGTTTGTTTATTTAAGTCCGCTGTAATTTTAAAGTTATTCAAGTTAGGTTCACTAAATTGTTCCGCACGCGACCGCGCAATTTCTAACTGTTTGCAATAAAGTTTAAGTTAAAGCTAAATCTTTCATGTACTCTGGTCTAATGTTATGCATCAAGATTTCGAGTTGTTGTCTACTCGACAACGGCTGAGTGAGTCGCGAGAACATTCCCTGCATAATGGAAAGATAGACTACTATCGTTTCGTGTCTGGCCTGTGTACGCTGCCTTATTTCATTTAATAGTTTATAGTCTAAATCGGGAATATCAAAATCGTCCCTTAAGCATTTCAATAATTGTGAATATGAGTGGATATTATCCTTATTACTTCTAAACCAACATAAAGCAGAGTTTTCTAAAAGATCAGAAAAAGCTGAAAGTATGCGAGCTTCAGTAATGTTGCGAGCCTCTTTAAGTTCCTCAAGACGTTCAATAAATACACGAACACACGTGGTTCCGTCAAATTTTAAGTTAAATGTATTTAGGTTCAAGGGTTTATCTTTCACATAGATCACGTTACTTTCCACTTTCTGGTTAGACGGCTATGCCTGGGTTTCCTTGTACTCACTATCCGTGTCGCTATCTTCACCGTCTATGACACTCAAAATGCGAATCAAACGACTACGGAGATCTGACAAATGCGAACTACTTTCAGAGATACGAGCTAGTCTATCCATCAAATAATTTGCACGACGAGACAGTTTAAGAGTCAAATTGCGATCATCTACTTTACCCGCCTGTAGCTGGGATTCCAGAAGTTCGACCTTTGGGGTGCAGATCTCTAGTTCAGAGGCTATACTGGGTGACTGGAGTGGTTCACACTTTATGCTTCCACGGCGTGCGAGTTTGTACACCTGGCGGATCTGCTTCCTCACTGCATCGGTGGTTACATTTTCATCTGTGGAAATACCAATAATGGCGAGTTCATATCTGATTTCATCTTTATGTAATGAGTCTATATACTTGTGGATCGTCATTTTGTTAAAATGTACTGACGGTTACAAGAAAGTCTTAAATCGGTTGATATTAAAAATATCTACTTAAAATAGCACAAATATTTTTATTATGTTAAGTTTTAATTCATTTAAGTACATATAAATCACATTCAAGTTAAACTTTCTTTGTTCTCAAGCTTACTTAAATCTACCTACATCAAAAAAAAATGTTAACATTAAATTTCACTAAGTTTTCATATTAAATGGGTTTTTAACAGCTTAAATAGTTACAATTAAGGTTAATTCATCTACTAACATCCAGCAACTTAAGGCCCCACGTTGGGCGCCACTTTATAACACTTTTTAGGGCGTTACTCACCGGCTACGGTTGTCGGAGAGTTAAGGGACTCGAGGATCAAAATAAAAGTATCCCAGGGCGCCTGTTGTTGGATGATTAGTAAATGAAAATGCTAAGTTACATATACAGACAAAAAGTAGTTTATTTCCTTCAACGGTTCACATATATAGCTCCAAATATCAAGTTTTCACTTTAAAATACCCTACGAACTGAGGTTTTGACTAACCTGGTGGATTACACAATATTACACTGTTTATGGTCAATCCCGCGAAGCAGTGAGGCAACAGATATCCTCCAGGTGTACGCCGGTCGCGGTCTCCTGGCCGCCCAGTCCCAATATAGCCACCCGTTGAAGCTGCCTCGCCTCGTTTATTTATTTATTTATTTACACTTTATTGCACCTTAATTAAAGGATTACAAAGGGCGGACTTAATGCCTTTAGGCATTCTCTCCCAGTCAACCCGGGACGTGTGGAAATTAGGTGATAGGTGACAAAATAAAATGAACAATAGAGTAAATCAAGGAAAAAAAAACTACTGATAAACTTAAAAATAAACTAATATTATATATATAAATACAATAAACTTATATACTATAAAATATAATACAGACAATATATTATATTTACATACAAATATATAGGTACATAAATATATACATATTATAAATACAAATAGATATATAACATAAACCTATAAATAGAATAACAACAAAGGTAACCAAATTGACCATACTAACTATCATTAAAGTGCTTGTGAACCAATCTTTTAAAGGCAGTCTTATTAGATGTATTTCTGACGTCATCGGGTAAGGAGTTCCAGAGCAGTGCAGCCTGAATGGTGAAGGATTTACCAACAAAATTAGTAAAATGTAGTGGGATACTTAGTTTATTATTATATGAGGACCGCAGAGTTCTATCATGCTTTGAGGAAATATACTGAAATTTCTCCTTGAGATAAGAAGGAGTGGATGGATCATTTAAGATAGAGAAGAGAACAAGCAAAATTCTAGAGTCACGCCTCTGTTTAATAGTGAGCCATTTAAGGCGAGAGCGATAGTGAGAGATATGATCAAATTTACGAAGATTGAAAATGTATCTGACGCAATTGTTGAGTAGGCGCTCTAGCTTGTTAAGAAGATTTTGGTTTAAATCCGAGTAGCACACATCAGCATAATCAATGATAGGTAGTATAACTAACTGTACAAGCATAATTTTAGTCTTAAAGGGGAGAAAATTTTTCAAGCGATGGAGAGAACGTAAAGACCCTGAGACTTTACGGCATGTTTCGGAGATATGAACCCCCCAGGACAGAGTACTATCAATATGGAGACCAATATTTTTAACTGAGGAAGAGAACGGTATCAGACGATCATTATAATAGATGGGAGGTAGGCTAGCGGCATCTATTTTTGCAAGCATCCTTGAGCTACCCATAATCACCGCTTGGCATTTCGTAGGGTTGACAGATACTCCAAAGCGCATGGACCAATCACGTACTGACTTGAGATTGGAATTCAATTTGTTAATTGCATTGTGGATGTCACAAATGTCAGACTGTACATAAAATTGTAGGTCATCAGCATACAGATGGTACGAACAATCAATATTAGATGTGATGGAATTAATAAAAATAGAGAAGATTAAAGGAGAAAGTATACCGCCTTGCGGTACGCCAGAAATCAGCTCAACCCACTGTGAAGTCATTTGCTCCACGTGGACAGACTGTTGACGTCCGCGAAGATAAGATGAGATCCATTCCAGGACTGACGGTGCAAACCTATAATGAGAAAGGATAGCAAGAAGGATATCAAGGTCAACTGTGTTAAAAGCGTTAGAAAAGTCAACGAGCACCACAACTGTAACTTTCTTGTTATCCATTCCTTCTCTAATATCTTCAGTTATTTTGAGTAAGGCAGTTGTAGTGCTGTGACCAGGACGAAACCCGGACTGAAAAGTACTCAGCAGGTTATGTTTATATATGAAATTGGAAATTTGCTTATGAACACAGGCTTCCAGAACTTTAGATAGGAAAGGTAAAACTGATATGGGGCGGAAATGATTGGGAAGTGTAGGATTGGATACTTTAGGAAGGGGTCTAATGAAAGCCTTTTTCCACTGACTCGGAAACTGACCCGAGTCAAGCGAAAAATTAACAATATGCGTAATTGCGGGAAGAATAGGTTCACATTGTTGAACTTGATAATGGACCATACCAAAACTAAGGACTAAGGACTAAGGACTAAGGACTAAGGACCCCTATGACAAGGCAAAAGAATCTATGAAACACCGTGTACCGTTAATTAGAGCACATGTGCTTTTAAGAAGACAAAAACATTAAGTACTTACAATTTATGGGATGATGTGTTTCAACACATTAAACTGCCCGTAGACATTGTGTTTAAGGGGCCGTACGCCCAAGTAGTCGTCACTTTAAATTCATGTTCCGGCGTTTCGATTCAAAAATTATATATGTGCGTGTCCGATCATTACAACGGCTCGCTCCAAAAAGAACTAGGCCTCCCTTGGGCTACACGCCACCGTCGATCCGTGGTAGGATTTCGAACTAACACGAAAGGTCAATTGCATGCAATTAGCTAGCTCGATCCGTCAATATACGTTTCTAGTTACTTCGGACTAATGACGTTAGATGGCGCTCTGAAGTCTGTTCATCGCATGTAATAACGTAAATATGCTAAAATAATGTACACGAAAATTTTCGTGTTACAGAGTAACACATAGAGTATGTTATTTTATTACAGATAGTTTTATATTCATAATAAAAGAAAACCTATATTTGTATGTAGAACCGTTCCGTCCATTATCATCTCCTGGGTGTCGCAAGATGGCACAGTGAGAAACTAAAGCAGGTTACGAGTAGCAGCATCTTCTATGAGGCCATCAATGAGAAAGGCTTTGATGGGCCCTAGAAAGACTTTTGAAGGGCTATAATGAATGAATGAATGAGATTATACTGTTAGTTCATAATATACCGCTATTTAATATAAGGCTGAAGCAACTGTTTTACTTCCTTGAATACTGCATTAACAATCTGTAAGTTTGCATAATTTATCCCGGTTAAAAAGATAAACTTTATGAATTGAAAACGAATTCCCGGCTCCCTAATACTTCCCTCTCCCTCTACTGTTCGAATGAACACAAAAAATTAATTAGCTTACATTTATATTAGTCTTTAACAGTAGTAGAGCCACGCGGCAGCTTTTGCTGTCGCACGGATGGGCCGGCTCGAACCGGCGTGGTACCACGACCTCACAGAAAACCAGCGTGAAGTAGAGGTTTACCTCTGCGTTTCGCTTGGTGAGTGCAGGTAGCCGGAGGCCCTTTTTACGGGAAATGAGGCATTCCATCTTAGTCCTCACGGGTGACAACGCATCTACATTTTGATTTATAATAGAGGATAGATGTAGATGTCTATGGGCCGCAGCAACCACTTACCATCAGGTGGACTGTGTGCTCGTTTGTCACCCTTATCGTATAAAAAAAAAGTCTACATGACAACATCTCATTTCATCTCATTACAGCCCTTCACAAGTCCACTGCTGAACATAGGCCTCCCCCAAGGAATGCCACAAAGCACGGTCCTGAGCCACCTGCATCCATCGACTTCCTGCATGTCTCACCAGAACGTCACTCCATCTAGTGGGGAGTCGCCCATCACGCAGAGAAACCCCGAGCATAGCCCCCTCTCCATAGCTCGCTGAGCGACCTTGATCTTCCTCATCCGGCCAGCAGTGAAGGACCACGTCTCAGATCCGAAAGTCATCACTAGCAACACGCACTGGTTGTACAATTTCGTTTTCAGGTTTTGAGGTACGTCTAACGAGAACATGTGTCGTAGTTTCCCGAACGCTGCCCAGCCGAGTTGAATCCGTCGATTGACCTCTCGATCGAAATTGGACTTACCTAGTCGGACTATTTGTCCCAGGTAAACATACTCGTCAACAACTTCGAGCTTAGTGCTCCCAACCACTACCGGCATAGGTGTGACATGGATGTTATACATGATCTTTGTTTTGTCTATGTTCATCTTAAGACCTATCCGTTAGGAGGCACTATTGAGGTCATTGAGCATAGCGCTTAGATCCTCCAGCGATTTTGCCATAAGGACTATATCGTCAGGAAATCCAAGGTGAGTGATGTACTCGTCGTTGATGTTAATACCGTATCCTTGAGAGTCCAGTAGCTTGAAAACGTCTTCCAATGCAGCGGTGAAGAGTTTCGGGGACATAACGTCACCCTGTCTTACGCCTCTCTGCAGTTGGATAGGTTTCGTACTCTGATTCTGTACTCGGATAGCCATCGTAGCTCTACTGTACAAACACTTCAGCACTTCAATATACCGACAGTCAACTTGGTACCGCTGAAGTGACTGCAGCACCACCCAAATTTCTACGGAATCAAAGGCTTTCTCATAGTCCACATACGCAAGGCAAAGTGGCAGATTGTTCTCCTCTGTTTTCTGTACAAATATGCCGAAGGGTGTGTATGTGGTTCATGGTACTGAAGCCTTTTCGGAAACTGGCTTGTTCGGGAGGCTGGAAGTCGTCAAGTCTGCGTGCGAGACGATTCGTAATGACTCTCGAAAACAGCACGTAGACGCGGCTCAGAAGGGAAATCAGTCTGTAGTTCTTCAAGAGAGCGTTGTCGCCTTTCTTGAAAAACAAGACCACCGCATTTCTGCTCCACGCCTCCGGAGTAGTGCCACTATGGAGGACATGGCAACATCAATACCTAACAATAACATTGACTGGTCAACATAGAAAGATACACAAAACATTACGCATATTTCTAGCAACGTGCCCAATTACAACATGACACACACTTGCGCAAACATATTCTAAGTAAATATGTGTGCATGAGAGTGCGTATCTCCACATTTCACCTGATCATAAGTGGGTACTGCAACCCATGGATACTTGCTACCAATTTCAGATAATAATAATGTCCTCCATACCAAATATCGCCATCAGCGGTCAGTCCCAACGACGACTAGCTATCTGCGCTGAAGACGATTATAAATCACGAGTGTGTGCGCAAATACAGGTTAACACACTATCCCTTATTGTCATAGTCCGATGGGATGGCAATCTAACACGGCTGGAGAGAGATTAAGCGCATGGCCAAAAGCTTTACGTGCTTTCCAAGGCACGGACGTGAGAAACTGGCATCTTTCTGACCCCGGGCTGCTACTGAAAATTATTTGACAGTAAAACCCAAAAGCAATGACCTCATGATCATTGCGTTGATGATCACTAGGTCAGCGAGGCAATCAACTTCAGACAAAGAAAACTACAAATGCTTTTTCATCTTTAACGACTATGATAACAACTCACAACAACTCACAGCCTTCAATTACACTGGCTCTCTATATTCTTTAGACCAGAACATAGCATTGTTATTTGGCGGCAGAAATAGGTAAGAGGGTGGTTTTCCCAGACAGACTCCTAGAACGAAATGGAGTTCTATGATCTAGTCGTGTTCTTACGATACACTGACTATGGATTTCGAGTCACTGCCGTGATCATCACGTTTTCAATGTATGTCTATGTTGCGTATGTTATGTTGTTGCTTTGTTGATCTGGTGTCCCAAGATCATCAAATCAACCACAAACATGCATAAATTTTAGAACTAATTCCTGTTACCAAAACGGGAGAAAAACAAAGAATTGCTTAATGCAAGAAAAAGGAGACAATAAAAGCAGGGAAAATCAATTAAGGGTTAATAAACATTCCATTTGAAATAATCAAGTATTACTTTATGTTTTTCTCAAACAAATATTAGCGACATTTCTTCGTCGTAAGTACTCTTTGATTTAGTAACAAGGAAGATGATTTAATGTTAATTTTAATATACTTGAAGTTATTTTAGAAAGCACTTAGCGTTTTAACGTAGGTGTGAATATTTTCTGCAGGTGAAATTTACAAAGTAAAAGGTCAAAGTAACATGAAATTTTCTTTGAGCACTCTACATTTAAAATATTTATTTTTATTTAAAATTACGAATAGAATATTTTATTGCATCAATAATTCTCATGATAACAACTCGACATAATTATGAAGAAATCTATACGAGGCTGTAATTAATGAATGAATAAATTTAAAAAAAAATTGATGAATTTACAAAAAAAAATCTATTATTTTTTAAACTTTTGAGAATATTAAGGACGATAAAAAGCCCCAAAAAAACTTGTTTTCTTTTTTCTGTAATTAATTTTCAAAAAATAAACCTATTTTATAAATTTTTTATTTAATTACCATGAAGGGTGGGGCTGTCATTTTCGATTCTGTAAAAATGTATTTTTCAGGTAATAATGCGTTTACCTGAAAAATACATTTTTACGAAAAACACAAATTTCATTAATTTCCTATACAATCATATAAATAGCGCCTCCAGAATACAGAAAACTTATCTCGAATGCAAAAGTTGTTTATATATAAGCATTCATATTTTTCCTTCCGCCTTTGGGAAATGTATTCGCTGAGATCACAAAAGAAAAGCTTATTCCATGTTCAACGTTATACAATATCAGAAAAACGTTAGTTGTCATGATATTTTATTTATATATTTGCGCCATTAGGTTAGACGCGTTTTGCCTTCTATTCTTCACGCCTTGCATTAATCAAAAACAAGTAGGTACGAGTATCAAAACTTATATTATGCAGAGTTTTAGTATGTAAATTTTGGAAGAAGATATTAACTGCCGATCTAAAAATAGTTTTCACTGATAGGAAAGTATACTATTCTCGATTAATATTTTGTCATGATAAAGTTAGTTTAAAGTTAAAATTTAATCCCTCTGATTACAAAAAGTTATTGATAGTTTCGGGTATAAATTGTGATTAGAGGAGGATTAAGGTTCAATGGAGCTCAGAAAGTCCCTTAGACGCTGCGCCACAGATTTCGCGACATATGACATTTCTAGATTAAACGTGATATAAGATTCCAGTTTAAACGTGAGACTAATTATGAACTACTTTTTGTAGTAAGGTGGAATGAAATCAGTAGCATATGTGTAAAAATCGAGTCGATCTGTTAACCAAACAGTTTGATATAAATAAACACAATGAACTGCACCTTAAGCTCTTACAAAATATAAATTAAGTAGTTGTTTTACTATCCCTATCACTACAGCCAGTCATAAGTCTGCAGAACATAGGCCCCTCATACATTTCCATAAAGTACGGCCTTTGTCCACGTGCAGCCATCGACTAACTGTGTGTTTAATAAGGTTGTTCCTGCATTTTATATAGAATAAGAGTGACAAACAAGCACACAGTAAGTGGATGGTGTGGCCCATATATAAAAATATATCAAGAATATTAAGAATCAAAATGCAGATATGCTGGCACCCTTGAGGACTAAGATGGATTGCTTCATTTCACAGCAAAAATCACACAGCAAAATTGAACTACTATTTTACGCCTGTATTCTGTGACAGCGTGGTTCTTCCCTAAACGAACCGACATATTCATGCTACAACCATAATATAGCTGGCTCTAACACGTAAAAAGTGAAAAAAAATCTAGATAGCGTTGCCCAACATTGCCCTAGCCAGTAAGAAACTGCCACTTGAAAACCTTTCTTTAATATCGGTGTCAGTTTTTCGACCTATATAGCCGGCCTATTGCTACTTCAACTTGCTGATCCGCTGGGATATGTCAGATATGTATTTTTTTTCTGGTATTCCTTTTCGTTTGTAATATTTTGATGAGAAAATTTAAATGCCTTTACTTTTTGCAGAATTTCAAGGGAATGAAATCACGCTTGTGTGCTTGTGTGTGATATGTATAATTGGCGACTCAGTAGCGCAGTGGAGTACAAAGAGAATACAATCACGAAGTTTTATTAGATGCAACGCTGCGGATTGCACTATCGATTCACGCACAGGTCACGTGTTTATATGCCTACCAAATAATTGTTCACAAATAATTATTTTGATGTTTGTTGGCGTGCCCTTATGTTTGTAAAATACTGGAGAAATCCTACAGCGGCAGTAAAATTATAAAATAAAAAAATGTAATCAACTCCTGCTTAGGCCTTTCACAGAGCTATAATAAAGGAACAATGTACTCGTAAAAGAGGAATGTTACTTGTAAATTTATAAAATACTATCTAAACTAATATTTCTTGAGCTGCTTAATGATTTCTTATATTTACGCGAATACTACACATTGAATAAAACTAATTTAAGAAATTTTATGGCGTTTAATTTCTACAAAATTAAACGCGATTAAATCCGTAAAACTATTAAGTAGTTAAAGTAATTCAATTTGTTGAATTATATCTAACTTGAAAGATACCCATAGATCTTATTGATATTTTCGCTGAAAGCAGTATTACAACGACAATAGTATTAAGAATCCCTTCGTGGTACTTAATTTAGCTCAAAATCTATATTCACAGTAACCTAATCATTAGGATTCTGATTTAGAATTCTTGGGTTCAAATGCGTCATTCGCCTACTGTTAGTAAATGTTAATAATGTTACAAGCGTTAGTAGTATTACATCTTAATTAAATAAATTATATTAAATAAAAAAACTTTCTGTAACCGTTAGAAATTCCGTCACTCGATTATAGTCCATAGTGTGTCGTAAGAGGCCTAAAGACCTAATCGCTTTCGATTGCCAGCGACATAATTATTTACGCTTTACGTTTACGCCAGACATAAAGTACCCAAAGATGGGCAACATCGTCAAAGATGCGAGACGTCCGGTACCTACAGCGACCGTCGAACAGGCTGCCAATGGCGATCGATAATGAAGGCAAATCCTTCCTGCGACGGGAGAGAACTATTTCCAGCTTTGAACTTTTACGGGCTCTTGAAAAGAATAAATTTATTTTAATTTACCTTTAACCTTTATACTTTCGACATTAATAAACCTTTATATTTGAAATTTCGAACTTTTTAATTGATCAAATAAATATAAGTATTTACGAGTATGTGTATAAGTATTGCTATATTGTTGGGCTAGTTAGAACAATGTTTTAGAAACCTACACTCCTGGTCTGTATTGATTGCGACGTTACACGAGTTAGTGTAAATTTGGTTTAATTTTTACATCTAGATTGAATATTAATATAATAAATATACTTGGGTCAAGAATATTTTTGGACAATATATGACGATAACATGATAATCCGACATGTAGGTTGGCAGTCAGACCGAAATTATTTCTATAGTTGTTTCTGCAAGCGAGTTATTCCCGGTTAACCTCTCTAGTCATTTGATGCGAATGTGACTCCGTAACGGACCGCTCGCTCCGGACTCAAATGCAGAAGGCGGCGTTCCTCGTTGAACAGAGACCGTCGGACGTTTGATCTCTCCTGCCAAAAATTCCTCTAGTGTTACGTTTATATATTGTACATAACATAATAATAGGTCGGGGGAAAATTTTCTTCATATTTTGTTTGTATAAAGTTGAAGAAAAATCTCTTTGGTTGTATGTAATGTTTGTGTATCTCACTGGTTTTGATGTACATAACATAAAGGATCTAAAGAAAAATAAAAAGTAAGTAACACTTTCCTGACATTTTTCAATGGTTTTCTGTCCGCCAAAATGTGTGAAACTAACGAAGAAGTTCGATCCATTCTTGATGTTTTATTACAAAAAACGGAAAAATGCAACTCAATCCACGAAAATAAATTACCTATGATGTTTATGTACCTAACGCAATGACAGTAAGAGTAGCACAAAGTTGGTTCAAGCGTTTTCGGTCCGGGAAGTCAAATATGCAGCTCGGGCTGGTCGCCCTCATACGAATAAAGTCAATGTCATTTTTGAAAAAGTGCAAAAAGATCGCAATATTAGTAGTTACGACGATTTTGACCCATTTGTAAAAGTCTGGCTATAAAAAAGGCTCGATATTTGGGTACTACACGAGCTCACTGAAAGAAACCTAATGAATCACGTACTCATTTGAGATTCTCTATTGAAACGTAATGAAACCGACCCATTTTTAAAAAGATTGATCACTGGTGATAAAAAGTGGATCACCAATGACAAGAACGTGTGAAGAAGATTAAGGTCAAAAGGTAGTCAAGCTCCCAGACTGTAGCGAAACCCGGATTAACACGCAATAAGGTGATGCTGTGTGTATGGTGGGATTGGAAGGGCATCGTTTATTATGAGCTTTTACCCCCTTGAAAAAACATCGATTCGCATATTTACTGCCAAAAACTAATGAGACTTAAACAAGAAATTGAGAAAAAACGGCCTGAATTGATCAACAGAAAAATAGTTGTATTTATCATGGTAACGCCAGACCACATTACACCTTTGTCCACTCAGCAAAAATTGAGAAAGCTTGGTTGGTAAGTGTTAATGCATCAATCATATAGTTCTGACCCTCAGATTTTTACCTATTTCGGTTTCTTCAGGATTCTTTGGGTAGTGTTAGGTTAGCATCAAGAGAGGACTGTCAAAACTATTTGTCGCAATTGTTAGATCAAATATCCCAAGATTTCTACAGCAACGGGATTATCTCACTACGTACAAGATGACAAAAAAATACATACATTATTATTAAATGTAAATAAACTTTGAAAAAAAAATGTCTTGCAATACAAATAAACTTTTTCCCCGACCTATTATTATGTATAGATGAAAATATCATACAAATTTTACTTTGTTTTCCGTCACTTGATTATTTTGAGTGCTTTTCAACGTAAATCGAAACAAATTACTAATAATTAAGAGCTTAAGGAAGCCCATATTAACAATGACATCAGGACGTCGGACATCTCAGTCCCCGCTGACCTTGAAGATAACAAAGCACTTTAAACGTCGGTAATTAAAAATAAGATAAATTTAATGTGATATAAAATTGTAAAATCACTTTTGTTCAATGTCTGTTTCACTTTTATATGAGAAACCTTTACAGCTGAAACCATTACTGTTAACGTAAAAGTAAATACAAAAGTGAATACTTTTTGAGTTCGTGTGATGAGGACGTCTTTTTTACCACGAAAATAACTTTCAAATTATTCGTCCACGTTTCAAAAAATAAGATTATCTTGATAAGATTTGAAATTAGATTTGAAAGTGCTTATTTCATTGAAAGTGCTTATTTCATTTTTGTTACTAAGCTTTTGTATAAATAAAGTATTATGATAAATCCATCTGGCCGATCCATGACTATCCAGTCGCATAAACTTCTCCTAAACGAGTTAGGTGAGAGGTCGCGCGAAACACATATGGCGCAAAATGTATTACGAGTGGCAACTCTTGTAAAGGGAGGCCAAGAACCATTTAAGGTCCTAAGACGACTTTTGTGATGTACAGTGTCAGTAATATATTAAATCAGTAAGGAAAACAGTAATTTGAAAACCAACAAGGTTTTGTTTTTGGCAAACTTCTAAAAAAGAGGATTTACTAAATTCGACCATATATATAAATGTTCTATTTATGTATGTTTTTATCTATGTGTATGCTTTCGTGAATTGTAAATCGATCTTAATGATTTTTTTTGTAAAATAGGTTATGGTTTAGAGGTATTCCATAAATATGAAGAAAAAATTGCAATACCCTTAGGAAGGTGAAATTCAACCCTTGAGCTTGTATCAAAATTAAACTGTTAGTAAAAAGCAAAAAGTGAATAGCTTACATATTACGTCACATTATTGGGCTCAAACCTCATCTTATTTCTAAGACGGTATTCTGAAAGGAAAGGAAATGTTCTCCGCGCTACCGTTATGAGTATTGTCAGACTTAATTTTTTTAATTTCTCAGACATTTAGGTTTCGGTATGATCCTTCACCGCCGAGCACGTGGTAAATCAGGACTTAGAATTGCAATTAACAATTTTATTGATGCCAGTGGGAAATGGATTCATTTCTCGAGTTGATTTGGGTTGCTCGAGTACTGTGAAGTTTACAGGATTTTGGGGAGGATACAAGTGAGATTTGACAAGTCTTTTAAATCTTTCAAGACATCGGCACTCCTAACATGAAGCAGTAAGGAATCCCAGAGCCGAACAGCTTCAATGGAATAGGGTTTAGAATAGAGGAAGTATTATGGGACGGAATATTTTAGATTAGATTGTTATTAGAGCGAAGAGAGCGACAGTGACTGGTCACCAAGAAACTGTTTGAGTTGCACTCTTTAAGGTACTCGTAAGTGGGGGTAGTAGAATTGAATAAAGTGCTATGAAGGCAGATCGAAAACCTCTTGAGTTTTTCCAAACAGCCGAACAGTTTTAATAGAAAAGGATTTAGAATAGATGGAATATTTATGGAACGGATAGTTTAAGAATAGTTTGTTATCAGAGCGAAGAAACTATTTTCGTTTCGCTCTTTAAGGTAAAGAGGGGAAAAAGTAAACTAGTGGGATTGAATAGAATACTGCGAAGACGGATCAGAAGTTGCTCGAGTTTTTATGATAAATTGCAATGGCACGTGTCAGCATAATCGAGAGCCGGTAAACAAGTGATTGTGCAAGCACAGTTTTATTTGATATGTGAAGGATTTTTAGGGTATTTTTTTAATGTACAAAGGGATCCAGCTGACATTTTCCTACTTATCTCGCTTACATGAAGAGCCCAAGATAAAAAAATAATTAAAGTACAAGGCGTTACTTTTACCATTTTTTTTATCTTCAACGGTCTCACTTTATGGCACAGTTGTCACGTCAAATCGGTCAGGTAGAGTAGAAAAATGAATACTTGTCACCAATGTTTGTAAACAATTTTTGCCAGTAAATGCCGACTTCAAAAAACTTAAAAATAATTCTCGTAATAGCTTCTGAAGTAGAGGTTTAAATTCTTCTATACACTATGTCTTAGCAACAACTTCATGAGCTGTTAAGTGGAAATTATTCTGCTTTTATTTTTTATTAAAAATCGCCTTTTACTTTTTATTCAAAGTTAAATTGTTTTTTCTTTAAGACTCATGCTATTTGTTATAGTGCCCTTTTACTATAAACCATCACAAAGTGGAGTTTTAATGAGTTGACTTCAAAGCTGAATAATATTAGTTTGAGCCATTCAACATAGCTATTTTTTACGCTTATTTCATTTTAAGGAACGTTAATTTAGTCTTATATAAGGATTCCAATATAATACGACGCTAGAAGCATATATACTATACTATATAATACATACGGAATAGTAATGTCGCCCAAAAATATCCTTGACTGTGCCCGGTCCATCAGCACAATATCAGGCTTATTCGCAAGAATAGTACTGTCTGTGATGATGGCCCGGTCCCAGTAGAGCCTGGCGCGGTCATTTTAGGGCACGGCTTCCGGCAAGTACTTATAATATGGCAGTTTCCGATCCACGAGACCGTATTTCAGAGCCAGCTCCTGGTGTAGAATCCTGGCTACTAGGTTGTGTCTGTGCAAATACTCGGAGTTAGAAAGCGCCGAACAACCGGAGATGACATGCGTAAGTGACTCACCGGGATGGCGACAAGCTTGACAGATGTCGACGGCGCCATCCTTTAGGATGTATCTCCGATAGTTGTTGATCCTAATAACCTGAACCTGTATCGCACAGACAAAACCCTCGGTTTCCCCAAAGAGGTCACCGAAGCGTAGTCAGTGAAGGGAGGCGACCGTATCTACGAAAGGCTCATGTAGAGCCTTGTAGAACCTCCCATGGAGATCCATGGCAATAATAATTATTATTATTATGCAATTATAATAATAATAATAATAATTGCTCGTCACAGTATACTCTTAACTGAATAAATTCTTTCTTTCTTTATTCTTTTTTTATTTTTTTTTCTTTCTTAAAAAAACGTTACCCCCACACTAGAATTTTCTACTGTATCGTGAAGTCAGTTTACAAACACAAATTGCACAAGTACAAACATCCAGACCCGGAACAATTATTTGTAGGCCATACAAATGCTTATTCCGTGCGGGAATAAATACCGCTAAATTTGCAAAATATTTAAGTAACAATATATTGCTCAAATTCTACCAACATAAATTAATGAAAATTGTAATAAACTCTTACGGCTCTAGTTTTTTTTTTATAGGATAAGGGTGACAAATGAGCACACAGTCCACCTGATGGTAAGCGGTTGCTGCGGCCCATAGACATCTACATCTATCCTCGTTTGCGAATCAAAATGCAGATGCGTTGCCACCCGTGGGGACTAAGATGGAATGCCTCATTTCCAGTAAAAAGGGCCTCCGGCCACCTGCACTCACCAAGCGAAACGCAGAGGTAAACCTCAACTTCACGCTGGTATTCTGTGAGGTCGTGGTACCACCCCGGTTCGAGCCGGCCCATCCGTGCGACAGCAAAAGCTGCCGCGTGGCTCTACCACTGTTAAAATGGCTCCTCAAGAAAGTTTCTTTTTTACTAAGTACCTATGTCTCTACACTAGAGTATTAATTAGTTTTTGAATGAACTGTTGCGGGAATACATATTACACATTTACATAAACAGAAACAGAAACTTTTTTATTCAATATAGATTATAAATAATACTTATTGAAAGTCAAGCTTTTGTTTAATTACCACTAGGTCGATTAAAAACCTCTGTCCTGCGAAGAACTAGCAAGAAACTCAGCGGGACTTTTTGTTAAATAACAGCGTACAATCATGTATGTTACACAATTAACAACACAAGAAATTAGAAATAGCTTGGTAGCTATCAGCTCAATTCCAGGGGTTATTGTCATCCATAAATACCTTAATATTTTGATAACCTTTAGTTGGATATCTATGGAACAACATGTTATTTTTTTTAAACAAACCTAGCGTATCTTGAATTTTCAAAAGTGTTTGCTATTCTGCTGTTTCTACTTTATCTAGCTAGTACCATTCAATCAACTCCTGTAGATTTTAGAAATCTTGTGCATTTTACACTGCGAAATTTCATATACAACCGTAACCGTAAAACAAAAGTTATTATTTTTACATTTTCTCTATAATTTCATAGTTATAACTAATATTATAAATTGTCATCATCATTCGTCAGATTGCAGGGTACCAGTAATTTGTTTCTATATCACCGGTTTTAACTACAAAGTCAGTTTATGGCAACCATTAACAACTATTTTTGCTACAAGTTTCCATGCAATTTTAATGGGTTCTGCAAATTTTTCATTGCTAGTTTCATACGGCTTCTTATCTTCATCATAATATGAAAAGAAGATTATTATTTTTCATCACTTACTGCGTTTCAGTTACTAACAAATACATTAAGCTTTGTTAAATTTGTTTCAATAAACTAATTATTATTACCTGGATGATCGAGCATCGCTCGGCGTTAGAACAAAAAATTTGAATTTTCTAGGGATGACACGTATCTAATAAATTTGAAAATTAAACACTAATTAAATATAAAATTCCATCCAAATCGTTAAAGCCATTGCCGAGAAACCAATTACATATTTACAAGAATTGCTAGCACGAGAAAGTGGATCAACCCACCTGTATTTTAAGCTTCCAACTGAACTGTATTTTAAGCGATGTCCCGTTTCTCAATACGAGATAAAGTAAAAGACGAGAGGTACAATGAAAAGTCTTTACTGAAATCTAGTAAGATATTCTTATAACTGATAGAATATGAAGTGACATCTAATTTACACATATTACATAACATTTATATGAATTTTATTCAATCAATGGAAAATATAATGAGGTATTTAGGATAAAATTTATATATGATAAACTATGGCGATTATCATTCTTATGAGTCAATCTATGGGAAGGCCCATGATCGCCAATGAGACTTGATGAGCTGTAAGAATTTTTTTTTAATTTTATATTGCAGAATTAACAATCTTAGCCTGAGATCCTGAATTTTCAAGAAAAGGATAAAACTTTGAGTTAATTAATTTAATTTTGCTACTAATTTTGTTCTTAATAATATTTGAGTATTTTTATGTTTACATATAAAATATGTGTACTGTGTAAACCAAACTTCAATTTTTTTTTTCTTCATTTTGATACTTCACGTATATAAAACTATGCCGTATGATAACGGCGTAACATAAGCTAGTACCACATTTGTCTCATGGCTGTCATAAAAGGCAACTATCAAAAAAGCCAAAAAATCTTATGGCTTCGGATAGATGGCTGCACACCCATTCCATTTACGCCAGACGTAATAATACTCAGACCAAGGACGGGCAGTAGCCTCAAAGGTCTGAGACGTCCAGTACTACGATCATCAATCCCGCTGCCAAGCGTGACGATTTAGGCAAGTATTCCTTAATAAGATTAGGATGTCCTGTGGTGGACTTTTACGGGCTGATAAAGAAGATAAAATGAAAGAAACGTATAAAGTAATTAACCAGGTGGCCAGTATTTTTTACCTAAATCTTGTCATTTTCGATCATTTGTACCGTAAAATTAGCACAAAGACGTGATCACCCTATGCGAAAGTTGGATCATAAATCTATCACAAACAACGTTAACGGTCCTTGATTTGTGTTCTACTAAATGCTGCCCCGCACTAATCTTACAAGTTATACGTTGAACCAAGCTTAAGGATTAAGGAGGCTTACCTTGGTAGTTGACCCTTCGTTTGTGACATAAACAAGCCTTGTATAATTTAAATGTACATCTGATAACGTATTCCATTTTTGTATTCTACACACTGATAAGTTGTTTTTATTAAAAGTCCTAACAAAACTATTTTTGAGTTTTTTAACGTGGTAGATTATATTTAACTATATAAATCTAATAAACCTTAACTATAATTGTGCCAAGTTGCACTTCAGGTATAGAACGAGTTCAGTGTTTAAAAAAAGCCGCACCTTAGATGCAGTGATGACGGGGCTGTGGTGGGAGACCTGTATTGCGAGGTGCCGCTCCCCCTCGTGCTCTGTTCCAAAGTCCCTAGACCTTTCAGCTCGACTTACAAATCCGTTTTCAGTGCCTAGAAGACTGCAATGAAGTGGACGATATGAATGACAAGCTCGTGGAAACTGTCCATGCGGTCGGAGCTAAGTTCTGCAAGACCCGCCGCAGAAGAACACAAAAACTCTCCGATCACACTCTTAATCTCATGGCTGTTAGACGGGAGATGAAGCTACATTCTTCTACAGACTTGACAGAATACAGGCATCTGAACAGACAGATCTCCAAATGCATGCGGCGGGACTTACGCAACTTCAATACAGCTCGTATTGAAGAAGCGATTGAGCGGAACCAAGGCTCCAAAGTCTTTGCCAGAGATCTGTCTGCCAGAAAGAGCCAAATGTCAAAGCTGAAGACAGAATGTGGCAGCATCGTTTCCGCACCTGAGATTTTGAGTGAGATTGAGAGGTTCTATGGGCAGCTGTACACCTCATCGTTGGAGCCACACGCAAGTGTGAGTAACGATCCAAGAGCGAGTCTCATCCGACACTATTCCGAAGATATCCCGGACGTCAGTCTGAGCGAGATTAGAATGGCTCTCCAGCACCTAAAAACGGTAAGGCCCCAGGCGAGGATGGAATTACAGCGGAGCTTCTGAAAGCGGGTGGAAAACCGGTACTTGAAGTCCTTCAGAAGCTCTTTAATTCCGTCCTCCATGGTGGCATTACACCGGAGGCGTGGAGCAGAAGTGCGGTGGTCTTGTTCTTCAAGAAAGGTGACAACGCTCTCTTGAAGAACTACAGACCGATTTCCCTTCTGAGCCGCGTCTACGTGCTGTTTTCGAGAGTCATTACGAATCGTCTCGCGAGCAGACTTGACGACTTCCAGCCTCCCGAACAAGCCGGTTTCCGAAAGGGCTTTAGCACCATAGACCACTTACATACCCTTCGGCAAGTTGTACAGAAGTCCAAAGAGTACAATTTGCCACTATGTCTGGCGTATGTAGACTATGAGAAAGCCTTTGATTCCGTCGAAATTTGGGCGGTGCTGCAGTCCCTCCAGCGGTGCCAAGTTGACTATCGGTATATCGAAGTGTTGAAGTGCTTGTTCAGTAGGGCTACGATGGCTATCCGAGTACAGAACCAGAGTACGAAACCTATCCAATTGCAGAGAGGTGTAAGACAGGGTGACGTCATATCCCCGAAACTCTTCACCACTGTATTGGAAGACGTTTTCAAGCTTCTGGACTGGAAAGGATACGGTATCAACATCAATGGCAAGTACATCACTCACCTTCGATTTACCGACGATATAGTCCTTATGGCAGATTCGCTGGAGGGCCTAAGCACTATGCTCAATGACCTCAATAGTGTTTCCCAACGGATAGGTCTTAAGATGAACATCGACAAAACAAAGATCATGTTTAATGTCCATGTCACACCTATGCCGGTAGTTGTTGGGAGCACTAAGCTCGTAGTTGTTGACGAGTATGTTTACCTGGGACAAATAGTCCGACTAGGTAAGTCCAACTTCGACCGAGAGGTCAATCGACGGATTCAACTCGGCTGGGCAGCGTTCGGGAAGCTACGACACATCTTCTCGCCAGACATACCTCAAAACCTTAAAACGAAATTGTACAACCAGTGCGTGTTGCCAGTGATGACTTACGGAACTGAGACGTGGTCCTTCACTGCTGGCCGTATGAGGAAGCTCAAGGTCGCTCAGCGAGCTATGGAGAAGGCTATGCCCGGAGTTTCTCTGCGTGATAAACTTAGGAATGACGATATCCGCAGTAGAACCAGAATAACCGACATAGCCCAACGGATTAGTAAGCTGAAGTGGCAGTGGGCCGGCCATATAGCTCGAAAAACCGACAACCGATGGGGAAGAAAGGTCCTCGAGTGGCAGCCTCGTACCGGTAGGCGAAGTGTAGGGCGTCCCCCCACGAGATGGAGTGACGACCTGGTAAGACATGCAGGAAGTCGATGGATGCAGGTGGCTCAGGACCGTGCTTTGTGGCATTCTTTGGGGAAGGCCTATGTTCAGCAGTGGACTTGTGAAGGGCTGTAATGATGATGATGATGATGCTCTCCCTACCATCCGCAGCTGAATGTTGGTTCTGGTTGGTCTATAGCAGTGGAGTCATAGAATAGATCCGGCACTGGGGTCAGGAAGGGTAGTGCTTCTGAGTGCTCGCTTTTTCCCTATGGCCCCATGGCCTTAGTGCAACGGACGCCCGTATCGTCAACGTGTCAGGTGAAATTGAAGGCTACTGAGGATGGCGCACCATGTGTTCTGGTGGCGGACAAGGGACCGCCATGGAGCGTCCGGTACTCATGCGGTCGTAGATGTGTATGAAATGGTTCCCGTGACCCTGCCAATATGCGGCGAAAGTAGAACACTAAAGAGTATTAGTCAGTGCAAATCTGACATAACCCGTAATTGAACCCGCGAAGCGAGTATGAGTAAGCATTTTCCCATGTAAAAAAATATGTAGATCCGATATACTTCTACATCTTTTTAGAGCAAGAACTCGCTATACTGTCACTCCTCTCCCACCACAATCAATAATCACCACGTTTAGCAAAACAAACTACCCAAGATGAAATAAAACTGGAAATATGTCGAAAGACTTTAATATAAAAAATATATTAATTCATTCATTTTTATAAAACGCAAGTGACAAACGAACAGTTCATGTGATGGTAAGTGGCTAATGCTGTTCATGAACACCTGCACCCAATTTTAAAGACAGAAGGCTACATATGTGTTGTAATCTCTGAGAACTACGATGGAATGCGCACAGCCTTTAACTATACTGACTGTCTTAAACCTTCAGTCCTGAATACAGCAGTGCAAGCACTTCTCTTTAGCGTTAGGCATAGGTTAAGGGGTATTGCCTACACAGAAGGAGTCCAAGATATAAAAGGAGTCCTATTACCTGGTAAAAAAGGCTCTTACTGATAGAATAAGGATGAGAAACAAGCATACAGTTTACCTGATGGTAAGTGGATGCTGTGACCCATAGACATCTACGAGTACATCTATCCTCGGTTAAGAATAAAAATGCAGATGCGTTGTCACCTCTGAGGACTAAATTAGAATTCATTTCCATTAAAAGAAGTCTCCTGTTCTCTACACGCACAGTACAAAACACAGCAAAATTAAGCTGCTATTTTACGTTGATATTCTAGAAGAGCGTGGTCTTTTCCAGGTTGAGCATACCACAACCATAACATAGTTGCAGCATAGCTCTACCATGCAAAAAATAATGTAACAAACTTATCTCTTTTAGTCTCAGACCAACAAAGAAAGATAGAACACTACGTACATTTCAAGTGACGACTAAACCATGCCCAACTTATTATAAGGTTGAGCCGACCCATTCGTATCACAACCATAACATAGCTCTACCACGCAAAAAGTAATATAACAAACTTCTCTCTTCATCTCAGACCAATAAAGTAAGTTTTTTCTTATAATAAGTTAAGCATGGTTTTTGTGTCACTTAAATGTACTTCAAGTGTACACTTTGTTGGTCTGAGCTTTTAGCCTGGTAATAAATTATAATAATTTTGAAAATTCATTTAATAAAGAGGATAAAATAAAGTATTATATCCCCTTTAGATATTAGAAAAGATAAAGTAAACTTTTAATAAAGTATGTTATAGTTTGTTGGACACGTGAATTTCACCCATTTCTTTTTTGAGTTATTTACTTTTAAAGAACAATATATTGAAAAAAAAAAATGTAATTATTCTTATTGCATGCCGCGAAGCGCGTAGGATGTTCTATGCACGATAAGATTTAATAGGATAAAGATTCCAACGTTTTGTCGCATGAAATCGTATCTAACAATCATATTGTACATATAAATGATATAAAAGGCACATTGTCAGAAAGGAGAATGGAGTTTTTGGGCCTGAACTAATGAAAAATGAAAATAAAAAATTGTTTATTTCTTTAAAAAGATCATACATTATATAAGTATGGGAGTAAGTGGAACATCCTTTTAAGTAAATATATACTTGTGGCAGGATGCCCCGCTCTTCTATAGCAAGAATTAAATAAACACAAAATAAATTAATTAAAGAAATATAAGAAACTAAGCTTATATTTATATAATGAGGGTTTTATATAAGTGTGCGAGTTTATGTGAGTGTGAGTTAATGGGTGCGCGCGCTCACTCGCGCGATTCTGTGTGTGTGTGTGTGTGTGTGTGTGTGTGTGTGTGTGTGTGTATGTGCATATGTTTTTGCGTATGTATATGTACACATGTGTTTTCGTCTGCGTATGTAAAATTTATATAATAACTTTTTACTTAGTAAAACACTAACTGAGTAAAGTTCTTCTGTAGGGAATCTATATGATTTATTGTACATGACCTTTATTAATGTTCGTTGATCACGTTTCAGTTGTAGGAGTTTAGTTTTCGTAGTACCACCCCAAACTGGTATACAATATGTTAAAATCGTTTGGGCTAGTGCAGCATATATTTGATTTAATAGTTTATGAGTTGCGACATGTCTGAGGGTTTTAAAGACCCAAATAAGTTTTCGTAATCTATTATTATTAGTTGCTTCTATTTGTGAATGCTATGTAAGTGTTTGGTCTATTATAACCCCCAAATATTTAGTACTAACTACTTTTTTTAGGAAACGTGCAATTGTTACGCAAACCAAAGTTGTGTATTTTGAGATTGTGTGTTATGGGTTGTGACCGTTTGTTAATGGAAAAGCATATATATTTTGTCTTAGACGTGTTAAGGGTAAGCAAGTTTATTTCGAGCCAGTTCGCAATTTCGAACAGTCCAAATTCGGCTGTATCGTAGACTTCATCCCACGATTTACCCGTGAAAACGATAGCAGTATCATCCGCATACGAATAAATTTTACCATTGTCAAGTTTTAATGTACAGAGGTTATTAATATAAATGAGAAATAAGGTAAGGCCTATTACACTTCCTTGAGGCACCCCTAAGGTTATTTGAAGGTCATTACTGACATTAATGCCTATTCTAGTACTTTGCGTTCTGTTTCTTAAATAATCTCTTATTAAATCTATTTGGGCTTCCCTTATACCGATCTTTTCCAACTTTCTAACAAGCATGGGAACAGAGACGGTGTCAAATGCCTTTTTAAGTCCAAAAATATAGTAATATATTTTTTATTTTGGTCAAGGTAATCAACAATATATGTAGTTAGATCTATGACAGCGTTCTGTGTGTTTTTCATCTTCTAAATCCATCTCGTGTTTGCGATAGAATATTATATTTATCAAAATACCGTATTAATCTGTTATTAATAAATTTTTCTAAGATTTTGGAAAAAGCTGGTAAGATGGAAATTGGCCTATAATTATTTATATCATCTCTGCTCCCATTCTTGTATAAAGGTGTAATAATAGAACGTTTAAGGAAGGCTGGAAATAGACTTTTAGAAAAACAGAGGTTAGCCAAGTGACAAACTATCGGCACTAATAAAGAACTGGCCAATTTCACAAAATGTAAATTGTGTTGGTATGTTATCACAACCCGGAGTGCTATCGGTTTTAAAGTTCATGAGTATACTAAGAACTTCATTAGGATCAGTATCTAAGATGGCGAAATATGAGAGCTGCTTATTAATTAAGTGTGCTGCAATATGTATATTGTAATCGTGTGCAGTGTTCTTTTGAATGTCACAGTAAATGAACTAATGGATTTATACTTTAAAAATTTGTCATATTTTTCTAAAGTAAAATACAAAAAGTAGCTCTTTTTACAATCCAGAATTCGAAAAAACAATGAAATTAGAAATACGTTAGAAAATCGATTAGTCAATTCTACATGGCAATAAATCGATTACCATAAAGAATACACTAATTAAATTCTCCTTTCTGAACTTCCTATAGAGGACTTCTCATTTTGAAACTTAACAGTGCAAACTTCAAACTATTTATTTGAACAGATAAAACAGATTTTCGATTAAATTTGAAACGAGCGCAATATAATTAATTCTCGATTAAATTGAGCATTTTAGTATCTATTTTCGATTATTTTTCTGTGTTAACTAGGGAGATAAAAAATAATTGCGTACATATCTACAGAATAATAATAAAAAATACAATAAATCAACATTCAAATAAGTAACTGTTACAACAACAATTCAAGTAACCGATCACAGATCTATATCCCAAATATTCACTTCACTTAATTGTTGTTGTTTTAACTTTCGTTAATCGTTTCACCATTTCGTTTCATTATTAACCACAGCTTTTTAAGTGATTTTATATTGATCCTAATTTTATATATTTAAGTTGTAAAAAATAGCCTGTTACAGTGTAATAACAGTGTAAAAATCACTAGTTACAGTGTTGTTACTATATAAACTCACTTTTACTTATTCTATAATAACTCAGCTCCTAGATTGACAAATCTTGCCAGATTTCCAGCTATGAATTGTTTATATATACGCTTACAAATGGTCCTACTTTCATCTTGTTAACACTTGAGCCCAAGAATGTATGGAGACGTCTCCTTCTTCTTTAAATGGTTGTTGAACTTAGTAAAAAAAATTAAATCGATTTTTTGCTATTTTTACATAAAAACAGTGGTTTTAGTGGCTTATGTTGTAGATTTATCAAGTCCGCATGGAGGGGTAAACAGGATTACTTTTGAAAATATAAATTTTTCAACTCAGTCTATTTTTTAATCTCTTCACCTATCATATGGGAAGCCACGGAATGTAATTTTGTTTTGTTTAGTTATAACTAGCTGTTCCTCGCAACTTCGGCCGTGTGTAGTTTAGGGTTTTAGTTATGTTGCGCGGAATCCTAACTCTTTTTCTAAAATACAAGTAGCCTAAGCTACTCCTTATAACATCAGCTAACTGCCAGTGAAAGTCCCGTCGAAATCGACCCAGCCATTTCTGAGATTAGCCGGAACAAACAGACAGACAGACAGGCAGTCAGACAGACAAAAGTTTTAAAAATTGTATTTTTGTTATAAGTACCGTATAAACTTTCATGTGCTTTTAGTAAAATGTTGTAATTTTGACATTACAAATAGACATTTCAATTTTATTTATTTGTATAGATGTATAGATTAATTTTTTTCGGCTTAGAAATCCCGAAATTTTCGGTGTTTTGAGCAGTCTTGTAATAATTTATTTTACTAAACAGACTACTTTACTCACTCACTTCGGCTTAAGCCGCCGTCATGAGTGGATACTGTATTGGCTGTGTGCAGCGGCTCGTGCTCAATACGATCGCTGTACAAAGACAAAATATTCATAAACCAAATTTGATACATACTTGATTATTATTATAATCACAAATTTTATTACAATATTTTAAAAGCACAGAATAAATAATAGATAGTTATATACGTCTTGGACTTTAAAGCGTGACCTGAATGATGATATGATGACCATTTAAGCATTATGAGTCGTGCACTTTCGCATTTACCAAACTTTTTTTAATGGAAGTTTGACATAAAATTATTGGAAAATAAGAAGTATAATACTACTTTAAACTTTACTACTTTAAAAAACACGTTTACGTACATATGTTATGTTATACGTATTTTTAATGCGCTTAGGGCATGCACAATTGGATTTACCAATTGTTTTTACAGAAAATTGAAAAAACAAACACGTTTATGTTAAAATGGAGAGAAACATTTTTAATATTATTAAACATTTCTTTGTTTTAGCCTGAGAGAGTCGTAAGAGGCGGCGATGAAAAATGACAGAAAGAAGTTCTCGCTTCTTACAGATAGTGTTATAACGACCCCGTTAAGACTAAACGTAAATAAACCCAAACTAGCTATGAGGAGGTCAAAGATGTAAGATATTTGGTGCTGATACCGCAAATCCGCCTGCTAAGTGTGGCGATTATAGCAAATCCTCCCTACAACGGTAGAGACACTTACGTGGGCAGATGTGGGCTTACGAGCTGATGGAGAACAAATCAAGAATTTGTAACGCAATCGTTCCGCTTGCCATGTCTGGCAGTTATAATAAGTGCTGCTTTTAAATTAACCTTAGTAGTCTTATTATTTGATTTATTAAAAGTCTTTCAATCAAATTAATTCACATCTGAATTTTGATTTCTTGGGCTTTAAGGTAAATATTTTTCGTTATAGTTATCTTTACTAAATGAACATTTTAAGCACTATTTGTTTAAAAAATAGTTGTATAATGTCAAAATAACGATATTAGTATCGATATCATCAGTTCCGGAATTGAAATATCGAAAAGGTTATTCCTAAATATTAGAGTCACAAATTTTGAAAATCTTATTTGATAGATTCCTCGGCTTATATTTTAGTTTTCATAGATGCGCTCTTTGTGATATTTCTTTTAATGAAGCTTATTTTACGCTCAAATATAACGGAAAACTTTTGAACTTGTAAAAACAAAAAGCTCTCTCTAATTATGTTGCGCAAAAGTACACCCTTTTAACGATGAAAGCTTTCGTGCATGTATAGCAGACATTAAGCTGTCAAGTCCTCTCCGTGTCATAACGATACGCGTCGATTGAATTTCGTATGTTGCGTTCTTCAAATTACTTATTTTCTATATAATTTGATGTATTTTTCATAAAAGTGATGTGACAAACCGTACAGTGACTGGGTAAGAATATCCACTAGTCCAAACCGTCCCATAGGTGTCGTATGGAGCGACAAATGGAACTAAAGTAAGAGATAGGCAGCAACGTCTTCCTAATGACATCTAGAAAATAAAAACTACAGTTGATGTGTTTGGCTAATATCCCCCCTAAGAGGCAATCTAATTGGAGGCCTCTGTTTAGCAGGAAACTTGTGATGGGTTGTGGTGATGATGTATATGATAATTTAAAGTAACAAACGAACTAACAGTAAGTGGCTAATGCAGCCCGTAGACACCTGCAGCCGATTTTAAGCGAAGAAAGCTACAGATATGTTGTCACCTCTGAGGAATAAGAAATAATAAGTAAGTAATTATACTGGATATTACCTTCAGACCGAAACAGCAGTGCAGGCACTGTTATCTGGTACCTGAAATCGTTCAACATCTAGCATTTAAATCCTCACGAATGTCATGTTTGTATTGTTATTATTTATTTAACGTTTACAAAATTTATCTTAATACTTTTGTTAATATAGTACCTTCCCG
Source organism: Parnassius mnemosyne (assembly GCA_963668995.1). Lineage (NCBI taxonomy): Eukaryota > Metazoa > Arthropoda > Insecta > Lepidoptera > Papilionidae > Parnassius > Parnassius mnemosyne. The sequence continues at coordinate 21,768,569 of CAVLGL010000083.1, forward strand.
TCCTACAGCTACAGCTACAGTGCAGTAGGATTTATTTTGTACAAGTAAAACATAAACGAGCACATAGTGTTTGCTGTTAGCCAAAGACACCTACAACGCAGATAGGGTATGGTTATTTGTTTGAATAACAAAGTAAAATGACGTTGAATAAAACTAATAAAATAATAATAAGATAATAATAATAAAATGACGTGTTATTATTTAGGTAACTACAATGGGAACTACGTGGTCCTTCACTGCTGGCCGTATAAGGAAGCTCAAAGTCGCTCAGCGAGCTATGGAGAGGGCTATGCTCGGCGTTACTCTGCGTGATAGACATAAAAAAGAGGATATCCGCTGTAGAACCAGAGTAACGGACTTAGCCCAAAGAATTATTTATTTATTTATTTATTTAAAACTTCATATACACATGTGGTATATAGGCGGACTTAGTGCCTAAGGCATTCTCTACCAGTCTACCTTGGGATGATGCAGAGATATAATGAAGTAGGAGTAATAAAAAGGTAATATGTTAATACTAAACTAAAATAACAAAAAAAAAATTGTAGCACATCGAAATAAAATACATAAGATATAAATGGTAATAAAAAATATAATATATATATAATATATAAATATATATATATATATATATATATATATATATATATATATATATATATATATATATATATATATATATATATATATACTTATAAAATAAATTATGATAAAAATAATAAGATAATAAAAATGTATATTACTTAAGTACAGATTAAAACGTCAGATGTATGTAAACTCATGAAGATATACAATTATAGACATAATCAAATAAAATATATATATTTATATATAAAATATATATAAACTATTACTATGATGAATCTGCCAATTTATTAGTTAAGTATTCCCGAACCTTCATCTTGAACGCGTAACGATTGCTAGCCGTCCTGATTTCGAGAGGTAGTGCGTTCCAAAGGAGAATAGATTGAATGTGGAAAGAAGAATGAACAAGTCCAAAGCTATGGGAGGGACATAGGAGAAGAAGGTTGTTCGTAGAGCGGAGGTTTCTCTCATGACTAGCGCTAAGCAACTGAAAGTATGGAGATAAGTAGGAACAGGAAGTTGGAGACATCAGGATAGAATAAAGGGTAGTGAGTGCACGCAAACTACGGCGTTGACGAATAGGTAACCATTTTAATTGAGATCGATACGTGGATACATGGTCATACTTTCGAAGATTGAAAATGAATCGAATGCAGTTATTCAGAAGACGGTCATATTTATTGAGAAGATCTGCATTCAGGTCGAAATAACACACATCACCATAGTCGATTAGGGGAAAAATTAAGCTTTGCACAAGCATTGCTTTGATTGCAGATGGCAGAAAATTTTTTAGGCGATAGAGAGAACGCAGGGTACCGGTAACTTTTTGGCTAACGGTCGTTGCTTGGTCTTTCCAACTCAAAGTAGAATCAATTAATAAACCTAGATCCTTCACAGTAGAACACAGTTGGATCTCAGTACTATTAAAAAAGATAGGAGGTAAAGCTACCGTTTTCAATCTATGAATCATCCGACGGCTACCAATTATTATGGCCTGACACTTCGAAGGGTTGACCATTAGGCCAAACCTGTCAGACCAGTTCTTAATATACTCAAGGTCCCTGTTAATTATGTCCACCGCTGTAGAAATATTGTCAATACTCGCTTGTGTGTACAGTTGCAAGTCATCGGCATACAGATGATACGCAGACTGAAGGTCTTGGGTAATGAGATTAATAAATATAGAAAACAACAAAGGAGATAATATGCGGCCTTGAGGAACACCAGCATGTAAGTCAAGCCAGCTAGATGATAGCTCATCGATGCGAACCGACTGCTGGCGACCTCGAAGATATGATGAAAACCAATCCAGTGCTTCGGGTGAGACCATTGAAAGGGAAAGGATGGAAATTAGAAGGTCATGACTGATGGTATTAAAGGCGTTCGAGAAGTCAACTAAAACCAACACAGTGACTTTAGTATCCTCTATACCTGCCCTAATATCACCAGTAACTTTCAGGAGTGCGGAAACGGTGCTATGACCGGGCCTAAAGCCAGACTGCAAGGGACTTAGTAAGTTATGACAGGAGATAAACTGCGAAAGTTGCTTGTGGACACAGGCCTCAAGGACCTTAGATAAGAAGGGAAGGATGGATATAGGTCGGAAATGATTGGGTAGAGTGGGATTTGTGATCTTTTGTAATGGAATAACGTAAGCCTTACGCCACAAAGAAGGAAAGTCACCAGAATCCAAGGAGAAGTTAATGATGTGCGAGATAACAGGGAGGATATGGTCAAGTATAGTAGTCGCAACCTACAGCATTAGATTTAATGGATAGGATTGTCTTCTTGATCTCATCCATAGCTACTGGAGAAAATTGAAAGAGATCAATATCGGGACGAGGTAAACCCATTAAGTGTTCAATAGTAAAACGCTTGGTCTGGTGATCAAGAGGACTGTTGGAGACAAAATGAAAATTAATATCATCCAGACCAATCGTCTTCTGAAACTCACAACGTTGTCGTTTACCGATACCTAAGGTTCCAAGGAACTTCCAGATATTAGCAGGGGAAGAAGATGAGATGTTACTAAGAATAAATCGGCGTTTGGCGTTGCGTATCATCTGATTGCACCGGTTCCTTGCAACTTTATAAAGAGTCCAGTTCTCATCACATCGATCTTTTCTAAATTTGCCAAAAGCCCGATCCCTACGTCTCATCGCAATTCGAACCCCAATCGTCATCCATGGCACAGGTGGACGCTTGAGCTTCACTTTTTTAATCGGAGCATGTACATCATATAGCCTAAGGATAGCTTCATTCAAAGCCTATCTTTTCGTCCACAGTGGATGCAGAAACCACGCTGTTCCAGTTTATTTTGGATGCATCATCATACAAAGTTTTTCAACGTCTAAGCGACCAAAACAACGCATGTGAAGAGTTTTAGCTGGAGGTTTAGGAGGTTTTCGGACGTAAGAAATGAATATGAGGTCATGATAGGAGAAAGCAGGTGCAAAGTGCTGACCGTGGGAGAAGACAAGAGAAGGAGCAGAGGTAAGGATTAAGTCAAGCCAGGTATCCTCTACATCAATATTGTGGTGAGTGGCTTGTAAAGGTAAAATGTAGAGACCAACCGACTCGACAATGTGAAGGAGCTTAGAGGAACGGGATGAGTGCGGAGTCAGGAGGTCTGTATTAAAATCGCCCATGATAATGTGATGTGAGTATTCGGACCCCAAGGATTCCAGAATCGTTTCAAGACTGGAGAAGTAATCGACAGAAGGAGGACAGTAAACAACACCAGGAATCAATTTAGCTCCTTTTACGCAAACTTCAAGGAATAGAAATTCTGCAGATGCAGTATAATAAGGGGAAGAAGAAGCTACAATTTTATAAGAGAAGTCGCAACGAAGATATATAGCGACCCCACCCCCTCTCGTATCAACTCGATCGTTTCGTATCAAACTGAAGCCAGAGAGAGGGTAAGAGGTAGAAGGAAGATGGGGCTTAAACCAAGTCTCCGAGATCAAGACGGCATGAACATCAGCGTCAGTGAAAGCCTCAGTCAGGTCACTGTAGTGACTAGGTACGCTTTGTGCATTAATGTGGCAAACATTAAACAAGGAGCGAGATTGTTCGAATTTACGTCGCACAAAATCCCCTAGCGTTTCAGTAAACGAGCAATAACTGTCATTTGATGAACAAAACTCGTTGGCAGAAAGAAAAGAATCATCATCGGAACTCATCTATATGTAATAGAATATACAAATAAATAAATAATATAGACCCAAATGGTAAGAATAAATAATATAGTATAATTAAAATTATAAAACGTAAAAAATAGTAATAATTTCGACTACAAATTGCTATCCCTGCACCACCCGCCAGCTAACACACTCCAAAATTAAAAGACTATTATAATACACAAAACGATAAAAATTGTTTTCAAGACAGCTACAACTAAACTAGTAAACTAAGGTACATTAAGAATACTGATAATAAATAACATTAACTTAGAACAATTAAAAAGTATCATAGAAAAGTGTCTCATAGACGACATATATACTGTGGCCAAAAGACTTTGTATCCATGGTCATGCTAAAGTGGCAATGGGTTGGCCATATAGCTCGAAGAACCGACAACCGATGGGGAAGAAAGGTTATCGAGTGGCAGCCTCGTACTGGCAGGCGAAGTGTATGGCGCCCCCCGCTAGATGGAGTGACGACTTGGTAAAACATGCAGGAAATCGATGGATGCAGACCGTGACCGTGTTTTGTGGCATTCCTTGGGGGAGGCCTATGTTCAGAAGTGGACTTGTGAAGGGCTGTAATGATGATGATGATGATGAATGGGAAGACAGACTTCAATAAATTTTACATTACTACTATTGCCCTTAAAATTCAATAAAACATTACACTGTGTACCTCCTCCCAACTCCTACCAACAAAAAGTCATCTCTTATTCCTGAAAATGGACATATTATGTGTTTTAAATATATCATTCACATCAGCATACACCCGAAGCGGGTTGATTGTTTTGTATGAAACACCGAAAAATTTTAAATAGAAGATTAAACAAAAATATTGAATGTATTTGAAAATTATACAAAAATTAAACACATTATTTATTGCCATTAACCCTATTAACATTGTTAAGAAGAGCATCTAGAGCATATTCCACCTAAAAGCCCATTCAATAGTTTTATAACACAAACTTTTCTATTATTTTTGCGATATTTAATAATATGACTTCAAAGGATTGGAAACACTCTGGCCTTTATATGAATACTAGAATTTAGGATGAATTCTTGAAGGAATGAAGAATGATTTCAGTACCTGAGCATTGCATTTATTGAGCTATTCAAAGTCGCAAATATTCCGCGCAACGTGATTTACATACCTAAGATTCTTAACATCTCAATAACGAAATAGTTTGGAATTTCGGTCGAATAGAACTATACGCGAGTTTAACTCCGTTCATTAAATATCATTCAGTACAGCCTATCAAAACTCCACTGCTGAATTTAAATAAAACTAATTTTAGAGATTTTATCGCGTATATTAACTTATTTTATATTACCAACGTTTTAACTTTACGTTTTAATCGTTTTAATTTTTTTTTTAATCTAGAGGTATCCGTGGTTAACTTACGTTGGGACGTCATATACCTCAGTCCCCCCCCCCCCCCCCGTGACCATGCGTGCTGTAAAGTGCTCGAAACGTCGCGTAAATATAAGAAATCCACTGCTGAACATAAGCTTCTACCGTAGATTGCCTCATAGGCGGGATTTGCTATAGTTGTCTAACTTTTGAGTTGTTATCTTTTATTTTTATTACTTTCCTACTAATATAATAGTCCTTAGTAAATTAAATTTCATATTGACGCCTCGTTAACGCAATAACTAAACGTTTGGCTGCGGCACTCCTGGGCTGCGGGTCCAATACCGCATGGATTAGGTGTATAAATAGCCTACAAACAGCAGCGGTTTAAATGTCGACAACGCCCTAGGCTAGCCCCTTATAGGCACCTGGTGACCATATATTACAAATTGTATCTACTTATTTTGCAAATAAACTATAGACGTAGTAGTTGTAAACTATATACGTAGTAAACGGGGCGCGTTTTGGAAGCTCAATATCTCTACAGAAAGTATATTTTATTTTATTTTAACCAAGTTTTACTTAATTCTGTCATTTAAAAACTTTCGGGAATGCCTTAAGGATAATCTGCTACTGCATACAAATAATTGTTCCGCGTCTGGATGCTTTTCTACGTGCAATTTATGAATATGTTAACCTTCACGATACACGTTAACATCTGAGGTAAATAAAAATATTAAGAACTTTAATAAAATTCTTATATGTTACTTTACGAACACATTAAATTTTACAGTATAATAAAAATGTATTAAAAGTAACAGATGTTAGCTACCATGAGATAGTTTATAACTGAAATACCATTTGCAATCCATTAGATCGTTACTAGATCTATTTACTATCTGCAAATTGCTTCTGAAATAGTTGCGACTTCTTATAATATCATTTTTTGTTTTGGATCTACATCACAATATTTAACGAGTATTACTTTAGTTTATCTTTAATATTTAATGCCCAGCAGTTGGACGTATAAAGGCCGAAACTTGCTTTAATATATTGCAGTAATATAATATGGTAATGAAGTTAAGGTCTCTCATCTGTCGTAGTTATCGAAAGAGGAACTTTAAAAAATATCAAAAAAGGTATAATGGACTCTGATAGATTTTAGAATCTCATTTACGGAAATTCCCACACCGAGAGCTGCTCAGCAATTAACATTTATGAGCTGCGTAACTGGTAGAGCCACGCTGGAGCAATATTATGGTTGAGGCACGAATGAGTCGGTACGACCGGGGAACAATGTAATAGCATAACACCCTATAACAATGTACTAGCGTAAAGTTGCAGTTTAATTCCACTGTGTTTAATAAAGCGAGTGCACAGAACCGGAGAGCTTTTGTACTGCTAACGAGGCATTCTATGTTAGTCTTTAGGAAAGACAACGTATCTGTATTTTGGTTTTTAATTGAGGATAGATGTCGGTTTCTTAGGCCTCAGCATCCATTTACCATCAGGTTAACTATGTTTTCCCGCCTGTTTGTCACTATTTTTCTATAAACAAAATTACGATGTGTTTATTTCTAAACAACGACTGGCTGAGAATTTAAATGACTGAAAAGTGAGAAAGAAGCTCTCCATCACTTATTTTAGTTTCCCTCTGTCGCCTCTTACGACACCCACGGAACTATATGGGGCTAGTGGATATTCTTACACCACCACAACACGGTTACGTGGCACCGACATATTATGGTGGCATTTTAGTTTTTAAAATCCGATTTCGATTATTTATATCGTTTGTATTTATCACTTATAATTTAAATTTTTTTGTATAATATTTACCGTGTGGTGGCTCTATAAGGAAATCTACTACCACATAACGTCCCGTGGGGTGTCCTAAGAGGTGACAGAGGGAAACAAACCAGGAGATGGGCAGCAGCGTCGTCCTCATAATTAATAAAACTAAAAAACTCTATTTGCCAACCTACCAGCCAAGCGTGGCAATTACGACAAATATCTCCCCTATGAGTCAATTTATGGGGGAGGCCTATCTTCGGCAGTTGTCTTTTGATAGGCCGCATCGTTAACCGTAACGGTATCTCATAATGTAAATATTGTTTTGTAACTGAGAATATAGTTCCTTTCTTACTTTCTTTTTTTTTTTTAAATCAAGCAATGGTATTTGTAAGAAGTTGTTATAACTTAATATGCTTATTTTCGCGTAAAGAAAGAAAATTATGTGAGCTGCCCAGTTTGAAAGGGGCCTCACACCCTCTCTTCATCATCATCATCATTACAGCCCTTCACAAGTCCACTGCTGAACATAGGCCTCCCCCAAGGAATGCCACAAAGCACGGTCCTGAGCCACCTGCATCCATCAATTTCCTGCATATCTTACCAGGTCGTCACTCCATCTAGTGGAGGGACGCCCAACACTTCGCCTGCTGGTACGAGGCTGCCACTCGAGAACGTCTTTTCCCCATCGGTTGTCGGTTCTTCGAGCTATATGGCCGGCCCATTGCCACTTCAGCTTACTAATTCTTTGGGCTAAGTCGGTTACTCGGGTTCTACTGCGGATATCCTCTTTTTAATGTCTATCACGCAGAGTAACGCCGAGCATAGCCCTCTCCATAGCTCGCTGAGCGACCTTGAGCTTCCTCATCCGGCCAGCAGTGAAGGACCACGTCTCATTTCCGTATGTCATCACTGGCAACACGCACTGGTTGTACAGTCTCGTTTTCAAGTTTTGAGGTATACCTGACGAGAAGATGTGCTGTAATTTCCCGAACGCTGCCCAACCGAGTTGAACACCCTCTCTTAATTGCGTGCATTATACCCGTCACTACCAATCACAGTACCACCACTCCCAAAACCACCACCGCACACCATTTTCGGTAATACGACACGTGTTTCGCCTCTACACGGGACGTCTTCAGGTGAAGTAAACTCTGCGGAGGCTGGCCGCACAGTGGTATTTGTTTTCGAGAGTCTATTTTCTTTTTAGAAATGTATCATGATTAATAAAGTTAAAAGACCCTTTACGTCGACCTTTCAATTTTACTACAGTATAAAATATGGACTGGCTTACTCCAGCGACACTCATCTTTGTCATTTTTTCAGCTTTTATGAGTGCATAGCCCACCTGATAATAAATAGCTTAATGGAAATACGTTACCGAAGTGTATCGATTTCTATTTCGTTTCCTTATAACATGAAGATATTTTGTTACATCAAACAACATTTAAATTTGGCGGTTTCGATTAGAACGAACATTCAAGAATACATGAATGGGGCATGTTCTAGCAGCGCTGAGGTGTATTACCTCCCAATATTACCCTCACAAGAATAAGCGAAGAATTGTGCACTACTTCAATAATCATTATAAAAATTTAAGAAGTTTTAACTATATTTTACTTTATAATACGCAAAAAAGCGAAAAGGCGGTCCCACAAGATGGAGTTACGACCTGGTAAAAAATTATAGTAGTCGATATATGCAGGAGACTCCAAACCTTGCTTTGTGGCATATTGTGACTTTTGTGGAATAAGATTCATATAAATACATTTAGAGGAAGGAAGCCGTAGTAGCTCAGATGGTTAGCGCTCGCTGTAAGCTTCACAGTACTCGAGCAACCCGGGTTCGATCCCCGCCGGCACCAATGAAAATGTTATTTGCAATTTTAAGTGCTGATTTACCACGTGCTCAGCGGTGTATGAAAACATCGTGAGCAAACCAACATGTCTGAGAAATAAGAAAAAAAATATTTCGAAGACATGTGAAGTTCGCAAACACGCATTGGGGCAGCGCGGCGGACATTTCCTTGCCCTAAAACAATCTCAGAAATGAAAGGAGGCCTGTGCCCAGCAGTGGGACGTAAATAGGCTGCAACTTTACTTTAAATACATTTAGGAACATCATAGGAATAATTAAAATGCATTAATAAGCATAAAATTCATATATATTCATTCCGAATATTGAGTTTTATAGTATAGTAAAGGCATAATATTGTCTTTAATAAAATCTTTAAATTTATAAACACTCTGCTTAAAATATTCAAAATGTATTAAATAATAAATTTTGTTTACGTTATTGAAAAGGAACAAACATTACCATATTCGTTACCCGAAAAACAGTTATAAACTGATGTCATGGGACATTATCCTAACTGTGCAGCAATTACGGAGAATAGCTAAAATTGTGACAATAACAGGGATGACAGATTTCTTAAGAAGCTTTGATGACATCACTAAACAAGATGAAGGTCGTGAACCTTACTATAATGAGAAAAAGCGAAAATTTAATAATAATACAGAGCAAACACAAAGGAATACAACAATCATACAAAACAAGGCGTAAACCCGATGAGAGAAAAAGAAGGTTAATGAAGTGCATTAAATACAGGTCATTAATGACCAACCTGATGATTGTCTCCAGAGCCAAATTTAGAATTGTAGAGGCGAACAAATTCCCGGTTCGATCTCTTACAATGTTAAAGGGAAAAAAGCATTAAATATATTATTAAAGCTGGGTTGGCAGTTGATCAGGTAACCCATGCGCTAATAAAAGATAACACGTATTACGTGACTAAGATGAGTGTCGTTGGAGTAAGCCAGTCGATATTTTCCGCTGTAATAAAATTGAAAGGTCGACGTAAAGGGTCCTCTTTAAGTTTATGAATCATGCTATATACTACTACTACATACAAAACAATACTCACGTGTGATACCGTTACCGTTACCGATACGACTTATCAAAAGTCCACTGCTGAACATAGATTGAATCATAGAGGAGATTTTTTCCATAGTTGCCACGCTTGGCAGGAAGATTGGCAACTACAGTTTTTTTTGGAACGAAGTTCCTTATCAGACGGTACGGGCTTGGCGGATGGGAGCTAGGCGACAAAAAGTGTAAGGTTTTTTCGTCACTACCCCTTGTGACATAGTGTTTTTTTTTATAGGATAGGGTGACAAACGAGCACCCAGTCCACCTGATGGTAATTGGTTACTGTGACCCATAGACATCTACATCTATCCTCAATAAAGACTCAAGATGCAGATGCGTTGTCACCCGTGAGGACTACGATGGAATGCCCCTTTGCCAGTAAAAAGGATCTCCGGTTCTCTACACTCACCATACGAAACAGCAGCGTTAAGCTGCTATTTTACGATGGTTTTCTAGACGTAGACGGCCTTGGCGGCGAAACGAGGAAGTGAGATGGAATAATATCCATCTACCTCGCACTTTTTCTTATCTTGTCATGAAAGAAATATTATTTTATTTCAAATGACACTTCATTTTAATAGACGCTAGTAATTCATTTATTTGTATTTGTTAATCAATAATATATATCTATGTTTATCAATAATAATATACTACGCAAGGAGCTTCGTTTCAACCGAGTGTTCCACGATACTCACGCATTTTTTATTTTAAGTTGTTATTAAGAATACGCTGCTGCCCATCTCCTGGTTTGTTCCCCTCTGTCGCCTATTACGAAACACATGGGACGATATGTGGTAGTAGATTTTTATACATATATAAAAAAAATTATGAATATATATTAATACAGCCGAAATAAATAATCGATTGTGCATTTGAACAACTGAAATGCCACCGATTGTTGACGCCATTTATATTGAAGTAATGATATACGAGCATACAGGACACCTCATGGTAAGTAAATGCTGAGATTCATAACAATGTACATCTATCCTCGATTAAAAATAAAATTAAGATACGTTGTTACCCCTGCAATGCCTCGTTATTGGTTAAAAGGGTTTCTACTTCACGTCATTTACGGTATGAAGCACAGCAGCATTATGCTGCTATTTTACGCTGACATTCTGTGTATGCATGGTCCTTCTAAACGTGCTGCGTGACTGACTGCAATAAATTATACTATAGCATGACTCTACCACCGTAACAGTGTTGTGGCGGTGTAAGAATATACGCTACCCCCATATCGTCTCGTGGGTGTCGTATGAGGAGACAGAGAGAAACGAAAACAAGATATGGACAGTAGAATCTTCCTGATAAAAGCTGGGTAAAAATAAAAAACTGCCGTTGCCAACCCGCCTGCCAAGCGTGGCAACTATAGCAAAGTTCTCCCTATAAGGCAATCTATGGTTAGGCCTATGTTCTTCAGTGAACTTTTATAGACTGAAATAGATAGTACAGTGACTCTACCACGTACAGTGATAGAACACTGTCTACATTGAATATAAAAGTATTAGCATTTTACTTTTTTATCGCTAAACATCCATTAAATTAATCAAAGTAATTAAACTTTAAGCCAAAATGAAATAATAAACTAAGTACTCAGGTTTGCTGTTTTCAGTTCATTAATTTTTTGATGAATAATAGTATAAGAATAAATGTGCCTCATCTTTTTGGCCCTCTTTTATACCTGACCGTATTGGCCCTCTTTTAATCTAAAAAATATAACAATAAGGATTGAAGGGGGTATTACAAAACGTCAAATGACTCTCTCTATAAAAAAAATGTAACTGAGTTCTAACGAATTCCAGTTTTCGCTACATAAAACAAGGTCTGCTTCAGTGGACTAATATTTTCGGACATTCCTCTCCGTAGATTAAAGTTATTTCAGTAAACATTTTTGTGGCATGTTGTTAAGGCAAGTCATTAGCAAACATATTTTTTATAAATACATTTTGTTTATAAATACATTTTTAATACAATAAAGGACCGTGTGTCACGTTCACATAGTCCACCTGATGGTAAGTGCTAAGGCCTATAAAAACCAATATATATCCTTGATTAAAAACCGAATGAAACCATTCCTAAAGACTAATATAGAATGTCTCGTTACCAGTACAAAAGGTCTCCGGTTCTGTGCATTCGCTATAATATGAAACACTGGCATTAAACTGCAATTTTACGCTAGTAAATTGTTATAGAGTGTTATGCTAGTACATTGTTCCCCGACGGTCGGACCGACTCATTCGTGCCTCAACCATAATATAGCTCCAGCATGGCTCTACCAGTTCAGCAGCTCATAAATGTTAATTGCTGAGCATCTCTCGGGTTAGAAATTCCATAAATGAGATGGTAAAATTGTCATCTATCAGAGGCTTTTACCTTTTTGACATTTTAGAAAGTCGGCTCTTTCGATAACTACGACAGATCATAGACGCTCTAACGCCACAATATATTACGCCAATATAATTTTGAAGTTATATATTTAGGCAATATATTATGTTAAAGCAAGTTGCAGCCTTTATACATCCCACAGCTGTGCACAGGCCTCTTCAGATTTTTGAAAATGTTATGAAGTAATGAGTACGCCGCACCGCCCCAGTGACTGTACCTGTACCGGAAGAAATAAGATTTCTCCGGCATTTTCCATTGTTGGCATTTACAACATCTTCAAGATAAAATGTGGTAATGGATTATTTTACACCGTTACCCCACGGCATATTGAATATCAGATATAAACTAAAGAAATTCTTGTTAAAAATCACGATGTAGCTCTAAAAATATCCAAACGAGATATAAATAAAGTCACAACAATTTCAAAAGCAGTTAGCAGAGTGATTAGGTCAAGGAACGATCTGATGATTTATAAATGGTAATTCAGTCGTAAACTTTCTCATGATAGCTAACATCTGTTACGTGGCAGACAAATCTAAATACCTTTTTGATTGTACTGTAAAACTTAATGTGTTCGTAAAATAACTTAAAAAGAATTTTAATAAACTATATTAAAATCGTAATTACCCCAGACTTTCGCCGGAATCGTAAATGTTTCTCATATACATATAAATTGCTCAACGTCAAACAACCAGACGAGCATATAGTATCTTTAAGCTATTTATACACTTAGTCCGCTTTAACTATTGCGTCAATGAGCCATCTATATGAAATTAATTTTCTAAGGACTCTTATAGTTTTTATAACCTACGGAAGGGACCTATGTTTAGCAGTGGACTTATGATACTGAATGATACTCGTAATTAACGAAATACTCAGAAACAGAATCAGTAAACTGAGTTAAGCTCGCTTATAGTTCTATTCGGTCCAAATTCCAAACTATTTTGCTGTTGAGATGTTAAGAATCTTCGGTATGTCAATCACGTCGCGCAGAATATTTGCGTCTTTGAATGGCCCGATAAATATTTTATTCTCTGACGCTGAAATGTTTCTCCATACCTTCAACCATTCCCCTAAATTCTAGTATTCAAGTATAGACTAGAGTGTTTCCAATTCTTATGAAGTCATGTACTTAAATATCGTTTAGAATAGTTTGTGTTATAAAACGATTGGATCAATTTTTAGGTAAAATATTATACTTTAGATGCTCCTAACAAAGTTAATAAGGTTAATGGTAATGAAATAATGTTTTTAATTATTCGTTTTTTTATTTATTTTTTTAAATAAAAAACGTCATCGCCGCACTAGGATTTTCTCCTGTGTCCTCGAATGTACGCCGCTGTGAATTATATATATATATATATATATATATAAAGTAAATAAGAGATGACTTTTGTTGGTAGGAGTTGGGAGGAGGGACACAGTGTAATGTTTTATGGAATTTTAAGGGTAATAGTAGTAGCGTAAAATTTCTCTTATTGTAGTTACCTAAATATTAATACGTCATTTTACTTTGTTATTGACACAACGAACTATGTGGTGGAAGCGCAAGAAAATCCATGTACACTATTTTATATTGTGGGAATTGTATTGTAAGATATGCCATGCTGCAGTTATATTATGTTTGTAGCAGGAATGGGTCGGCTTGACCGAGGCAGCAGGAACACGCTCTAACAGAATACCAGCGTAAAATAGCAGCATTAAAGTAAAATAGCAGCTTAATGCTGCTGTGTTGTTTCGTATGGTGAGTGTTGAGAATCGGAGACCATTTTTACTGGAAACGAAGCATTCCATATTACTTCTCAGGGGTGACGAGGCATCTGCATTTTGATGTGTATGGGCCACAGCATCCACTTACCATCAGGTGGAGTGTGTGCTCGTTTGTCACCCTTATTCTATGAATATAATATAAAAGATGGATGAAGGGAAACTAATTAGGAAATAGGCAGCAGCATTTGATGACTAAAGATGAAAAAACAGGTGGTTGCCTACCAGCTTGCCAAGCGTGGCAACTATGGCATATATCCACATATGAGGCAATCTATGGAGGAGGCCTTTGTTAATGCAGTAGCCACTTACCATAAGGTGAATTGTTAGTTCGTTTGTTAGTTTATATTATCATCACTGCAGCCCATTAAAAGTCCACTGCTAAACAAAGGTTTCTAAATAGATAACCTCCAAGGGGGATAAGGGCCATAGTTAACAACTGTAATTTTTATTTTCTAGATGTCATTAGGAAAATGTTGCTGCATCTTCTGGTTTGTTTTTCTTTGTCGCCCCATATACCGTAACTACACGGCTTGTCACATCAATTTTATGAAAAAAAAAATAATTATAGAATATAAGTAATGTGAAGAGCACAACGTAGTACGAGATTCAACCGACGCGTATCGTTATGACACGGAAAGGACTTGACAGCTTAATGTCTGCTATACATGCACGAAAGCTTTCATCGTTAAAAGGGTGTAATTTTTTCGCAGGGGAATTAGGGGGAGCGTTTTGTTTTTATAAGTTTAAAAAGCTTTCCATTATAATCTGGGTATAAGATAAGCTTCAGCAAAAAAATATTACAATGTCCCCATCGTGGCTCTACCATATACTCAGCCCATAAATGCTGGGTGTGCGAGGAATCTTTCATATAATCCAGGCATGCATTCCGAAATTTCAAAGTTAAGTGAAAAGCTTAAAAGTTAATATAATTTATAGCCAGGCTAAAAGCTCAGACTAACAAAGTAACTTTAAGTACATTTAAGTGACGCAAAAACCATGCTTAACTTATTGTAGTAATGATAATTTGAAAATGAATTAAGAAATGAATTAAGGTTCAAATGTATGCGTGAGTGCATTTACTCACAATAAGTTGGGTATGGTTTAAGCGTCACTGGAAATGTACGTAGTGTTCTATCTTTCTTTGTTGGTCTGAGAATAAAAGAGGTAAGTTTGTTACATTATTTTTGCGTGGTAGTGTTATGTTGAAGCTATGTTATGGTCGTGGCACGAATGGGTTGGCCCAACCAGGGAAGGATCACCCTCGCCCAGAATACCAGCGTAAAAAAGCAGCTTAATTCTGCTGTTTCGTATAATGAGTGTAAAAGACTGGAGACCATTTTGATCACAGATAATCAATGATTGATGTAGACCGCCTTGACGCTGACACCCGGATTTGGCGGGGAGCTTAGTAGCCGTGGCTTGGTCGGTGAGTCCTATTATTCGTTATAACGTATCGCGCCGAATTATTAGTGCTGCAGCCACTTTCTTAAATACTGAACTCGTTTTTCACTATAGCTGAAGAGTACCTTGGCCCAATTTTAGTTTAGGTCTATATATTTGATTTATATAGCTAAATATAGCGTGGCTCCACCCGTTTTAAAACCTTAAGCTGTTTTGTAAGATTTTTTAATAAAAACAACTTAGCAGTGTGTAGAATACATGAATACATATTCATTTAAATTATACAAGGCGTGTTTATGTCACAGACCAAGGGTAAATAACCAAGGTAAGCCTCCTTAATCCTTAAGCCTGTTCAACGTTTGACTCGTAAGATTAGTGCGGGGGAGCATTTAGTAGAACACAAATCAAGGACCGTTAAGGTTGTTTGTGATAGATTTATAGTCCGACTTTTACATAGGGTGATCACGTCTCTGTGCTAATTTTACGGCACAAATGATCTAAAGTTACACAATTTAGGTAAAAAATACTAGACACCTGGTTAATTACTTCATACGTTTCTTTCATTTTATCTTCTTTGCAGGCAGATAGATGCACGTAGTAATGGATGTCTCGGACCTTTTAGGCTACTACCTGTCCCCGGCCTGAGTATTATCAGGCCTGTCTCACTCCGTGCTTTAAGCGTGAAAATATACCTACGGTGTGCAGCCGCCTACATGAGGCCAATTCCGTGAGGTTGTAACGCGCGCGCTTGCCTTACGTTAACAAGAAATTATTTTTCTCTTATAAGTATTTAGACACTTTTGATATTTATTTTTGAGTTTTTATTCAAGTATGGCCTCTCAAAAAGCCAACAGGTACTGTGTACGATGCAACTGCCCGATCAGCATTTTTGCCTCATATGCTTATTTTATTGTTCATCGAATCAGTTCACATAGCATCGCCACACAGCGTGTTCGTGTACTCATCATTTGCTATTAGCAGTTTTTAAATATATTTTCTATTTTACCTCAAGTAGCATATTTTATTTATATTATCAGCAGTAGCATCTTAGGTGTAACGCACATACTGCATAGCATGCGAGTGCTTAAATAACAATAGAAACGTCGACTTAACATTTTTTAGTGTTCCTAAGAATAACGAAAGGTAAGATATTATTATATATATGTAGGTCTAGATAATTTGGTACCTAGTTACTGACGCCATAGTTACAGATTTATTATTTTATTAGCGACCCGATCACAGCTTCGCTTCGATTTTTTCGCGTATAATGCCAATAACCTTAAAAAAGTTCAGTGTAAGTTGACCTCCCAGTACTAGTGACTGTCTACTAATGCAAGATCAACATAATATACTGTATATTAGTTTAACACTTGGTCGACAAAAGAAAGATATTGAAAATAGCAGCACTTCTCATGGCCACTCTTTCATTAATAATGCTGTCACGTGTCGCATGTATGTAAATAATAAAAAATGTGAATCAGAGAAGTGACTGCTCCGTAGCACAGTGGCTCAGTAATGAGTTGCAGCGCTAACGGCCGCGGGTTCGAATCCCGCACGGAACAAGTATTTGTATGGCCTACAAATAATTGTTCTGAGTCTGGATGATTGTCCTTGTGAAATCTATATATGTAAACTGCCCCCGCCGCGATACAGGAGAAAATCCTAGACAAGTAATGAGATTAAATATTTTGTAGAACCGATTTCAATATAAAAAGTAACTCCAAAACTTCTAGTCAGATCTTGATCTAATTTAAATGGGATATATAAATTATAAGCACCAGTTTTAAATAAAAAAAAAGAATCATCAAAATTGGTTCACCTAGAAAAAAGTTCTGAGGTAACATACAAAAAAAAACACAGTCGAATTGAGTATCTCCTCCTTTTTTTGAATTCGGTTAAAAATGGTAAGTAGGTAAATTACCTGAGTTTCAGAGACGTTCACGTTGTTATAATCTTAATTTTTCTATATGTTGCATATTAACATTCCTCACATTGAACAATATTATTCTAATTAGCAAATTACTAATACATTGCATATCACCACGGTGTATTCTATAACCAACTAATATCAGAGGATTCAATTTGTTTTCTCACAACACCTAACCCTACAGTAGGAGCGACTTTAACAAAGGCGCATAACGTACTAAGTGATACAGACTCTCGCACGCGGACGTAATGTTCATTTTGATTTAATAGGCGCGCCGCATTAATTTTTTTTTTCGAATATTTAATCGGCAGGCTATTTTAAACAAGATCGTATCCGAGGCGTGCCAAGTGTTATGAGCATTAGCGACGTTGTAACTAGGTTTAATCTTGCAAGTTTGCTATCAGAGAGTGATCCTTCTGTTATTGTACTATTATTTATTCTGTGGTATTATTACGTCTGGCGTAAAAGGAATGGGTATACAGTCATCTATCCCAAGCCATAAGATATGGGGTAATAGATTCTATTACACCGTTATCATACGGCATATGTTCAATATACATAAAGCATCAAAATTGAACAAAAAATGAAAGGTTGTTTTACACTCTACACATACGAATCGTATTTTATAAGTAACATAAAAATACTATAAATTTGTATTGCCCAGTGGTAACATTATTGTTAAATTCATTTATTCAAAGTTTTATCTTTAAAAATTTTTTTTTCTTGAGATTTCTATAAGAGGATCTCTTGCTAAGCTCGTTAATTCTGCAATATGAACTTAAAAAAAATTGTTACAGCCGAAATTTGAAACAGCAGAAATTTTATATGAAATTTATTTATTCTCCTTCTTTCCTAAATACTTACCTAATTATATTTTTATTTTATCAACGGAAAAGTACACAATACAATTCTTTTAAATGTAATGTATATGTGTAAATTAGAAAATTACGTGTAGCATTATCTTAAAATATTTCTTTCTCACTTCTAGTTATTACAATATCTAACTTGGTTCAGTAAAGACTTTTTATTGTTCAATTCGTCTATTATTTTAGTTAGATTAAATACCTGGTATCAAAATATTGGACACGGTATAGCCTCGTATTGTCCTTTTTAAGATATAGTAAAAAAAACTAAAGTTAAAGGTTTTATAAACGTCCCTGATAGTCCTGTAGTTAGCATTGGAGCGTTTAGAGGCATAGGTCCAATATTACCATTGAGAAACGGGACATTCTTTAAAATACAGGTCAGTTGGTCAGCCTACTTTTTCATGCGAGCGATTCTTGTAAATATGTAATGGGTTTTTGGCACTGGCTTAAACGATTTAGATGGAATTTTGTATTTAGATTAAGTTTTACTTTTCGAATTTATTTAGATAGGTGTCATTCTTAGAAAAAATTTTTTATTTAACGCTGAGCGATGCTCGATCGTCTTGTTACTGATAATTAATTTAGTTAAACAAATTTAACGAAACTTACTGTAGTTAGTAACATCTGGAATGCAGTAAGTGATGAAGAATAATATCCTTAAACAAATTACTGGTACCCTGCCAACTTTAGCTAGAAATAAACTAAGCGAAATCACCTGGCAACGGATTATCATGAGTAAACATAAAAATCGCGTGTTACGGCAACGTGGGCCCTGTTAGTTGGCTGCTGGTTGCCGATAAAGCTGATTGTTTTTTTTTTATTTTGTTATTGACTTTTTGTCTATCTCTGGTGTCATTTCTAGTCAGCAACAAGATCTATGACAAACCGTGTTCTACTGTAACAGGGACATAGGTAGACAATTTAGTTTGTATCTACCAGTTGCCAGGGTTAGCCAATTCATAGCTTTTCTTACACTGTTTTCCAACAAAAAAAATCAAACAATTAGCAACAAATTTTAACCTACTGTTTGACTCAAATATCATTGATTTTTGCTAGTTAACTGCTAGCTTATGCTACGGTAATATTCCACATTCTTTTCCAAATTTCAATGCCACTTGCGCTGGTTAAATTTATGAATGTGAGCAGTTTTAGCGTTGTGTCTCGCGTGCACTTTTTCAGGTGTCAGCCAGGATTTAAAAATGCATAAACTTTGTAAGTTGGGTTTTGTATAACAAAGGCTTTTAGGATTATTTATTATATTATGGACTCTGCATATTCTGAAGTACTTTATAAAATTAAGGGAATTTATTTTCGAACGAAATGTTTTGTAGTTTTATCGCTATTTTCTAAATGGTGTTTAAATGTTTTATGTGTAAACAAAAAGCCCACAAAGATTAACTTCATTTTCCTAAATCTAAAAGTAATGTTCCACATAATAACGAGACGCTATTAGGGTTAGGTCATTAATTTGTTCGTTTTATTTTTACAATCACTTGAATTGTTGCAAACGATCTTGACTTACTTAAGGAACGTTCCGACGCTACCCTATATAAAAAGGGTAGCGCCGTAATGTAAGTACCTTAATATGAAAGATGTAAACGTTAATTGTCTAAAACTCTCTGATACAAATATGTGATATGATGTGAATGTGAAAGTCGTGTGATGGTGACGAAAAAAATGGCATTATCCAATTTACTCCCGTGGGCGACTATGGCAAATATCAAAAAATTCTTATGGCTTCCGATGGATAGCGGTATAACCTCATTAGACTGGCGACAGGCAGCAGCGAAAAAAGTGCGAGACGTCTGGTATTGCATTCGTCAATTCGTCTGCCAAGTGTCACCACAGACAAATCCTCACACTGGAAGCGGCCAGTATCGAAAACAATCACTAACAATTATTCTAAGCAAAAAGGAACTCTTATGATGTTTTCAATATTCTTAGAAATAAATTTAATAATTCGTCCAAAATGGGATGGGGTGGCGGTGTAAGAGAATCCATCAGCCCCATTTTGTCCCGTGGATGTCGTAAGTGACTGCTAAGGGAAATGCCATTAAGATGGCAGTACAGTTAGCTTATTTTACTCCAAGCGTGAAGTATCCAGGCCTGCAACGGGCTGCAGCGGCAAAGTTGCAAGGCGTTTGTTACTGCGTCCTTCAATTCATATGCCAATCGTGACGATTAAGGCTTATCCTCCCTACAACAGGAAAGTCCCATGTCCAGCAGTGGCCTATTATGATAATGACAAAACATGATGACAAAATAAATGTAAAAACGATTAAATTATGGAGAAAATGTGAAAATAATAACTTTCGGTTTACGGTTACGGTAGTATATAAAATTTCGCAGTGTAAAATGCAAAAGATTGCTAAAATCTACAGGAGTTGATTGAATGGTACTAGATAAAGTAGAAATAGCGGAATAACAAACATTTTCAAAGTTCTGGCTACATGTATGATTTGTTTAAAAAAAATAAAACAATGTTGTTCCATAGATATCCAACTAATGGTTATTATAATTTTAAGGAATTTATGGATGATAATAACCGCTGGAATTGAGGTGATGGCTAACAAGCTATTTCTAATTTCTTGTGTTATTAATTGTGTAACATACATGATTGTAAGCTGTTATTTTAAAAAACAAGTCTCGCTGGGTTTCTTGCTGGTTCTTCCCAGGACAGAGGTTGTTTTTCAAACCAGTGGTAATTAAACAAAAGCGTGACTTTCAATAAGTATTATTGATAATCTATATTGAATAAAAAAGTTTCTGTTTCTGTTTCTGTACATGTGTAATATGTATTCCAGCAACAGTTCATTCAAAAACTAATTAATATTCTAGTGAAGAGACATAAGTACTTAGTAAAAAAGAAACGTTCTTGATTAGCCATTATAACTAGAGCCGTAAGAGTTTATTACAATTTTCATTAATTCATGTTGGTAGAATTTGAGCAATATATTGTTACTTAGATATTTTGCAAATTTAGCAGTATTTGTTTAGTTAAAAGTATACTGTGAAAAGCAATAATAATAATTATTATTATTATTAATGCACAATAATATGCATATATAATAATAAAAATTATATTTTTTGCCATGGAGCTCCATGGGAGGTTCTACAAGGCTCTACATGAACCTTTCGTAGATACGGTCGCCTCCCTTCACTGGCTACGCTTCGGTGACCTCTTTGGGGAAACCGAGGGTTTTGTCTGTGCGATACAGGATCAGGTTATTAGGATCAACAACTATCGGAGATACATCCTAAATCATAGCGTCGTCGACATCTGTCGAGCTTGGCGCCATCCCGGTGAGTCACTTACGCATGTCATCTCTGGTTGTTCGGCTCTTTCTGAGTACTTGCACAGACACAATCTAGTAGCCAGGATTCTACACCAGGAGCTCGCTCTGAAATACGGTCTCGTGGGTCGGAAACTGCCTTATTGTGTGATGTCGGAAGCCGTGCCCGAAAATGACCGCGCCAGGCTCTACTGAGACCAGGCCATCATCACAGACAGAACTATTATTGCGAATAAGCCTGATATTGTGCTGATAGACCGGGCACAGTCAAGGATATATTTGGTTCGATATTACCATTACGTATGACGGGAACCTCGTGAAAGCCGAAACAGATAAGAAAACAAAATATCTGGACCTGGCACACGAGGTGAACGACATGTGGGGTGGTCTGCCGACCGAAATTATTCTTGTGGTCGTATCTACGAACGAGCTGATTCCGGTTAGCCTCTCGGGTTATTTGAGGTGTCTGGGACTCTATTACGGACCGCTCCGTACTCAAATGCGCAAAGCGGTGCTCCTCGACACCGCCCGCATCGTCCGCTTGTTTATTTCCGTTTCCCTTGGCCGTTTGGTCTCCCCTGCGGAGGGCTTCTATCTGGTTGGGTTTTTATTTATTTATGTATTATTTATGTTAGTATTAATATGTATATTTATTATATATTTAATATGTATATTTATTTACTATATCCTTTTATATGTTTATTCAGCCCAACCAGATGAGAATACTTTATAAATACCCCACTAAAAATAAATACAAGTGTTGTACAAATACCGACATATTAAGATATTTGAATATATTAAAAAAGTTGATGGGGGGTGGTTCTTGGGAGGGAGTGTGGGGCGGCCCTCTATTAGATGTTATTTAGAAATCGCAAGTATGATATATCTATTTTATACATTATATCTGAGATTAAATGTCACATACTAGTACTAAGCAAATTATATGCTCCAAGCGTCATATTATACATATATTGGAATCCTTATATAAGACTAAATTAACGTTCCTTAAAATGAAATAAGCGTAAAAATAGCTATGTTGAATGGCTCAAACTAATATTATTCAACTTTGAAGTCAACTAATTAAAATTCCACTTTATCAAGATTTGTATTAAAAAGGCACTATCACAAATAGCATAAATCTTTAAGAAAAAACAATTTAACTTTTAATAAAACGTAAATTAAGACGACTTCAAAGAACTAAAAAAATTGAATAATTTCCACTTAACTATCCAGAAGTTGTTGCTAAGACATAGTGTATAGAAGAATGAAAATCCCCAGAAGTTATTACTAAAATTATTTTTTAAGTTTTTTGATGTCGGCTTTTGCTACCAACAATTGTTCACAAAAATTGGTGACAAGTATTCATTTTTCTATTCTACCTATAGACTTAGAATATACTTACGCCAGTATATTCTAAGTCTATGATTCTACCTAACCCATTTGACGTGACAACTGCGCCATAAAGTGACACCGTTGAAGATAAAAATAAAAAAATGGTAAAAGTAACACCTTGTACTTTTATCAAATTTTTATCTTGGGCTCTTCATGTAAGCGAGATGAGTAGGAGAGTGTCAGTTGGATCTCCTCGTAGATTAAAAGAAATCCTGCACATATCTACTAAAACTGCGCTTGCACAATCACTTGTTTTACCACTTCTCGATTTTGCTGAGACGTGTCATCGCAATTTATCTTAAAAACTCAAGCGGCTTCCGATCCGTCTTCACAATATTCTATTCAATCCCACTACTTTACTTTTCCCCTCTTTACCTTGAAGAGCCAAATGAAAATAGTTTCTTTTTTTTATAGGATAAGGGTGACAAACGAGCACACAGTCCATTTGAGAATGCCTCATTTCCAGTAAAAAGGGCCTCCGGCCACCTGCACTCACCAAGCGAAACGTAGGTAAACCGCTACTTCACGCTGGTTTTCTGTGAGGTCGTGGTACCACCCCGGTTCGAGCCGGCCCATCCGTGCGACAGCAAGAGCTGCCGCGTGGCTCTACCACTGTAAACTGCTCTTCGCTCTGATAATAACCTATTCTTAAACTATCCGTTCCATAAATATTCCTTCTATTCTAAATCCTTTTCTATTGAAGCTGTTCGCTGTTTGGAAAAACTCAAGAGGCTTCCGATCTATCTTCGCAGTAATTTTATTCAATCTTACTACCCCCACTTACCTTAAAGAGTGAAACTCAAACAGTTTCTTGGTGACCGGTCCTTTCTTTGCTCTGATAACATCCTTATCTACAATATTCCGTCCCATAATATTTCCTTCTATTCTAAGCCCTTTTCTATTGAAGCTCTTCGGCTCTGGATTTCTTTACCGCTTCATATTAGGAGTGCGCAATGTTTTGAAAGATTTAAAATACTTGTCAAATCGCACTTGTTCCCTCGCCGAAAATGCTGTAAACTTCACTGTACTAAGCAACCCAAAACAACCAGAGAAGTGAATCCATTTCCCACTGGCATCAATGAAATTGTTAATTGCAATTCTAAATCCTGATTTACCACGTGCTCGGCAAACACCGTGAGGAAACCTAAATGTCTGAGAAATTAAAAAAATGAAGTCTGCCAATACTCATAACGGTAGTGCGGAGAACATTTCCTTGCTTTTAGAATACCCTGTCAGAAATTAGACGAGTTTTGAGCCTAACAATGTGACGTAATATGTAAGCTATTGACTTTTTGCTTTTTATTAACATTTTAATTTTGATTCTTTCACGTCGACTGTAGAATGTCACAAGCTCAAGGGTAGAATTTCACCTCCCTAAGGGGTGGAATTTTTTCTCCATATTTATGAAATACCTCTAAAGTATAACCTATTTTACAAAAAAAAAAAAGAATCATTAAGATCGGTTTACAATTGACGAAAACACATTCATACGTAGAAAATTCATATATATGGTCGAATTTCGTAAAGCATGTTTTTTGAAGTTTGCCAAAAATAAAACCTTTTTGGTTTTGAAATAACTGTTTTCCTTACTGATTTAATATGTTACTGACACCGTGCATCACAAAAGTCAACTTAGGACTTTAAATGGTTCTTGGCCTCCCTTTACAAGAGTTGCCACTCGTAATACATTTTGCGCCATACGTATTTTGCGCGACCTCTCATCTAACTCGTTTAGGAGAAATTTATGCGACTGAATAGTCATGGATCGGCCATATCGATTAATACTTTATATATACAAAAGCTTAGTAATAAAAATGAAATAAACACTTTCAAATCTATTATAAAATCTTATCAAGAGATTTGATCTTTTGAAAAATGGTAGTTACGACATAGCCGAGGTATTGAAGATTGACCACAAAACAGTTCTGACCCATTTAAAAAAGTGGGGCTATAAAAAAAAGCTCGATATTTGGGTACCACACGAGCTCACTGAAAGAAACCCAATTAATCATGTACTCATTTGCGATTCTCTATTGAAACGCAATGAAACCGACCCATTTTTGAAAGATTGATCACTGGTGATGAAAAATGGACCACCTACGACAAGAACGTGCAAAAAAATTATGGTCAAAGGGAAGTCAAGCTCCACAGACAGTAGCGAAACCCGGATTAACACGCAATAAGGTGATGCTGTATGTATGGTAGGATTGAAAGGACATCGTTTATTATGAGCTTTTACCCCCTTGAAAAAAAAATCAATTCGCATATTTAATGCCAAAAACTAATGAGACTCAAGCAAGAAATTGAGAAAAAACGGCCGGAATTGATCAACAGAAAAGGAGTTGTCTTTTATCATGATAACGCCAGACCACATTACGTCTTTGTCCACTTGGCAAAAAATGAGAGAGCTTGGTTGCGAAGTGTTAATGCATCAACCATATAGTCCTGACTTTGCACCCTTAGATTTTCACCTATTTCGGTTTCTTCAGGATTCTTTGGGTAGTGTTAGGTTGGCATTAAAGAGTGGACTGTCAAAACTACTTGTCGCATTTTTTGGATCAAAAATCCCAAGATTTCTACAGCAAGGGGACTATATCACTACGTAGAAGATGGCAACAAAATGGCACAAATACATTATTATTAAATGAAAGGATCTACCTATCGACCAAAAATTAGAATTAATAACTTAAGTATAATAACGCATAGGCGTCAATTTTACGTTTGGCATAATGGGCATTGAGCGATACGCGCGCTCTATACCTTGGTTATTTGTACTTCTAAGTTCTAAATACTCTTTATCTATTGTTCTAAGGGGTCCCTTAATTAAATTAAATTATTATATACTCTTTGGAGGGGTTCTTAGTAATAAATCCATTTGAAGAGTTAAAAGGATAGACAGATTACAAACTAACATTATTGTATTTTCAAGTGGTGCAGGTAGTGCTATATCTACGTACAGTTATTTATTATGACACGTTGCGCTAACAAGAAGAGACAAATGATAGGGATACCTATGGTTACAATAATTTAAAATTAAAAATATTGTACAGCTGACTTCAATATAAGCAACTTCAATATAGGTTATTTAAGAATAACTCAATAACCATTGGTCTGACCTTTATCAAATTCATATGGGACCACACGAGAACTATCATATAAAAAAAGAATCATCGAAATCGGTTCGCTCAGTACAAAGTTATGAGGTAACACACATAAAAAAAACATACAGTCGAATTGAGTACCGTCTCCTTTTTGGAAGTCGGCAGAAAAGATGAATATACATCATTACTTGCGTATTGATTGCTGCCGAGCCCTCATTGGCGCGAGCGCATGACATAACAATATGGAAAATGAACACACTAGCTAGCGTCAAAGTTTACACTAGTGGTTAGTGTTGAAATAATAATACCAATTATGAACAAAACATCTATATTCAAAATATTAATGAGACGTTTTTCTTATCTCTAACAGTTGCCGTGTAATTTGTGCACCACCTAAAAACACAGGAAGGCATCTTTGCCACGAATAACTAGAATATTTACACGCTGTAGCGAAGGTATAGCCGCGATTCGAGAGCGTGTCCGACTGAAAGCGAGTCGGGCAATTACCTGACTTTCATATTGCCATTTTAGAGCAAGTATGACTATACTTTTAAAAACATCTTAGACGATAACACCAAAATATGTAAACCAACAGCAACACTACTTATCTCAATGAAACATATGGCAGCTTCTCAGCAATACCAATTCTCCTTGCCTGCACTAGAAAAATTACAACAACGAACAGAACCACGATACTAACTTAGCACTAGTAGAATGATCACCCTCATTGAATGACTTAAGCGGAATCTCCCGCGCGCGGCACCTACAGTGAACTTTACACTGCACAAACAAGTGGGGGTTTCTCGACATACCCTCATTTCCACCTCGATCCAACCGGGTATTTTATAGACGCTCCAACACGGCCATCCTGACGTACGACGGTCCTCGGGCGTGTATCTTTATGCATTCCTGGAACAAACACCAATTCGTTCACTCGTCCATCCTGACATGAGTGGGTACATATTATAAGTTCGCAAAACTAATTGTTAGATGGCGCTGCTTGTTGCACTATGGCGCCATCAATCCACGACACGGCCATCCCTGGCTAGCATCCGTCCTCGGTTGCAGTGCCTGTGGACAAAATATGCTCAGAGATTAAACTAGCTCGGCTATCCTGCCAATAGAAACAAGTCGATTCCAAATGGTACTTTACTTCTCCTTTTACAAGATATAATTCAACAAATTGAATTACTTTAACAACTTAATAGTTTTACGGATTTTATCGCATTTAATTTTGTAGAAATTAAACGCTATAAAATTCCTTTAATTATTTTTATTCAATGTGTAGTATTCGCGTAAATATAAGAAATTATTAAGTAGCTCAAGAAATATTAGTTTGGATAAAATTTCATAAATTAACAAGTAACATTCCTCTTTTACGAGTACATTGTTCCTTTAGCTCTGTGAACGGCGAATGCAGGAGTTGATTACATTTTTTTTATTTAATAATTTTATTCCCGTTGTAGGATTTCTCCAATATTAAACAAACATAAGGGCACGCCAACAAACATCGAAATAATTATTTGTGAACAATTATTTGGTAGGCATATAAGTACATGACCTGTGTGAGAATCGATAGCGCAATCCGCGGCGTTGCATCTAATAAAGCTTCGTGATTGTATTCTCTTTGTACTCCACTGCGCTACTGAGTCGTCAATTATACATATCACTCACAAGCACACAAGCGTGATTTCGTTCCCTTGAAATTCTGCAAAAAGAAAAGTCATTTAAATTTTCTCATCGAAATATTACAAAGGAAAAGGAATACCAGAAAAAAATACACCTAACAAACAATTACTGGCCGCACGAGGAAGCTCAAAGACACTCGACGTGCGATTTAAAGAGCTGTGTTTGGAATTTCTCTGCGGTATAAAATCCGTAACGAGAATATCGGCAGAAGGTCAAGAATAGCTGACATATTCCAGCGGATCAGCAAGTTGAAGTAGCAATAGACCGTCTATATAGCTCGAAGAACTGACACCGAACTGGCTAGCGCAGTATTGGGCGACGCCATCTAGACTTTTTTACGCTTTTTACGTAGTAGAGCCAGCTATATTATGATTGTAGCATGAATGTGTTGGTTCGATCGAGGAAGAACCACGCTGTCATAGAATACCAGCGTAAAATAGAAGTACAATGTTCCTGTGTTTCATATGGTGAGTTGAGAACCGGAAACCCTTTTTATTGGAAACGAGGCAATCTATCTTAGTCCTCAACGGTGGCAACGTATGTGCATTTTGATTCTTAATATGCTTAATAATATATTCTTGTATATGGGCCCCAGCATCCACTTACTGTGTGCTCGTTTGTCACACTTATTACTTATCTTCACGCACAATCCCTGACGGGGTAGCCAGAGAGAACAGATCGCCAAGTGTCACGATCCTTACATATCTCTTTCGCTTCTTTCAGATTCATTATCTTCTTCATACATGCACGTCTAGGTATCCGAGTACTCTTGACCCTACCCTCTTCGAGCAATTTGCTCACATGGTCTTCGAAAGTTAGTCTCGGTCTACCTCGACACCTTTTAATATTAACTTTCGCGCTATATATTTTCTTCACCATTCGGTCTTCACTCATTCGCTCAACGTGCCCAAACCACCGAAGCACGCCCTTATCAATTTTTGTGATAAGGTCATCTTTCAAACCTGCCATATTGCGAATCTCTTCGTTTCGCTTTCGGTCGGCCATAGTAACGCCACACATTTTACGAAGAGATCGCATCTCCACTGCATTCAACTTACTTTTATGCTTCTTCTGGCATACCCAGGTTTCGCTGCCATATAACAAAGTCGGTACCAACACTGCGTTATGTATTGCAAGGCGTGCACTCTTCGCTACGCCTTGCCTTTTGACTAACGCAGTCAGGGCACCATTGACTTTGTTCCCGGCAGCGACACGCCTGTCCACATCTAAATCACATCTTCCATCCCGGCTAAAAGCACTCCCCAAGTATACAATTTCATTTACCTGTTCTAGACATTCCTGATTTACCCATATTTCACACTTCGTTCTCTCTTCGTCCCTTTCAAATACCAGAACCTTAGTTTTATTAGCATTCAAACGGAGACCTTTAATTTCACATTCCTCTTTCATACACGTGACTAATGCCTGCAGTTCTGCCTCTGATGGTGCAATAAGCACTGCATCATCAGCATACAGCAGACAATTTACTTTTATGTCACCCAATTTCACACCCAAACAGCTATCTTTCAGCTTTTGTAAACAGCTGTCGAGATACAGTATGAACAGCCAGGAAGACATGACACAACCCTGTTTTACGCCCGTTTGGACGCTAAACATGGGTGACAGGTCATGCCCTACCCGCACACAGGCTTTACAGTCACAGTAAAGAGACTGCACAGCCCTTAGCAATCGGCCATCCACACCATACCCCGGCAACAGTTCCCACATTTTCTTCCTTACAACCTTATCAAATGCTTTCTCAAGATCCACAAAAGCACAGAAAATCTTCTGGTTAACAGCCAGAAGCTTTTCCGTGATCATACGGAGAGAAAACATTTGATCCGTGCATCCTCTTCCAGGTCTAAATCCGCATTGTGCCTCCCATAGAAATCTTTCCGATTTCTCTTGCATCCTACGTGTCAAAACCTTCGAGTAAACTTTACTTGCTAAACTGGTCAAGCTGATCGCCCGATAGCACCCGCAGTCAAAATGTGAACCTTTACCTTTATATAAAGGCACAATGACTGCGGATCGCCAATCATCCGGGACATCCCCCGTCCGCCAGCACAAATTGCACAGCAGATGAAAGCTGTCCCAGACGCGAGGCCCACCATACTTGACCATTTCAGCAGTAACTCTGTCTAGTCCCGCAGCCTTACCACATTTCAAACTTCGAATCGCACGTTCAATCTCTTTCATACTGATGACCTCAGTGTCATCGAGGTCCGGGTCTGGCGTGCCAGTCACGGCGTCATCCCCGGATCCCTCACTAAGATCATCACACGCATACATTTCTCTATAAAATTCGCTCCATCGCTGCATGACGTCCGATTTTTCTGAGAGGACGTCATTAGTTCTCGAAAGCACTTTGTTCATTCTTAAGGCCGTCACACCACTTCGGGTCCTTCCAACCTCTTTCCAGAAGAGTTTGGAGTTCTCCTTAAAGTTGTGCGACAACCTTTCATCCGCTTCCATTCTACACCTTTCACGCACTTCCTCAATCAATGCTTTCGTGTGAACTTTCTGCAGCTTATATCTTTCTTTCATCTTGTCTCTCATATCCTTATCATTACTAGAGGCCAAGTAGTCTAACCATGCTTTCTTCTTCTTCTTTACAGCTTCTTTCACTTCATCATTCCACCATGCATCTCTTCTTTTACTACTGCCTCTTTTTATTAGGGGTCTGTTCGCGGGTTGGCGCTACCGGACGACAGTGACAGAACCACAGTCGGTCTGTCGCATCCGAAGCTGGAAGCTTCAGGAAGCGGATACTAGGGACAAATATCATGCGAGGGTAGCCGAAAAGCTTGACACCATCGATGGCAGAAACGAATGTGTAGAAAGAACATGGCAGAACCTTAGGGATGGAATGGTAAGTGCAGCGGAAGAAGTGTGTGGAACACTTATTCTATAAAAAAATGAAGGAACGTCCTTATTAAACACACAGTTAGTCGATGGCTGCACGTGGAGAAAGACCGTGCTTTATGGAAATGTATGAGGGGCCTATGTTCAGCAGGGGACTGATGACTGGCTGCAGTCATAGGGATAGTGAAACAACTATTTAATTTATATTTTCTTAAAGCTTAAGTTGCAATACATTGTGGTTATTTATATCAAACAGTTTGGCTAACTGACCGATTCCATTTTTACTAATATGCTACTGATTTCATTCCATCTTATTACCAAAAGTAGTTCATAATTAGTCTCACGTTTAAACTGGAATCTTATATCACGTTTAATCTAAAAATGTAATATTTCGCGAAATCTGTGGCGCAGCGTCTAAGGGACTTTCTGAGCTCCAACGAACCTTACCCTCCTCGAACCATAATTTATACCTGAAACTACCAATAACTTTTTGTAATAAGAGGGATTAAGTTTTAACTTTAAACTAACTTGATCATGACAAAATATTAATCGAGAGTAGTATACTTTTCTATCAGTGAAAACTATTTTTAGATCGGCAGTTAATATTTTCTTCCAACAAATTTACTTCATACTTAACCTCTGCATAATATCAGTTTTGATACTTGTTTTTGATTAATGCAAGCCGTGAAGTATAGAAGGCAAAACACGGCTAACCTAATGGCTCAAATATATAAATAAAATATCAAAACAACTAACGTTTTTCTGATATTGTATATATAACTTTGAACGTGGAATGAGGTTCTCCTTTGTGATCTTAGCGAATAAATTTCGCAAAGTCGGAAGGAAAAATATGAATGCTTATATATAAACAACTTTAGCATTCGAGATAAGTTTTCTGTATTCTGGATTCGCTATTTGTATGATTGTATGGGAAATTAATGAAATGTGTGTGTTTTTCATACAACCATAATGCGATTACCTAAAAAAATAGAAAGTACAATTGTACAATGTTACGGTTAAGACATTAGAATTATTAGCATCACGTCGAGATTGTACCTAGTGGAATCAGGCTGTAGCCTTATTATGGGTGCAGCATGAATGGGTTGGCTCAGTTAAGGAAGGACCACGCCATAGATTAAAGAAAGAATTTCCATCGACCTCATTCTTACAGAATGCTCACACGAATTAGAAGCATAAGGATACTGATGAGAAGCAGAGTCCTTTTTTTCGAGTAATGAGTCTATCCGTCTTAGTCCTCAGGTTTGTCATTTTATTGTGACTATTATAATAACCTCAGTCAATGTTTGAAGTGATGGTAAATGGTGCTGTAGCCGAATATAGTAAAGCGAATTTACTTAACTTAATAAAAGCCTTGAAGATACCCACATTGTAATCGGATGGAAAGACAGATGCTGGAAAATGATTCTACTTTATTGCTATACGCACCAAATCCTATGGTTTAAATACACAACACTTGTCCGAAGTTGGAAGGAAAAGTGATATTCAAAAGTTGCATGTCATGCAACTTGTTTAAGATCACTTTTGAGAAGAATTCGATAGTAATTTTAGTTGCTTATTCTTAAGCGCTTTTGTATTATGTTACTGTGTCCTGAGTGGCGGCTACTTGAAATATATGCGACACACGCCGTTATACCCCTTGCTCTGCCGCACGTGCTCCACTCACGCTTTGGCTAAAAGGTTGACGTAATGCAATTTGATCAATTTATTGAATTTAACTTAATTTTTTGCCAGTCAACTCTGGAAGTCATAAAAAGCAGAACAGCACTTGAGCTACAGCCAGAATCGAAAATGACAGCCCCACCCTTCATTATAATTAAGTAAAAAATGTATAAAATAGGTTTTTTATTTGAAAATTTATTACAGAAAAAGAAAACAATTTTTTGGGGCTTTTTATCGTCCTTAATGTTTTCAAAAGTTTAAAATATTCAGAGCTTTTTTGTAGATTCATCAATTTTTTTTTTATTTATTCATTCATTAATTTTAGCCTCATATATATTTTTTGTTATCGTGCGGATTCTTGATGAAATAAAATATTCTATTTCTAGTTTTAAATAAAAATAAATATTTTAAATATTGAGTGCTCAATTTATTTGAAAATAAAAGAAAATTTCGTGTTAATTTGACCTTTTACTTGGTAAATTTTACCTGCAGAAAATATTCACGCTTACGCTAAAACGCTAAGTGCTTTCTAAAATAACTTCAAGTATATTAAAATTAACATTAAAACATCTTCCTTGTTACTAAATCAGAAAGTACTACTTACGACCAAGAAGTGTCGCTAATATTTGTTTGAGAAAAACATAAAGTAATATATGATTATTTCAAATGGAATGTTTATTAACCCTTAATTTATTTGCCCTGCTTTTATTGTCTAATTTTTCCGGCATGAAGCAATTGTTTGTTTTTGTCTCGTTTTGGTAACTTATTATATGCGCACATACTCGTGATTTTTAATCTTCTTCAGCGCAGATGGCTAGACACCGTTGGGACTGACCGCTGCTGGCGATATTTGGTATAGAGTACATTATTATTATCTGAAGTTGGCAGCAGGTACCCATGGGTTGCAGTAGCTGCTTATCATCAGGTGGAATGTGGAGATACGCACTCTCATGCACACATATGCACTTAGCATATGTGTGCGCAAGTGTATGTCATGTTGTAATTGAGCGCGTTGCTAGAAATATGCGTAATGTTTTGTGTATCTTTCTCTGTTGACCAGTCAATGTTATTGTTATGTGTTAATGTTGTCATTTAGACTAATATAAATGTAAGCTTATTAATTTTTTGTATTAATTCGAACAGTAGAGGGAGAGGGAAGTATGAGGGAGCCGGTTGTTCGTTTTAAATTCATAAACGCGTAAACAAGTTAATATACGCGATAAAATCCGTAAAATTAGTTTTATTTAAAAATGTGTAGTGTTCGCGTAAATATAAGAAATCATTTCATAAAGTTTATCTATTTAACCGGGAAAAAATATGCAAACTTGCAGATTGTTAATGCAGTTTTCAAGGAAGCAAAACAGTTGCTTCAGCCTTATATTAATTAGCGGTATATTATAAATTAACGGTATAATCTCATTCATTCATTCATTATAGCCCTTCAAAAGTCTTTCTATAGCCGACCAAAGCCTTTCTCATTGATGGCCTCATAGAAGATGCTGCTACTCATATCCTGTTTTAGTTTCCATCTGTGCCATCTTGCGACACCCAGGAGACGATAATGGTTAGTGGATGGTCACTACAGGACGGTTGTACATACAAATATAAGTTTTCTTTTATTATGAATATAAAACTTGCCGTAATAAAATAACATACTCTATGTATCTACATGTGTTTTTTCACGTGGTAGAGCTATGCTGCAGCTATATTAGTAGTATAGCCGTAGCACGAATGGGTCGGTTCGATCGGGGAAGGACCACGCTCTCACAGAATACCAGCGTAAAATAACAGCTTAATACTGCTGTGTTTCGTATGGTGAGTGTAGAGAACCAGAGACCCTTTTTACTGGATAAGAGGCATTCCATCTTAGTCCTCACGAGTGACAACGCATCTGCATTTTGATTCACAAACGAGGATAGATGTAGATGTCTATGGGCCACAGCAACCACTTACCATCAGGTGGACTATGTGCTCATTTGTCACTCGATCCTATAAAAAAATGCGATTTGATTGCCGGTAACTACAATATAGATTTGGATTATTTTACGTTTTACTTTCCAAATTTATTTAGTTAAGTGTCATCCCAGAGACTTATTTAACACCTAGTAAAATTCGATCGCCCAATTACTCTATACAGTTATTATAAATCTATTAAAGTCTATCAGAGTTTCACTAGTAGGAACTTTAACTTACTGTCAAGTATTACTTGATGGATGCAGGCGCTTCAAGAATGTGCTTTGTGATATTTTATGGGGGAGGCCTATGTTCAGCAGTGTACTTGTGATATTGATAGAATGTGCGTGTGATCTTAAAATTTATCATTATATCATTCATGAAGGAGTAAACCATTCGGGATGATATTTAATGAAGATACACAGAAAGACGAAAGAAGGTCCCGGAAAGTGTACAGGCTCTCTCTATTACCAATTTTAAATGTTTTGTTAAGTTGAAACTGTATAAAAAGGGTTATTATATTATAAATGATTACATGGTTGATAATAACCCCTGGGGATGAGGTGGTTGCTTCCAAGCTGTTTCTAAAATAAATTTTGTACCAATCATTAATGTAAAATATGCTTTTAAAAAAAAGTCCCGGTGGGTTTTTTGCTGGTTCTTCCCAGGACAGAGGTTTTTTTTTCCGAACCAGTGGTAAAGTAAAAAATGACTTTCAATAAGAATTACACATGTGATCTATATTGAATAAAAAATATTCTATTCTATTCTATTCTATTCTATTCTATTCTAGACATCCATTAATAACATATGAAATATTTTTAACACGGAAAATATAAATTACTGTGGTAAAATGAATAATTGCCTTCTTTTTATTCATCATTTCTGCTTCCACGCGGGTGGTCCGATGACGTTGCAAAAATCGAACCAAGAAAATTTTGTATCACCTGTTACATTAAAGGAAGTCGTGTAATAACTAAAATTTAAGTCAACGTACAGCTGGTACGGTGATCGCTATTAATCCTGTCTTCCTTTTAGCAATTATGACAAATCTTGAAAAAGGGGTTTGATGTCGTTAAACGTCATGGAAAAAATCTGCAATAAATTATCACTGGGCATTTTTCTATATAATTAACTAGCGATCCGCCCCGTCTTCTCCTCTTAGGATCTATTAATGAGGCGTTATTTACATTTAAGATAGCAGTTGGTATGGGAGATATTTTTGTCTAGAGATATTTTTGATTTCTCAAATAAATATTTCCAAGTTTTTCAGATGGCATATAGCTTAGATCATTCCTGGCATTGCTCCCTATCTATTCGTCTAATTTCATTACAATCAGATCACTCATTCCAAAGATAAACAGACAGGAAGACGTACATTTTAAAAATGTTTTAATGTATGCAAAAAATGATTTCCCTAAACACAATAAAAAGACAGTTATGTCGATATTATATTTGGACATTTCAATTTTATTTATACTTATGCATAGATGTTTTGAAGTTATGATATGAAGATATTATTGTTGATTTATCGTTCAAAACATGCTCGTAAAAAACTAGGTTGCTACTTATATTTACATACTTCGTTAGCAAGTAATTCATTTCTGTTAAACACAGTTCAGATTGTTTCCTATCTAATTTTAGCAACGCAAATAAGTTTGAAGTTTGCGTAAGCTTGTTAGGATAAACTGCAAACTAATGTATGTTTTCCATATATTCCCAAAACGGCACGTCTGAGATATTAAATAGGCTGATAGTTATCACTTAAATTTGTTTGATATGCTAATGTAAAATATTTATTAAGCCAGGATCTGCAGGAATTTAAATTTTAATTGGAATTTAAATATTAAATCGAAAAGGCTTAGTACTATAAATCACATACATAACCTTCGGCAAATGGTACAGAAGAAAAAAGAGTACAATCTGCTACTTTATCTTGCGAATGAGAAAGTTTATAATACCGTCGAAATTTGGTATACGTTTTGAAGCTATTGTCCTGAGAAGGATACGGAATCAAACATCAATGGCCAGTACATCACATGCCTTCGATTTGCCGATGATTTAGTCATTATGACAGAATCGAAAGAGGAACATAGCACTGTGTTTATTGACCTTAATACAAGGACAGGTCTTAAAATGAATATGACAAGACAAAGGTCATGTGTAACGTTCGAATCGCACCCATAGTTCCTGGGAACGCTCATAGTTATTTTTCACGTAGCAAATCAACACTTAAAATTGCAACTCAGTCACTCTGATTTTGAATGCAGATACAATCAGCTTTAAGGGCAAGGTGACGCAAAGATATATATAGATCTAAAATCAACCTTACTACAACTCCTCATTCTCTACATCATCAGCATTATCTTCACATTAACCAGTGGAAAAGAAAGAATTGCGAAATCGATGGACGCAGATTGTTTAAAAACAACCGTTTTTTAGTGTCATGCCTTTGGAAGGCCTATGTCCGACATTAAACTGGTCCTAGCATCAACAACTTTTTTTATAGGATAAGGGTGACAAACAAGTACACAGTCCACATGACGGTAAGTACTTGCTGTTGCTTATAGACATCTAGATCTATTCTCGACCACGACTCAAAATGCAGATGCGTTGTCACCCGTGAGGAAAAAGATTCCAGTAAAAGGGGTCTTCGGTTTTAACTTAACTTACATAAATTTAACTCGTAAATGATGGCTTAATTAACTCATATTAATTTATACACTTGTTATATAAAGTTGTATAAATTTATGCGCATTATATATAACTTTGATTCACAACTGAAATTAAATTATTAGCACCATTTTAATTTGTGGTCAAATCACTCATCGTTTTATATCTCATCATTTCGGATCCGCGTGAAACCGTTGTTTAAAATACATATAAATGGCGATAAAACAGAAAAATCGACACAATAGTACCAACATTTTGTGCCAAACCTCTCATTGTGGTGACTACCTTGACAAATTAGACTGTTATAATATACAAGATGGCAAATTTTATTAAACAGTTTATACGTTTGTATTCATGAAACATTTGAGCAATAACAGATTTTACTTGTATCGCTAGACCGCTTGAGATCGCTTTTCTGGTCTATTGTAAATTTCTTGTAAAAAAAAAATAGTGCTATTGCTTATATTTATTTGCTTATATTTGTTTATATTATCATTTTACTTGGTAGAGCCATGTTGCAGCTATATTATTAATATAGTTGTAGCACGAATGGGTCGGCTCAACCGGGGAAGGACCACGCTCTCACAAAATACCAGCGTAAAATAACAGCTAAATGCTGCTGTATTTCGTATAGTGAGTGTAGAGTATCGTAGACCCTTTTTACTGGAAAAGAGGCATTCCATGGTGGTCCTCAGGGGTGACAACGCATCTGCATTTAGATTCGTAATCGGGGATGGATATAGATGTCAATTGGCCACGGCATCAATTTACCATCAGGTGGACTGTGTGTTTGTTTGTCACCCATTTTTCATATATTAAATAAATTTGCTTTTTTTTCCGCTGATGGGAATCAATCAATTCTAACCACAAAAGGCTACTGCTGGACATCGGTCATAATCGCCACGCTTAGCGTGAAGATCGGATATTGGGAGTACCAATCGTATCGCACTTTTATCGCCGGTATAATTATTTTACGTCTCACGTAAACTAGGTGGTAGTTGGTTATACAGCCATCTACTGGAAGTCATGAGACCTTTCTTACATTTCTGATTCTTTGCTTCTCTGTTTCTTTAGCAAATGGGGTGACGAGTTTTATTACGTTTCCAGATCATGCACTAGTTAATAATTGGAAATTTTAGTGCTGACAAACCATGTTATAAAGATATGGAACATATATAAGAAGTAAACGGCGAAGCACTAGACGGACTCTTTCCCCTTAAACCCTAATCCCTCGTATTAAGGGGCTACTCCATGCGAACGGCCTTGAGCATTTGACCGGCGCGCCGCTCGCTACAATATAACGTAGTATTATTTTTTCAACATCAATAAACTGTTTTATGGAAATACACACAGCGTGCAAAGATAAATGTATTTTAATTTTTTTATTCGGTATATATTAGTTGCATTATATTAGAATTATGTATTTTCATATATTATCTAATTATGAAATTTTATAATTAATTATATATTAAAAATGAAGCATTGAAAATTGTGAGTTTAAAAGATACCTATTCACTATAGGTAAATAAATAGATAGCTCGACTTTTGTACAAATATTTGGTGCAATAAAAAAAAAAATAGGATGTTTTGCAGATGTGTTTTTGATTATTGTTAATTTTTACGTGTCACGTATTGAAAAGTAATATACCTACCTACTAATTTTTTAACTGAGCACCTTGTAATTTAGCCTGCTTATTATTTATGCTGGCAGACATTATCCTCACCCCAATGATTGATGAGGATGAAAATCAATTTTATTTCTACATACGTAATTATATTTATTTATACATAAGGGTAACTTTAATAAAGGTAATACAAAAATCAACAAGAAGTATAAGGGTTCAATCTTTCAATTTCAATTGTAAAAAAACGTTACCCCCACACTAGGATTTTCTCCTGTGTCTTGGAGGCAGTTTACAAACATAAATTGCACAAGGACAAACATCCAGACCAGGAACAATTATTTGTAGGCCATACAAATACTTGTTCCGTGCGGGATTCGAACCCGCGGCCCCCAGCGCAACAACTGATTGCATAGCCACTGCGCCACGGAGCCGTCGCCGGGTTATAGCTAAAGTGACCATACGTCCCGTTTTGAACGAGACTGTCCCTTTTCTCGGTCACCTGTCCCATTGTCCCCAAACAAAGCTCCGGGACACAAAATTGTCCCGTAACTCGTAGGATGGAAGTATTCAAAGTCAACAATCTTCAACATAATTTTTTTTAATCGAATATATTTTATGTCTACCTGGTACGAATGCTCCGGTAGAAAGAGTATTTTTTTTATTTTGAATAGATTGTGGACGTCTGAAAGAAACACTTACGGTTCCAGAGTTCTAAAGGCGCTGTTGTTAACAAAGATAACAATAAAAAAACTTGAGCAGAATTTTATTTTTATTTAAAATCATCACCAACTTTATTAAAGAAAATTTAATCCACTGACAAATGTAATTAATAATTTAAAAAAAATATGTAATATAAAAAGAATACGGGTACGCGACCCCGGCTCCCCGAGCTACTGTTATTCTCATACCTTTCCTGCCGAGATAACAGTATCCTTACACCTATGCTCCTACCCCCAAACTTCTTTTTCCTTTTCCCAAAATGGTAGCTTCCTCTACCAGCAATAGCATACCCAAAGAGGGTTGGTGTCAGGCAGGCGGCCGACTGTAAAACTTTTGCCAAATCCCATGCAGTAAATGAATAGTACGAGTTGTGGGACATATGACAGGGCTAGGGCGTACCCCGCAGGCGACGCGCAGGGGCAGCACCCGGCTCCTGTGGGAAGTGAGCAAGGGTTGTCGCACCTTACGGAGCGGGTGCGACGTAAGAGGCGAGCCCGGAGAGAGAAGAATGTCAGAGTGAGGTTTGCAAGCTGGAATACAGGTACGATGACTGGAAGAGGAAGAGAGTTAGCAGATGTTTTGAAACGACGAAGAGTGAATGTTGCCTGTTTGCAGGAAACAAAATGGAAGGACAATAAAGCAAGAGAGATTGGGGAGGGATACAAGTTTTATTATTGTGGAAGTGATGGGAAGCGAAATGGAGTAGGAGTTGTGTTAGATAGTGGAATGAAAGAACGAGTGACAGATGTGAAAAGAGTAAATGACAGGATGATAGTTGTTAAATTAATGATTGAAAACAAAGTAGTGAATGTTGTAAGTGTGTATGCTCCGCAAACAGGCTGTGAAGAGAGTGTGAAAGAGAAGTTTTGGGAGGAATTTGATTGTATGATGATGGGAATACCGGAGCGTGAGGATGTTTATATGGGAGGAGATTTTAATGGACATGTAGGGAGAGTGAATGACGGGTATGAAAGAGTACACGGTGGATGGGGGTACGGAGTGCGGAACCGTGAGGGGGAAGTTCTTCTGCAAGCAGCATGTGCTTTCGACCTGGCTGTAGTAAACACGTGGTTCCAAAAACGAGATCAGCATCTTGTTACTTATAAAAGTGGCCACCACGCGACACAGATCGACTATCTTCTGATAAGACGGAACCAAATCAAGAGTGTAAAAAACTGCAAAGTGCTTCCAGGTGAAGACTTAGTATCCCAGCACCGAATTCTGCTGGCCGACATCTGCTTAACTGTTCGCCTCAACAAACATAAGGATCGTCCCCCACCCAAAATAAAGTGGCATTTGCTGCATAAGGAGGGGTATGCAAGTGAATTTAGAGAGCTAGTTGTAAACAAGATGATAGAGATGGGTGATATGGAAGGAATGAGTGTGAATGAGTGCTGGAAGGAAATGGCTGATTGTATCAGAAGTGTGGCAAGGAAGGTGTTAGGAGAAACAAAAGGGAAGCGTATAATAGATAAGGATGGGTGGTGGTGGAGTGAAAGTATTAGAGAAGTTTTGAGAGAAAAGAAAAATGCCTTTAAAGAATGGCAGAGCGTAGAAGACCAGAATGAATCCATAAAAGAAAGTAAGAGAGGGGCGTATAAAGAATGTAAGAAGAGAGCGAAGAAGGAAGTTGCTATTTGTAGGGCAGAGGCGCACGATAAATTATATCGGTCCCTTGAAAGCCCCGAAGGTCAGAAACGACTTTTTCAAATTGCAAGAGCGAGAGAAAGGAATGGAAGAGATGTTTCACATGTAAAATGTATAAAAGATGATTCTGGAAGGATTTTGACTGACGATGAAAGTATAAAGAAGCGATGGAAGGAGTATTTTGAGAAATTGATGAATGAGGAGAATGAATGGAATGGTATGCTTGAAAACCCACCAGTGAATATGAGCTTAGTGAGAGAAATTAGTGTGGAAGAAGTAAAAATGGCTGTTAGGAATATGAAAAATGGGAAAGCGGTCGGCCCAGATGGAATACCAGTAGAAGTGTGGAAGTTGCTGAGGGCGGATGGATGGAAGTGGTTGAGTTTATTTTTCGGTAAATTGTTGCAGGAAGAACAAATACCTGAGGAATGGTGCAGTAGTATACTGGTTCCCATTTTTAAAAACAAAGGAGACGTTCAAAACTGCAGCAGTTACCGGGGAATAAAGCTCATGTCACATACGATGAAAGTCTGGGAAAGAGTAATAGAGAGAAGAATGAGAGAAGAGTGTGAGATAACACAAAACCAGTTCGGATTCATGCCCGGTCGAGGTACGACAGATGCCATTTTCGCATTACGCCAATTGTGCGAAAAGTACAAGCGCGTGCATAAAGATCTGCACATGGTTTTTGTCGACCTTGAAAAGGCGTACGATCGGGTTCCCCGTGAGGTCGTGTGGTGGGCGTTAAAGATGAAAGGTATGCCTGGGAAGTATGTGAGGTTGGTCCGTACTATGTACAGAGCATCCCGTACATGTGTACGATCTGCCGCGGGAACTACGGGCAGTATCGATGTGGCGGTAGGGCTGCACCAAGGGTCGGCACTGAGCCCTTACCTCTTCCTACTGATTATGGACGCTTTGACGTCGGACCTGCAGGATGAGGCACCCTGGTGCATGCTCTTTGCCGATGACATCGTGCTTGTCGGGGAAGAAGGCATCGAGGTACAGAGCAGACTGACGGGGTGGCAACGGAGGCTGGAAAGTGTTGGCCTGAA
Source organism: Parnassius mnemosyne (assembly GCA_963668995.1). Lineage (NCBI taxonomy): Eukaryota > Metazoa > Arthropoda > Insecta > Lepidoptera > Papilionidae > Parnassius > Parnassius mnemosyne. The sequence goes on from CAVLGL010000083.1 coordinate 21,810,453, forward strand.
GATCAGCAGATCCAAAACCGAATATCTGTGCTGTGATTTCGGCGGTCTTTCCAGTCCTGTACCCATGTCGTTGGATGGCGCTATACTGCCTATCTGCTCAGATGTCAAGTACCTCGGTTCCCTCATTCAAGGCGACGGCGGAATAGATAGAGCTGTGCAGCATAGGATTAACGCAGGGTGGATGAAATGGCGACAGGTCACAGCCACAACGTGCGAGCCCCGAATGCCAATAAGGCTGAAGGGGAAAATTTACAAATCGATCATCCGACCTGTCGTCATGTATGGAAGTGAATGCTGGGCCGTCAAGAAGAAGGATGAAAATAGACTGCATGCGAATGAAATGAGAATGTTACGATGGATGTGTGGTGTGACAAGGATGGATAAGATAAGGAATGAGTATATAAGAGGAAGCCTGAAAGTAGCGCCAGTGGTAGAAAAGGTGAGAGGAAGCAGATTGGCATGGTTTGGGCATGTGATGCGGAGGAATGAAAGTCATGTCACAAAACGAGTGTTGAATATGAATGTGGAGGGACACACGGGCAGAGGAAGGCCGAATAAAAGATGGATCGATTGTGTGAAGAGTGATATGAGAATGAAAGGAGTAAGTATGGAAATGACGGCTGATAGAGAGGAATGGAACAAAAAGATTTACTGCGCCGACCCCAGATAATGGGAAATGGTTTAGAGAATGATGATGTTGCATTTAATAATTACCGTCTATACCGAATATAATTTTACAGTGAACACTAATTGTATAAAGTTATAGTTTTTAGAGTATAAATAAACCCATGTCCTGTTTTGAGTTAAAAAATAAATGGTCAGTTTAGTCTTTTTAGTTAAATTTAGTTTTAAACATTTTTAGATAGTAAAAAGTAGGTATATTAGTACCTACTTAGATACTTTTTACCGAATTATAAGTATAGAACACCTTATGTACTCAATTACTTTTTGAAAAAGAAGAAAAAACAAGCAATAAATAATATACTATATTTTAGCAAAATACTATAACTTAGTAATACTAATTATAACTTAGAACATAAATGAAATACTCATAACTGACTTTTTGGCCCGACCCAGGATTCGAACCCGGGACCTAATGATCAGCAGTCGCACTACTACAACCACTAGACCAACGAGGCAGTACTATACCTAATAAGATATTGTGGTTGGGTGATAATATTGAATTAGCCTTTTATAGTGTAAATTATAATATTTGTCGAAATTTTAATTATGGATTCGAATCTTACATGCTAATGGTGCTTAATTTTTTTATTTGCATTTACTTCAAAGAAAATACACGCAAAAAGCTTCATCGCGCAGTAAAAAACACAACAAATATATGTATAAGTAATACGAAAAATTATACCCAAAACAAACAAATAATACTACCTATAAATAACCTAATAAGTAATAATATTATAATATTATGCGCGTGTGCGCTGGCAGACGCTCTAACGACACGGGTTCCACGTGTAAGAGCTCAGGGCTCACTGACTCCAGCAAGCCCGTGGGCAGTAAATACGCCCAGATTTTAAAATAATTTCTTAATAAAATCAAATTTTGGAGTTTTGAAAAAAATTTTACTATAGAAATGTTCATTAATAAATTGCCTATCCATTGGTGTAAATCGCAAAATAAAATAATACTTACTTTACGAGGAGATGCATGTTATCAATAATAATTTCACATTTATGTGGTTTCCTTGTAAGGAGATTATATTAATATTTATTCCTTTAAAAAAAATTGGATATAGCTTTTATGGAATCAAGATTATGTAGAAATATAATGTGTTTTTTATTTGTTGATATATCTTTTAAATAAAAAGTAGATAGCTCCTAAAAACCGCACAAATAACGACTAGCGCGACATTTTGCTCAACCTGCGCCTTAAGAAGGAACAACAAGCCAATTATGCATGAAACAAGCATTTGTATAGCTATAAATAATACTAATGTCAAGCCATTACAGTAATTTATATAAATTTCTTATTTTTATAAAATCGCAATATGTGTAATAACGGACGTGATTACTAAGTGTGATTTATAAACTTTATTTATGAAATGAAATGAATCAGTCTTTACGCTTCCATACTCCAATTTTAGTTAATCTGACGCTCCGCTGCTTTTTACATTGTATGATCACAGTGTTTTTACGTAGTGATTGGAATATTGGGTCGTGTACGCTTCAGAGCGAACGGAGATTTAGAGATGTTTCCGGGTCAGTAAATAAAACCTATAAGGCGTTAAATACCATCAACTTCCTTGGGTGATTGGGCTTTTGAACACAATACACATTTGAAGAAGATCGCGCAGAGAATACAGCTCATGTAGTAGATATGACATACTGAAATATAATCTCTCAGTTGTACTTATTAGTTCATTTTATAGAATACTTTTTATAGTTACTTCCTACAAAAGTATTTCTTATACATTAATATGTTACCCACTATTAGTATAGTATATGTATCTATAGGTAACCGTATTTTAAAAACTGTATATACAATATATCAGTGGCGGCGCTGTGAATTTTTATTACGAAATTTGTACTTTCAAAACAACTTATGTTAGTGTTTTTGAGTTCGTTCGGCTGATTACGAATTTTCGATAATATATTGTACCTATTTGTAAGTTGCGCTTTAACGTCCTAGCACACTATTGTGGAAATTGACACATTTTTTTAATAACTGGCTTTACGGCTCTGGGTTCTAGCCCTTCTGATCCTGAAGTTACAATGTATAATTATTATCCTTCATAGTATAGTTAGTAGTAAGTAGGTAGTAGTAAAGAAATCTTTTGATGGAACCAATAGCAATAGGCGAACGTTTTCGTCTGGTGGTTGTAGGTGTGTGAACGTGGGTGAAAAACGTTATTATTGCACTAAAAGACCTAATAAATTACTCGTTTTTATTTAGACAAATCCAATCGCTGGTGAATATCTGAATAGCAATAACATTAAAGAACATGTATGGCGAAGACCTCACGAACTGCCAAATTATATTAATTTTGAGGTTTGAAAATGGCGTAGATTATAAAATTGTAACTACGCACGTAGCAATAAAGCTTCAAGCCAAGACAACTATTAACCTACTCTGAAAACATTCAAAAGAACAGATTATGATATCAGAAGTGTCTTAGTGCACTATTAATAAATCATGCAATGCACTGTAATTGTTCAATAGAAGTTTTCTTCTGTAAAGCATTCATCTTCCACTATATATCAAATCAGGATGATATTACACTTCGTATATTATAGTGGAGGTGTAAGAATATCCACAAACTCATATCTTCCTATGGCCGTCGTAAGAGGCGACAGAAGGAAACTGAAACAGGAAACAGACAGCAGCATCTTCCTGTTAACAATTAAAAATAATGAAAAACTGAAGATGCTAACCCGTCTGCCTATACTGGCAACTATGGTAAAGTCTCCTGTATGAGGGCATCTATGGGGATATACATATGACCTTTGTTAAGCAGTGGCTTTAATGGAATGAAAGGCATTGTTATTACACGGTTAATGATGCCTCTGTAGTGATGTCAATTTAGCCTTTTGATTTTTGCCCATAGCTCGAAATAATCTGTATTATATATTAAATTATAGATATGTTCTAGGAATGAAACGCGAAGATACCCTAAATTCCATATTACAAGTATAATTACGAATTGGCCTTGGCAAATTCAATCAAACTTCAATCCTTCACGAAACCCTTTGCGATGAATTCCACTGATCAGACTTTAGACATTTTAAGCTTATTATAATTAGCAAGACGTTTTTCTTATTTAAAGCTAATTAATAAGTAATCTAAATGGCAGATACTACACAAATATTTTTTTTTATAGGATTGGGTGACAAACGAGCACACAGTCCACCTGATGGTAAGTGGTTGCTGTGGCCCATAGACATCTACATTTATCCTCGTTTGCGAATCAAAATGCAGATGCGTTGTCACCCGTGAGGACTAAGATGGAATGCCTCTATTACAGTAAAAAGGGTCTCCGGTTCTCTACACTCACCATACGAAACACAGCAGCGTTAAGCTGCTATTTTACGCTGGTATTCTGTGAGAGCGTGGTCCTTCCCCGGTCGAGCCGACCCATTCGTGCTACAACTATTCTACTAATATAGCTGCAGCATATGGCTGTACCACGTTAAGAATAGTTTATTAGAATAACTTTTATTTAATTTTTTTTTATATTAATTTTCATTTAGCATATTATTCGATTTTGGAATAATCTATCCTCTTTTGTAATTCCGATTTTGCTACTACACATATGTATTGAGGGTATTGTTAAGCTCGCAGATATGTTTTAAATAGTGTATGACAAAATATCGTTTAACGTTATTTTCAAACATCAAATGTATTTCAAATGTATGAGCCCAGTTTTTTTAAACTGATTGATTTGTGTAGGCGTAGAAGTTTAATTAAAAGTTAAAAACTGTTATGTTTATCGTTAATTTTATTTATAGGACACTAAAGATCAAAAAATAGTATCAATTGTTGTACATATTAGATAATATTCGTAGATTAGCATATTATATATTTTCCAGATTTTTCAACACGCATATGACCAAATAGAAGGCTTTCAAAATACACCTTTTGTATATTTCGATTTCGAGGCTATTTTCGTCTTAAATAAATATATTCATCTAAAGAACGTTACTCCTAAACCACGTGTATTGTGAAAGAGTCTTACGTATGTAAATTTCCAACGGACTGACATCTAGACCCGAAATAATTTGCTGTTGGCGTGTACACTTATTCCGTACGGGAATCGAATATTATATGTAAATACTTACCAATTTTTTAATTTTGTTATAATACTTCCTTATGGTAATTTGTTAAAAAATAAGAATAATATTTTTCGCACTCAATTTATGTTTATTAATCTTCCACGAAGTTGTCTTAGATATTATCTAAATAACCTTAAAACATTAAGATCACGTAATCTATCGTCCCATATAAATATGACAAATATTTTTCCTTCTTAGATATGTTCATATTAATTAATATTTATTGACGATTTGCTCTAAATCAGATTAACAACTGCTTTGCTTAGTAACCGAACTATATTATTAAGTTTCGAATTCAGAAAGTGTCTACTATACTTAGCAGGATCCTTTGTTAACGACGGTATAGCTTTCAGGCAAAAATATTTATCGGATTTGCATATATTGTATGTATTCGCGTGTCTGTAAGAGCAGATTTAAACCTTCCTTCGAGATTATCATATGTTTAACACTGGGGTAGGAAGTGCGAGAAAGAGGGAGTGTATGGAGACACTCCCTCTTTCCCGTTCTGCAACACAAATTACTACACTTACGAGCCGTTAAGAAATTAATTTTTGAAAAAGTCAGTCCCCCCCGTGAACAAGGGTGCTGAAAAGTGCCCGAAACGTCGGGAATATAAAATAAGTTAATATACGCGATAAAATCCGTAAAATTAGTTTTATATAAATGTGTAGTGTTCGCGTAAATATAAGAAATCATTATTAAAACGATGGATTGAAATAAATCACTGGAACAATGATATAATATAAAAATCCATCCATAATTAAAATTTTATTTGAACTAACTGGAAATCGATCAAGGAACATCTGTCGCTTGTCAGATGAAATTATCATTGTACTTAAGTAATAGCTGAGTTTTTAACCAACTTCAAAAAAGAAGGAGGTTGTATATTTGATGCGTATTTTATATATGATGTCGATTCAAATTTCAAATGATAATTTTTTCCTTAATAGGCTTGTATGAAATCTGTCAATTACTTTGTTTACAATATTTAGTTTATGTTTATTTTTACTAGATGTCGTTTTGTCCATAGCTTGTGTTATTTATATCGCGTTGTAAAGATTTGTTTCAAATAGTACATAAGGTTTCTCTACATAATATACGATGCTTTTTGACTCCTACTGCTAATTGATAGTTGAGTTTCATTTCATGAACCCTATCTCCTAGCGGCTATTTTTTGGGATCTGTACATGGTCCTTCGATGTCGGATAGTGAGACATCAGTGGAGGTTGTGTCTGTATCCATAGCTGTGCCGACACGGTGGTCGATTGTCGTCGATAGTGCTCTGTGATCATTGTGCTAAGGTGATTGCGCTTGTGGTGGTGAAGTATAGTGTAAAAAAAGGTGCACGCGTTACCAGGCGACTTGTGAGTACGCAGAAGCAAATTATTGTAGTGAGTCAGTGTCTTCCGCTGTGCAAGCACGCTGCGCTGTTAATGCGTGGTGTCTGAATTGGGAGCAGTTGCCAGTGGACGGGATCTTCATCGACACGTGACTCAGTGTCTTCCGCTGTGCAACCACGCTGCGCTGTTAGTGCGTGGTGTCTGAATTGGGAGCAGTTGCCAGTGGACGGGATCTTCATCGACACGCGACGCATATGGATACATTTCGACGACAAGGTGATAAATGAAGTGTTTCGTGATTCTAGTACTTTATATTTAGTAAAAATTGTTGGTAATTTTCTAAGTTAATTCATGTGTGTAGACTTCGAAAATGTTGTAGACTAAGAATGTTATTCTAGTATTAGACTTATTATAATAGAATAATTCTCCAAAAGGTGATGTGACGGGGAACCTATACCCAATTTCATAGCGAGGTACAATTTGTTCAAATACATAGAAATTTTTGAATAAATATCTATTATAAGACTTAGAAAAATTTGCGTATTGATTTGAAGTTGTCAAATTTAAATTTTATTGTTTTTAAAATACTTTTTAAAATAAAAGAATAATGGATATGTCAGCGTATGAATGTCTACAAATAGAAACTAGTTCTTTAATTGAAAAGGCTTATGTCAATTTTAAGAAAACTTCAAAGGATCGTATTACAGTTTTTTATATAGAAAGTAAATTAGAAAATTTAGAGGTTCAGTGGAATTCATTTTGTGAAACTCATCGTACAATAATATTAAAGGTATTAAAGGAAGATTTAACTAAGTCTGAATATTACAAAAAGAAAGTTTACGACAAAACTGAAGAATGTTATATAGATTATAAGTCAATATTAAAACAAAAATTGTGTGAATGCGCTGACAAAAATCCTAAATCTACTTCTTCCGACGATAAAGTATCATCGAAAGTTTCAAGTTTTTCAGGGGTTAGATTACCTAAAATTACTATACCTATTTTTAACGGGAATTATTCAGATTGGACTTCTTTTAAAGATTTATTTGTATGTTTAGTAGATAACTGTGAAACTCTTGATGACGTCCAGAAGTTACATTACCTTAAGAGTCATCTATCGGGAGAAGCTGAACAAATTGTACGTCACATTCCTATTACAGGTAAGAATTATTCAGTTTGCTGGACTCAACTAAAAAGTAGATATGATAATAAAAAATATCTTTCAAACCACATATTAAAACGGTTATTGAATCATAAAATTATTCAATTTGAATCTTCAAATGCGATCAAGGAACTATTAGACACTATAATAGAATGTTTAAACGGCTTGCAGAATTTAGGTATAGATATTAGCACTTGGGATATAATTATTATTTACGTAATGAGCCAGAAACTTGATCATGAGTCCAGAAAACAATGGGAAGCTAAGTCAAGTGAATTAACTTCTGAGTTGCCTAAGTTGTCTGATTTTAAAGATTTTTTGGAACATAGGTTTCGATCATTGGAATTTTTAGATACTAAACCTAAAACGAGGCAATGTAAGGCAACAGTGTGTTATGCCAATGATAGTACGTCTAATAACAATAATTTAGGTTGTTCATTTTGTAAAGGCAATCACAAATTATGCAATTGCAAGTTATTTTCTAAGGAAACTATAGAATCGCGACGGGACTATGCCCAAGCCAGGAGGTTATGCTATAATTGTTTAGGAGATAATCATTCTGTTTTTTAATTGTAGACACTCTTCACGATGTCAAATTTGTAAGAGGAAGCATCATTCGTTGCTTCATCCTGTAAATAATCCCACGAATCGCAAGGAGAATACGGATGCAGTTGGTATAAATGTTGCTGTTAATTCAACAACTGCCATTCATGAAAATCAGAAGGAGTCAGAGCCAGAGTCAGTAATCACATGTTTTTTAAGTAATTATAGTCAAGTGTTGTTAGCAACGGCATTAGTGAAAGCTGAATCACTTAAAGGTGTTGAGATGACAATGCGATGTTTGTTGGATCAAGGGTCACAAGCTTCGTTTATTACGGAGTCAGCAGTTCAAGCACTTGGACTGCAGAAGGTTCCAACAAAACTCGTAGTTTCAGGAATAGGGGGTGAGGACAGTTCTTTGCTTAAGTCAAGGTTTGTGGTGTTTATTAGGTTGCGTTCACTCCACGATCCCACATTTTATGTAGAAGCAAAGGTACACGTCCTCAACAAACTTACAACACTTCAGCCCTTTAAGAAAGTTGTAGTTAAGATGTGGCCTGAAATAGGCAAACTTAAACTGGCAGATCCAAAATTTGGTGTGCCTAATAAAATTGATCTCTTACTTGGTGCAGAGTTATTTGCTCAGATTTTAGAAGATGGTGTAATCAAAGGTCCTTCTGGATTACCGGTAGCACAGAATACTAGACTGGGGTGGATCTTATCTGGTCAAATTAACTCAACATGTATAGATAGTTTTGAGTCAAATAAATGTAACACCATCTTAAACTTTCATTTGCAAGTTGATGAAAATGAATTATTGAAGAAGTTTTGGGAATTAGAAGCAGAACCAACTGCTAGTACCTGTAAAATAATTTTCACTGAAGAGGAGCAAAAATGTGAAACTATTTTTGCTAATACTACAACCCGAAATGATTCAGGTAGATATATTGTAAAGCTTCCTTTTCGTGATAAGGATCCGAAGTGCCAGTATGGCAATTCTAGACACATTGCTTTGCGACGACTTCACCTTTTAGAAAAAAGATTGGCAAGGAATTCAGATTTAAAAGAAAGATATTCTGCCGTTATTCGTGAATACATTGATCTTAACCATATGGAAATCGTACCAGAGGAAGAAAGGGACAATCCTTGTGCGGTTTATTTGCCTCACCATGCCATCATTCGTGAGGATAAGTCTACAACAAAGCTTAGAGTTGTTTTCGACGCTTCATGTCCTGGTACCAACGGGATTTCTCTTAATCACGATCTTATGGTTGGCCCTGTTCTTCAGCCCGAGTTACGACATTTAGTTATGCGTTGGCGCGTACGACCCATATGCTTAATAGCAGACATAGTTAAAATGTACAGACAAATAGAGGTTTCCAAAAGTGACAAAGATTTTCAGCGTATTTTATGGCATGATGAAGAAGGTGAGTTACGCCATTATAGGCTACTACGTGTTACTTTTGGAACTGCATCAGCACCTTATCTTGCTGTACGTACTCTTCAGCAGTTAGCTTATGATGAGGGTAAAGATATGATTTCAGCAGCTGAAAGAGTACTCCAAGACTTCTATATGGATGACCTGATGAGTGGTTGTGAAACAGTTGAAGAAGGTGTACAAGTGTACAAAGACCTTAATAAAATGATGCAAAAGGGAGGTTTTCAACTTCAAAAATGGGGAAGTAATAGTAGAGAATTATTAGAAAAAACTGGAGAAGTGGTTAAAAGTCAAAGTGGAAACATAGAACTAAATGTTGGAAAAGAAAATGAAAGTTTCACGAAGGTTTTAGGATTATATTGGAATAATGTAACTGACAATTTTGAGTATCGTGTTCAGTTACCACAAATAACAACTCCTGTTACAAAGAGAAAGGTTGTTTCAGATATTTCTAGGTTATTCGATCCATTAGGATGGATAGCACCAGTAGTAATTACTGCCAAAATCTTCATTCAGAAGATTTGGATGTCAGGTATTGAGTGGGATCAAGAATTACCTTCTAATTTGTTACAGGAGTGGCTTTATTTTAGGAGTAAACTTTCATTCATTACAGGCTTTAGTATTCCTAGATGGATATTCACCAATACGAAAGAACTTTTAGAACTACATGGGTTTTGCGATGCATCTAACCAAGCATACGCCGGAGTAGTATTCGCTCGAGTTGTAAAAGAAAACGGCGAAGTTCATGTAAGTTTGATAGCATCAAAAACTAAAGTGTCGCCAGTCAAACAAGTCTCCATTCCACGTTTAGAATTGTGTGGAGCTGTTTTGCTTTCTAAGCTGTTATATGAAGTAGCAAAGACTCTCTGCTTACCACTCAATAGAGTACGAGCTTGGACGGACTCAACAGTGGTGCTTGCTTGGTTGAGCAGTCACCCGAGCAGATGGAAGCCTTTTGTGGGTAATAGAGTATCTGAGATTGTCACACATTTCGGTCGTAATCAGTGGTCTCATGTGAAATCTCAAGATAACCCCGCTGATTGTGCTTCTAGGGGTGTGAGTCCGGAAGTTTTAGAAACTTTATATTTATGGAAACAAGGACCTGATTGGCTGCATCAGAAAATATTAAAACAGAACTCTGTTTGCAATAAAAATGTCCAGGAATGGGATACTAATTTAGAACAAAGATCGAAATTATGCTGCGTTGAAGTATTACATTTGGAAGAGGATTATATTATTAATCGATTTTCATCCTTACGGAAACTTATACGAGTGGTTGCTTGGTGTAGAAGATTTTTCCTTTATCGGAATACTATAAAACCTCGTTGGTTGACATCAAAGGAGTTGCAAGAAGCTTTAAATATTTGTATTAAAAAATGTCAAAAACAATATTTTAATGATCGTATTACCGATAAGAAGGGAAAGTTTTCTTCCCTTAATCCTTATAAGGATGACAATGGACTTTGGCGAGTTAGCGGTAGACTGCAATTGGCTCAAATTGAAATAGAACGAAAGCATCCTATTTTAATTCCCCGTGCTTCTAACTTGGCTACACTAATAGTTGCAAATGCACATGAGAAAACCTTACATGGGGGCCCACAATTAATGATTAACTTCATTCGGTCAAGATACTGGATTATTAATTTAAAAAACTTAGTAAAATCTTATATACACAAATGTATTACTTGCTTGCGCTATACATCTAGAGCTAATAATCCAATCATGGGCCAGTTACCTGCTGCCAGAGTGAGAGCAAGTAGACCATTTAGTCATAGCGGAGTAGATTACGCTGGTCCAGTTGCAATAAAAATAGGAAAAGGCAGAGGATATCGGTCTACAAAGGGATATATATGTCTCTTTATTTGCATGGCAACTAGAGCTGTGCACCTCGAATTAGTAAGTGATCTTACTTCTGAAGCTTTCATTGCAGCGTTTAAACGGTTTGTCTCCAGACGTGGACATTGTTCCGATTTATGGAGTGACAACGCTACTACATTCGTAGGTGCGGATCGAATATTACAAGTCCTCCTAACAGAAGAAAGGTCCAGTGTGGCTGTTGATATTGCTGATTGGCTCGCTAATAATGGAACTTACTGGCACAGAATTCCACCCTATAGTCCTAATTTTGGAGGTCTATGGGAAGCAGGTATTAAGTCTACAAAAAGCCACCTCAAAAGAGTGATAGGCAACTCTTTGTTGACATTTGAAGAATTTAGTACAGTGTTGTCTCAAATCGAGGCTTGTCTGAACTCGAGGCCAATATCAAGAATAAATAATAACATGGATGATCCATTCCCTCTCACACCGGGACATTTCTTGATTGGAGAACCATTGGTTCTCGTTCCAGATGAAAATTATTTAACTTCTAATATAAATTCGCTTAAACGTTGGCAGATCACCCAACGTATGGTGCAAACTTTTTGGAAGCGATGGTCTCGTGAATATCTCACACAATTTTTACAACGCCATAAGTGGAAAGGGCATACTCCTGACCCAAAAATCGGAGATGTTGTACTGGTGAAGGAGGACGATCTTCCTCCGGCTAGATGGCTCTATGGGATAATTATAGCAAAACATCCTGGTTTGGATGGAGTTACCCGTGTGGTGTCTTTACGATGCAAAGGTGTTACTATTAAAAGACCAGTATCAAAAATTTGTGTTTTGCCTATTACTGAATGAATATAAGTATTCTTAAGATGTTTGTCTGTTATTATTTACTGAATGCAATGCATTATTCTAAGTAATTTTTTTGTGTTATATTGGAATAAAATATTCAAGGATTGTAAATTTTAGTACTTATGTTTTTATTGTTATGAAATATGTACTTTAACATACTATTAACAGCTGTATGTTATAACTTTTATTGATTCTTTTATTCATAGTACATGTGTCGTGTGGTTATGTATAGTTTATGGACAATCTGTCCATGGCGGGCGGGATGTATGAAATCTGTCAATTACTTTGTTTACAATATTTAGTTTATGTTTATTTTTACTAGATGTCGTTTTGTCCATAGCTTGTGTTATTTATATCGCGTTGTAAAGATTTGTTTCAAATAGTACATAAGGTTTCTCTACATAATATACGATGCTTTTTGACTCCTACTGCTAATTGATAGTTGAGTTTCATTTCATGAACCCTATCTCCTAGCGGCTATTTTTTGGGATCTGTACAAGGCTATTAAAATGAAAGCCTAGATGTTTTCTATTGTGTCGCGGTTAACGTTAAAAGCAGAAAGTTACTCTGCATATTCCTTTACATCATAAAAAGAGACCACCTTATTTATTTATTTATTCATTATGCATTGTTTAAAACAAAATAATACTAAGGGTGGACTTAATGCCTTGAGGTATTCTCTACCAGTCAACCCATGGAGTGCTGGGAATTTGACGTAGGTGTAGCAATATAGAATTAAAAATAACCTCTCCTTTTCGGTATTTCTTATAAATATATTGGCTTCAGCGGTGCCAAGTTGACTGTCGGTATATCGAAGTGTTGAAGTGCTTGTACAGTAGGGCTACGATGGCTATCCGAGTACAGAACCAGAGTACGAAACCTATCCAATTGCAGAGAGGTGTAAGACAGGGTGACGTCATATCCCCGAAACTCTTCACCGCTGCATTGGAAGACGTTTTCAAGCTTCTGGACTGGAAAGGATACGGTATCAACATCAATGGCGAGTACATCACTCACCTTCGATTTGCCGACGATATAGTCCTTATGGCAGAATCGCTGGAGGGCCTAAGCACTATGCTCAATGACCTCAATAGTGTTTCCCAACGGATAGGTCTTAAGATGAACATGGACAAAACAAAGATTAGGTTTAACGTCCATGTCACACCTATACCTATGCCGGTAGTTGTTGGGAGCACTAAGCTCGAAGTTGTTGTCGAGTATGTTTACCTGGGACAAATAGTCCGACTAGGTAAGTCCAACTTCGACCGAGAGGTCAATCGACGGATTCAACTCGGCTGGGCAGCGTTCGGGAAGCTACGACACATCTTCTCGTCAGACATACCTCAAAACCTTAAAACGAAATTGTACAACCAGTGCGTGTTGCCAGTGATGACTTACGGAACTGAGACGTGGTCCTTCACTGCTGGCCGTATGAGGAAGCTCAAGGTCGCTCAGCGAGCTATGGAGAGGGCTATGCTCGGAGTTTCTCTGCGTGATAAACTTAGGAATGAGGATATCCGCAGTAGAACCAGAATAACCGACATAGCCCAACGAATTAGTAAGCTGAAGTGGCAGTGGGCCGGCCATATAGCTCGAAGAACCGACAACCGATGGGGAAGAAAGGTTCTCGAGTGGCAGCCTCGTACCGGTAGGCGAAGTGTAGGGCGTCCCCCCACGAGATGGAGTGACGACCTGGTAAGACATGCAGGAAGTCGATGGATGCAGGTGGCTCAGGACCGTGCTTTGTGGCATTCTTTGGGGGAGGCCTATGTTCAGCAGTGGACTTGTGAAGGGCTGTAATGATGATGATGATGATGATATTGGCGTTATCAAATTAATCCCAATTACATGGTGTATGTAGTTATAATATAATGGTATTATTTCAGTATTAACTAATTTTGACTAAATAATTTAGAATTTACTAAAACAAAAAAATGTAAGTACTTACACTAGTGTTAAGCTTGTTGTTGCATTTTTCTTCTTGTGTAATATTGTTTATTCAATAATGAAAGTCTAAAGTTAATAAAGTTTAACTCCACTGCTGAAAATAGGATCTGCTTCAGAAGTATACAAAATGCTCTGATTATAAGTCACACGGTCGCCAAATACTTACGTACTTCATTAATTACTAGAGAACTGAAATCAAAGTAGACGATTTCTAAACGGGAACGTTTACCTGAATGTTTATGTAATTACGTCTATTTTTGTATTTCCTCTACGCGGAACTTACAATGAATGTTTAAAAATGGAACAAGTTTTTACCGGTTTTATCGCGTATTTTAGCTTACTTTATGTCCATAAATCTTTGCCAGAGAACAACGATTCCTTCCAAGGATGCTTCTCGAGGTTATTTTAATAAAGTGACTATAATAATTTCAACAGTCAAGTTGGCTGGGTGCCACCATATGCTTGGGATCCTATAATTAATAAAATAAAATTCCAAACTAAACAAACAACTGCAATACATCAAGATATTATAAGCTCATTTTGCGTTTCCTTATAATAAAATTTAAGTTCAATACACACTCAAGCACTCAACTGCAAAAGTTAAGATATAGTAAGTTCATTCTATATAGACCTGTCCCAAATAAAAACAAGCCCGATATTTAAAACAGTAATTTAAAAAAAACCGGACTGCGTAAAAAGCTTACTAAAGAGATGACTTTTTATACCCTTAGTCACTTAAACGAAGACGAATTTAGCGACACATCATATCTTAAAATCCATCAAGCCAAGGCCACAGAGCGAGCCAAATAAATAAACAAACATACATACACTCAAAAAACATTACCCTGCTTCTGGAACATCCGGACAATTAAAAGCTGAAGGTCGAAACGACAGGGAATTAAATATATGTTACCGAGTTTATTAAGTAGGTAAAGGAGGAGTTAAAATTCGTAAAAGGAACTTTTTCTATTTTTGTTGGTTTTCTTTCTTTCTCAAACTATCGTAAATTCAATTCCCAAACAATTTGAAGAGATAAGTTACGTTAATGTAAATAGAAGACTCTTTTTATTAGACTCTTGTTAAAGCTAAATCTTGATACAGATACCCAGTTCCGTTGTGTCATTTGCTTGGACAGAGATTAAACGGAAGACATAAAGTTTGTTTTTATTTAGAAAAATAGAGGATTTCCATCTTAAAGCATCAACTCGGCAATTGCTGTAGAATTCATACAAATAAAAGACAATATTTTTCTGTTTTATTTATTAAATACCTTAAACAATTTGCTGATAAAAATTTCGTAAATCATAAACTTCAAACCACTAACACAAGAAAATAAATACAATAATATTTTCACTCCAAAATATTATTCCCTAGAACGAAAATCGGTTACGGCAGCTATTCTCAGTGGGGCTGGCCATCTGCGCAGAATAGGACTGTTCCCGCACTCTCATAGACCCATGGGAGGGCAATCCGACAAAACCGGTGGTGAGATATTAGGCGCTGGACCAACGACTTTACGTGCTCTCTGAGATACGGTAATCAATCAATAGCAACTTTCTGATACAGGTATGCTAGGTACTGAGAATTCCTAGAAAGACAAGGCAAACAACTGATTTTGCTCCCACCCGGGATGCAAACACGGGACCACATGATCAGCATGTATGCTTACGACCACTAGACTAACAAAGCAGTCGGAATATTATGTTATCTATGATATTCTTTTCTTTGTGTAAAAAATAATAATAAAGTACAGTAATGCTATGAGATTAGACTGCCAAGTTGTCGTAAAAATATTATAACTATTTTTAATATGTTATATATTAACAATTATATTATTGTAATTTTACCTGAAAACAATTAAAGTAACACCGATAACGAATCCCGATCCTGGGAACTAAGCAAGATCACTTCTTAATTATGAAAGGATAAACATTAACAACTCCGTAAATATTGAGCTATCAAGTCGAGTGTTTCCCGACTTATTACGAAAATTTGTGTCCTTATCTCACTTTGCAGCGTAACAGGAAGTATTTAATTTAAAATTTAACGTTATATTACTACAGGCGGTAAGATATTCCATTTTAATCTTCAGAAGTCTGCATAACATATAATAATAATCTATGCTCAGGGGTGACAACGCACTGACAAAGACATATAATTAATTAATCAATAGCTTTTTTTATTTGAAGGTTGTTGCAGCTATTTATTGCAAGTAGACTGAAAGCCTTTTACTGTCAAATGGTATGTTGGCACGGTTTTAACTTTCATGCGATAGAAAATATCTAGGAAATACTTTTGCTTAACTATGAAAAGGAACCACAATAGATCGAATATTTTATTGCACTAGTAGTTGATCTATTGTTACAAATAGTGGTAAAACTTTGAGTTCTCCAGAAAGCACAATAATCTGTAAAATTACTAGATTGTATTGTATAATTGTCTTGATTTTATTGATTACATTGATTGTATTTTTATAGGTAGGTTGGGTAACGTTTTTTAAATAAAAAAAGTTACCCAATCTACTAGGTCATTTTTCAGTATCGTCACGAACAAACATCCAAAATCAGAACAGTCATATTATATTCGCCATAAAAACGCTTATTTCGTGCGGAATTTGAACCCACGATGGAGCCACAGCAAAACGCTTAGCTACTGTGACCTGTCAATCTGAATTACCTTCATTGCACGCTTACAAAATTAAGCAAAGGTTTGTTGGTTGAAACACTGACTAACGCCTTTGCAGCGCAGTAGTATATTGTGCAGAACTCAAACAGTGCACGTGTTTGAGTTCTGCAAAATATATAGGTAAATAAATGTCATCATTACAGCCCTTCACAAGTCCACTGCTGAACATAGGCCTCCCCCAAGGAATGCCACAAAGCATGGTCCTAAGCCACCTGCATCTATCGACTTCCTGCATATCTTACCAGGTCGTCACCCCATCTAGTGGGGGGACGCCCTACACTTCGTCCACCGTTACGAGGCCGCCACTCGAGAACCTTCTATTTGGACTATTTGTCCCAGGTAAACATACTCGTCAACAACTTCGAGCTTAGTGCTCCCAAGAACTACCGGCATAGGTGTGACATGGACATTAAACATGATCTTTGTTTTGTCCATGTTCATCTTAACACCTATCCGTTGGGAAACACTATTGAGGTCATTGAGCATAGTGCTTAGGTCCTACAGTGATTCTGCCATAAGGACTATATCGTCGGCAAATCGAAGGTGAGTGATGAACTCGCCATTGATGTTAATACCGTATCCTTTTCAGTCCAGAAGCTTGAAAACGTCTTCCAATGCAGCGGTGAAGAGTTTCGGGGATATCACATCACCCTGTCTTAAACCTCTCTGCAATTGGATAGGTTTCGTACTCTGGTTCTGTATTCGGATAGCCACTTCGATATACCGACAGTCAACTTGGCATCGCTGAAGGGACTGCAGCACTGCCCAAATTTCGACGGAATCAAAGGCTTTCTCATAGTCCACATACGCCAGACATAGTGGCAAATTGTACTCCTCGGACTTATGTACAATTTGCCAAAGGGTATGTATGTTGTCTATGGTGTTAAAGCGTTTTCGGAAACCGGCTCGTTCGGGAGGCTGCTATAAATGTGCCTTATACAATATTGATAGAATCATGCTTTAAGAGTAACAATAAATTATTTAAATAAAATTAGTATTCCTCAAGGATCTTTCTAAAAGTTTAGTTATAGGCCGTTTAATAAATTTATGGCGTGTTCGTCTTAGTTAGAACCCTTATTTACGTTGCGTTGGTTTAGTAACTTAGTTATTTTAGGTGTCTATTGGAAGAACCTCTTCTCTCCTCTTCTCTTGAAAGAACTTCACTAGAGCAATCGAAAGCTGTTGGTAGGGCCTTATAATTATATTATATTAATCAAAAGAAGCCCGAAGACAGGACTCAAAAATGTTAAGAACATTAAAATCGTCCCTATTCCACTTATAAATTCCTTATAAATTAATTCTTTCCCGGTTGGAAAAGGCTCACAATATTTATATAATATACCAGATAAAAGGGCTTCGCTTCCCCACATTAAAAACAATGTGGGGGATGTAGCCAACCAACCAACGCGCTCTCCCGAGGGGGACGTTAAGTTGGGAACTAGACCGGAACTAGTCCACAGCAAAATAACTGGCGTACTATCAAACCAAACATCGACCGAAGTCGCGCATGTCAATGCGTTTAAACGCCATACAGAGTATGATCAGCCACAGTGAATGTACGTCACACGGCTTAGGCAACATGTCGAATAAAAGGCACACTGGCCCACCGTGAACGCCACCACCTGCCAGACCGCCGCTCCTGCAGACGTGATGTAAGTGTAAGGCATCATCACAAATTGCATGATCAAAAGCAAGAAAGCAAGGCTACTAGCCGCAGAGCGTGTCATGAGTCTACCGCTCACCTCAAGGGAATGGCATCCCAAGTTGCGCGGCTTTCGGCCGCAGCCTTGAGAGCTTCCTCAGATTCTCCCTCCAGCTACCACCCGTATGAGGTCGACACACATGCTTCACCAACCAATACAACGGCAGATATAGCCAAAAGGCAGTTATAAGATAATAGTAATAATCACTATGTGTGTGATGATCATTACATGAAAACCCTGCATATTTCTTAGCCATTTTTCAATTATATTACGTATTTATCTTTATTATAGTAATATAATCATCTTGTATTTCTATGATTTAACACATTTTGAATATTTTAAACAGTTTTAATGTATTTAAAGGTATTTAAATACAATATTAAGTCTTTAATATAACATAATACTTAATATTTGGAATGAATGTATTTAAACATTATGCTTATTAACGCATTTTAATTGTTCAAAATATTATAGCCATGATATTTTAAATGTCTTTAACTGAATCTCATTATTATATATTAATAATAATAATAATGCATCGTGTCACAATAACATCATTATTAATAGAATCAGGCGTTACACGAGGCACCTTCAGGTGAAGTAGACAACTGAAATCAAACACTTGTATTATCGAGGGAGGGCGGGAAATGCTCTTCTAACTAAATAAGACACATTATTTTACTTATATTTTATTGCGCGGATCTTGGCTAATTAATTTTTAACATCTTTGACTTAACAACATTGTACACCATTTTTTCTACCGACTTCAAACAGGACGTGGTACTGAATTCGACTTTGTTTTTTTTGTGTGACTTACCTCATAACTTCTTTCTGGGTGAACCAATTTCGATGATTCTTTTTTTATTTGAAATCTGGTATTTCACACGTGATCTGATATAAATTTGATCAAGGTCTGTAAATAGTTTTTGAGTTAATCTTAATTATTTTATTTTATTAATTGCATTCGGTTGTACAAAGTTTTTAATTTTAAATTATTTCATGTATATTTTACAAAATTGAAAGTAAAAAAATGTTTATTAATATGGTATAACTAAATTATTTGTTCTGCAAATATTTAATGAGTTAATAGCATTTATCAAATAGTGCTCTGCCACAAATATGACAACAATCTAAGTGACGGCTAATAAATTCCATTTCCTGCGTGTAATGCTATTGACTATTGTGCTGTATGCGGAATTCGGAGCATTCTGGTCTGTCTAGACTCTAGATGAAGCTTGACCACTTTTTGTAACAATAGATCAACTGCTAGTGCAATCAAATATTTCATCTATTGTGGTTCCTTTTCATAGTAAAAGCTAAATATTTCCTTAGCGAAGTAAAAATATTTCCAGATATTTTTCATAGTATAAACATACCATTTGATAGTGAAAAGCTGTCACTAAACTCATAACTACTTGCAGCCTAGAAAAACCTGTAGTAACCATCAAATAATATAGCTATTAATAAATATATTATTTGTCCTTGTCTTTAGATATAATATACAGGATGTCTCGTAAGTAGTAGAACAAAGGAGTATGGGAAATAGAAGGACTTACTATCTAATAAAAATACTTAAATTTATTGTCCTAGGGCTTGTAGTTTCGAAGTTAAGGTTTTTTATAATATTAAGATGAAATAGTCGTACATCTTCTTTGATACAGGTTGTCCCGTAAGTAGTAAAACGGGGTATGGGGAAATAAAGGAATTAATATCTAAAAAAAAACACCTATAATTATTTTCCTAGAACTTGTAGTTGTGAAGTTAAGGTTTTTTTTTTATTTAGATGAAATCATCGCACAATGTACTCAAAATTTAAAATCTTACAAAATCTATTACTATTTACTTATTTGGTATTTTGTGTTCTAGGTAGTTAAACATACAATGGGCTTCCTAATTATAATGATATTAAAGAGTAATTATCAGCAACATGCAAACTAAACATTAAAACATGGGCAATTTTTACATTTGAAATTGTTCAAGTGATATTTGAACAGAACTGGCATAAAAGATGTGTATAACCTTGTGGCAGATTATTTTAAAAACATTATTTTACATCTGATAACAACTTCAAAAAGGTCGGTGGTATCTGTGGTTAAAGATTAGTATTTTACTTTTTTAATCAATATCAATAGCAAATGACATTTTTTGTAAGAAAATTAAATACATAGATAATTATGGGAAAACTTTTATTACACTATTTTATTTAATATTTATTACAATAAATGTACAAAATGCCTTCTTCTAGCTCTTATGCATAACTAATATCTTCGTATAAAGCTTTTTTTGCACACTTCTTTGGGCCCGTTCATTATTTTTATTACTTCAGCCATAAGATTTAATTTTTGTCGTAACTCTCATCAGAAATATTACTGTAGTAAACTGCTTCTTTGAAGTAACCCCAAAAATATAATCCAAAGGATTCAAGTCAGGAAATCGCGGTGGCCATGAAATATCACCTCCGCGTCCAATCCATCGGTTTGTGTATGCCTCGTTCAAGAATTCAGTCACTTGTCGTGAATAATGGCCGGGTGCACCGTCGCACTGCTAAGTACTAGTGGAAGGATCTTCTACTTTTGCCAGTACATGACATTCATCCACTATCCTAGGCCTTCCTTCAGAATTTCAAACTCCAAGAATGCGACCCTATTAGCAGGCGTTATCGACCTGGAGAAAAATTCGGTGGTTGGGATAGCGATCCCGATTAGGATAGCGCTCGCGATATGTACGTGCAGCTTGCCGAGCATTCCTATGACAGAGTCCGTAAATAAAAAAACATTTCTGCTTATTCGCGGGGAGTGCAGGTATTAGGCATTTTGTTTTATAAGCAAATACCAACAATATCCAAATCACAAGCAAAAACCAGGTAAAATTCAAGCGCACTTCAACAAAGAATGAGTAACGTAATAAAATCTAAACTATTTTGATGCAGTTTTCAATCAATATAATCTTTATCATACAACAATACACTGTGAAATAAAAACAAAATGAAATAATTATAGAGGGAACAGTAGGCGATTATTCGCTCCGGAAGCGATTTCTTCCAGACAATCTTATTACAAAGAATTGTTCATCATGAATAGCTATGATGTGTATATAAATTATTCAATAAAGTTAAAAAAAATAAAAATAAAAACAAATGATGATGACAGTTGTGGAAAGTAGGATTTTTTATATGAGAGAGGGCAAACGAGCATACGGCTCACCAAATGGTAAGTGACTACCGCCGCCCATGAACAACTGCAACACCAAGGGAATTCCAGGTGCGTTGCCGGCCTTTCGAAAAGGAGTAAACTCTTTCCTTGAAGGTCCCTAAGTCGTATCGGTCCGGAAAAATCGCCTGTGATAAATTATTCCACTGAGAGGTCGTACGCGGAAGAAAACTCCTAGTGAAACTTTCAGTGGTGGACCGCCAAGCATCCAGATGGTGTGGATGGTATCGGGAGTTTTGCCGTGATGTGCGTTCGTGAAATTTGGCGGCTGCAACATCTCTTCGCAGCTCTTTGGAGCGCCGTCAAAAGGTGGGATTTTTAAAGGCGGTAACTTTAAATTGCTATAACTATTACATGTTTGGTTGCATGAAGATTCAACCCTATTTGAATTTTCGAAAAACTCTAACAAGGATTGAGCTTGAGCAATCAAATAAAAAAATGAATTCTCTGTTGTCTCGCGTTCTTCTACTTGTTTGCCAGTGTCTTCATCCAACATCTCAATTTTTGATTGAACTTCCTCAAAGGTACATGAAAGGTCACGTAATTTATTTAATCGAAGATTGAGCTCATGTATCTTCAATGTATTAGTTTCTTTGCAATGCATTAAGGGTGTTAAATATTTTTCAAATAGAGTAAGTCGAGCTCTAATATGACCCCTTTGTTTAATAAGTTCTTTTAATTCACTCATTTTGACGGTGTAAATAACTTCGCAAAAGGTAAATATACAGGTAATTTAGTTCACACTAAATGTACAATGTTAACAATAAACAGTGAATACTTTACGTTCAATGAAGCGACGAGTTACGTTGACGATTCGATTCGATCTGCGCTGCAAGCGATAAAGTGGAAAGAACTGGCACTGGGGAGCCCCAGCCTAGAGATGTGGACAGTATTCCATGTGAGGCCGAACCTACGCCTTGTAAAGTTGCAGGCGGTGTGCCGGCGTGAAATACTGTCCCGCTCTGCTGAGCACGCCAGGCATTGTAGAGGCCAATTTGGCCTGCTCTTCCAAGTGACCACGAAACTGCACGTCACTCGATATGTCGACTCCGAGGATACCGATACTGGCTGAGGCAAGAAGGGCAGTGCCTTGAAACTGAGGAGATACGACAAAGGGGTTCTTTTTAGCAGTAAACGCGCAAACTTGTGTCTTCTGAGGATTAAACTGGACTAGATTTAGTCGCCCCCAATCCGAGACTTTGTTCAGCAAAGACTCGACTTCAGACACAAGTTTGTTCCGGTACTCGGCGACGTTTTCCCGAGAAATATTGGCCCTCCTGCTGCACTCCTGCAGAAAAACTGCACTCCTGCTTTAGCATGATGCTATTTTACAGATGCGACTAAACCATGGCTGAGATTGCCTCCGATGGGCACCACAGAGGAGGGAATAAAAAGTTCCATACCCTGAAGTACCACATCAGCAACAGAATTAGCAACAACATTGGGATCATCCGGCGAAAAGCAAACCCGCCCAAGGGAAGGATGCAAAGAAACACTGCATCCCATCTCAATCGGTCGACCTATAATGCCAGACACGGCGGCAGCCTGCAGAAAGCAACCACGATTTCAGTATAAGTGGCACCACACTCCGGACTAGACAATGGTCCGAGGAGCCAAGAGGGGCATCAACAGAGACCTGATATCTGTCTGGATGAGAGGTCAGCAGAAGGTGCAACAGGGAAGGTTCATGATCCTCCACATCTTGGATCCGCGTAGGCGTAGTAACCAGTTGTGTCAGATCATATGCTAAGGCAAAATCATGAAAAGATCTCCCCGCATAATCGGTTAAACGTGAACCGAGCCATTCGGCGTGGTGGGCCTTAAAATCGCCAAGGATTACGATCTCTGCGGATGGGAACTGTTGTAGCAAAGAATCTCTAGCCATTTGGACGTGATCGATGAGTCCTTCTGTTTCGGCATTACCGATATGGGACCTATATAGGTACCCGTACGCGCAGGGATGGTCGTCGCTGTCTACGCGTAGCAAAAGGATGGACAGGTCTGAACCTTCAAGACTGCCGAGGCGTCAAGAACAAATGTCCTCTTTGACGTGTATGCAAACTCCGGCCCGAGGCACATAGGAGTGTTCCAATTGGAACAGGACACCTGAGCCTCGGTAAGAAAGAGCAAGGCCGGCATCGCCGTCGCGATATGGTAGTGGACGGCGTTTAGGCTCGAGTGAAGTCCCCTGATGTTGCAGAAATTCACGGATAGCGTGGCAGGGGTCGCCTTGGTCTTGTTGCTCAGTTTGCCCCGAGCAGTAATTGTTTTGAGCAAAATTTCCGACCACCTGCACTCACCAGACGAAAAGTCGAAGCAGAGCTTCTACTTCACCCCGGTATTCTGTGAGGTCGTGATACCAACCCGGCTCGAGCCGGTCTATACGTGCAACTGGAAAGCCAGTTGCTCTACCGCCGTTAAAAGATAGATAGAGATTTATACGTAGTACAGTCATGCTGCAGCTATATTATTGTTGTAGCACTAATATGTCGGCTTGATCGGGTGCGAACCATATTATCACAGAATATCAGCGTGAAATAGCAGTGTACCACTGCTGTGTTTTCTAGCAAGAGTTTCGAAACTTTGTAGGTAATGAAACCACTGAAACACTCACTAAATCCCTTTGATTTCATGGAACCCCACATCAAATGATTACAACTCAAAGACAGTGATATTTAAAGAAAGTGAATATTTTTTCTAAATCTATCTATATGTACACGCCCCTAGCTGTCCCGACAAAGATCGAGTGTACAGGGGCCCATACAGCTGTACCCGACGGACAACTATGGACGGGGCCCAAATGGCCTATGGAGACATATTATACAGATTAGGTACTTAATTTATTTGACTTACCTACTTCAGAAGCGAAGAAGGACCCCAAGGCTCGTTCAGGCGTCAGGTGTCGTGAATGTAAGTAGTGTATGAGAAGTGTATGTGTGTGTCCTTAACCCGAATTAGCCCTTTCAATCAACAGCCACCCTGACTCCGGCACCGCCTCCCGGCTTGGTATTCTCCAGCGGCGGCAGCAAGGGAGTACTTCCCTCTCCAATTCACTAATTCAGTCTAACAACAACAGTCTACGCAACTAACTCCCGTTACTTATAATCAAAAAAACACGCTGCACGAATAACGAACGGGCGGATCAAAGTTCACTTCCGTTTCACGTGGCAACAAATTATAACCAAGAGCAAAAACGCGATCCCTTCTCGAGAGTCACAAAGTTCAGCGTTTTACCGACAACGGAAAATGTCTCCGAACTATATCAAATGCCACACGAGCAACAACTCGACGCAAAGTATTTATTGTCAAGCACTTCAACCGGCAATTACTAAAAGTTACGTAAATTACTTGCCAACGAATTTAGGTTAATCAATCAAATTATCACTGCTTCTTCACGAACTTATAGCTTAGACAACTAAACCGAGGAGGTTTTCACGAGACCACAAATTAAGTAGCGAAGTAACGCGCACAAATACTAAAAATCTAGACCCAAAAGCCAAAACTGGTCGCACGAAATCGCTGCAACGGGCACCCCAATTACGTAACGTAGCGACGGCGCCGCTGCACTAAGGCTACTGTTCGACTCGACCCAGCCGCCGGTAGCAACCAACTGCCTGCAATCCCAGGACGCGGCGCGCTAGCCACAAAACTCCCGTTAACCGTCCACACGTCAAACCGGTTATGAACGCGCCGTATCGAGCCGAGCGCCCTTGGGCGTCAAATCTTGAAACCAGCGTTTGGGCGCGAACACTATATTTTAAAAATAATATTACTAATTATTGTGCTGCGTTATGTAATATAACCACAGTTTTAAGACCTTACAGTTGTGAAACGCCTTTGATATCCAGCGATGTCGCCGCCCGCGTACGTATTTACACGGCCAGCGTGTATGCTAGCGGTTGTCACCAAATTGGGTATTATAATACTCATTACCATTTATTAACATTATGTACGTACTTATACGTTAAAAACGTTTATTGAACAAAATCAGTTTTTATTACTACAAGAGAAAACATATTTACAAGTGTTGCAATGTCAAATAATTTCGTGACAATTTCTTGTTATAGATGTTTTTTTTTATTTATTTATTTATTAGAAAACTACGGCATGATTAGAATAATAGAATACAACCATTACTTCGTTTTAAATTAAAGCTAATTACAGTTTTCTTACTTAAAAATCATAACTTAGGAGTACGAGCAGAAAGAGTAATTTAAAAATATGTCTATATATATATATAATGTGTGTATATGCGTGCCTGCGTGCGTGCGTGCGTGCGTGCGTGATTGCGTGCGTGTGCGCGTGTGTGCGCGTGCACGTGCACGTGCACTTGCGCGTGCGCGTGGGCGTGCGCGTGGGCGTGCACGTGGGCGTCCGCGTGCGCGGCCCAGAACGTCTCTTCTGAAGCCACCAACTTTTGCAACTTTTGTTATGAGAGAAGGCGAATCTTCTCGACCATCAGGGCAAGCAACAGGCACGACGAGCAAGACCGACGATATGCTGAAAAAACAGTTTAGTAATTTAAAAGCTTTCCAGCGTAATGTAGTAAACATTGACCCTGATTCCGTGTCAGAAAAGTGGGAATTTGATGATTTATTACGGACGATTCAAACCCGGTGGGCAGCAATCGACGCGCTGCACTGAGACTTAGATAGTGAGCTGGAAGGGTCGAACAAAGAATATGAAGATACTTTTAACAACTACGAATCAGAATATAGTAGAATCAAGAAAGCCATTAACAAAAACATGTGGTCAGTGGCTCACAGGGAAAAGTCTACGCCGCAGATGGAGATTCCGACTTTCAGTGGAAATTATAACACCTGGACTTCTTTCAAAGACCTTTCCACTGAAACAATCCATAACAATCCGTCTATGTCCAATGCCCAGAAGATGCAGTATCTCAAGACGAAGGTGAAAGGAGAAGCCGAGAGACTAATCCAGCATCTCAGCGTTTGCTCGGACAACTACGACGTGTGTTGGGACATTTTAAATGAAAGATTTAATAACAAGAGGCTTATATTTTCATCACATATTAGTCTACTTTTAAATATTCCTTTTATGCAACATCAGTCCTTGAATAATATCAAGCGCATTCAAGATACTACAATTGAGTGTCTGAATGCTATCAAGAATCTAGGGGTCGAAGTAAGCTCATGATTGTGTACATTTTGTCGCAAAAATTAGACACCGAATCATACTCAGATTATATTGAATCCGTTAAGCACCCAAGGGAGTTACCTATGCTGAATTTATTTTTAGATTTTTTGGAAAACAAATTCACTGCTTTGGAATCAGCTCGTAGGAAGCAAGATAACCCTACACAAAAATATCAAGGAAACTTAAAATATTTTAACAACAGTAATCAAAAACCAAATTACTACAAAAATTCATTTTCTTCAAGCATAGCGATGACGCCGAAACAATCAAGCAGCAAATGTTTCTGTGCAACAGCGATGAGCACGGGATTTATTTCTGTCAAATGTTTTTAGATATATCGCCAAGCAGTAGAAGTAAAATGCTCACAAAATTAAATCTTTGTCCTAATTGCCTATATAACCACTATAGAAAAGCGTGCATTTTAGATAGACATTGTCGTGAATGCCATAAGGATAATTATAGCCTTCTACATGAAACATTCAAACAAACAAGTATTGCGACACCGGAAACAGCGGCCGGAGGTGCCGGCCCGAGCGGCGCCAGTAGTTCAAATGCTTAATCCGGGAAATACGTCAAAAGTAGTTCGCACGTGTCGCTTCCGAATGAACCGATCGAAGTGTTGTTACCAACTGCGATTATCAAGGTGGAATCAGCATATGGAACCCTTCATAGAATGCGTTGCCTCTTGGACTAGGGTTCCCATACATCTTTGATAACGGAACGGGCTGCTCAGTTATTAAGATTACCAAGAAGAAGCTGCAAGGGTGTAATATCAGGTGTGGGTGATAAAGAAAGCAATTGTAAAGGGTTAATTACCATAAAATGTTCATCACTTATTACAGACTTCAAGTTTGAGACGGAGGTACTTATCATGAAAAGTCTTATCAAAAACTTGCCTAGTTACACATTTTCAAAACCAGATCGGACATACCTAGACCATATCAAGTTAGCAGACCCCGAGTTTTACGTCAGTCGTCCAGTGGACATTCTATTAGGCGCTGACGTATACTCTGCTATATTTTTGGATGGCATTTGCAGAGTAAACTCAACCCTCCCGACGGATTAACAAACGCAGTTGGGATGGATATTGAGTGGCAACGTGAAAACCTTTCAATGTAATGTAGTGCTACATAATTATGAAGATATCTACAAGTTTTGGGAGCTTGAAGATATATCAGAACCAGCAGAAACCTTATCAGAAGATCAACATTGCCTTCAATATTATCAAGCCACTACCAAACGCCGGGAAGATGGCCGGTATGAAGTCAGGCTGCTGGTGAAACCCAACTATCAAGAAAATTTGGGACACTCTAAAAACAAAGCGATCAGACAATTTTTTAAATTAGAAAAAAAAATTCGAAAACAGCCGGATTGTTCGCGCCAAACACTTTCAAGGATTGACGCGAGAGGGCGCTCGGCGCGGTGTAGTCATACCGGTTTGACTTTCGGTCGTGCGAAAAACGCCCAAGGGCAGTTAGTCGTCCTTAGGCAGTGCTCACGATTGGCACGCTGCCAATTAAGCGCGGGAACTCGGAATAATTAAGCGCGGACAGTAAAAATACGGTCTAGGAATTTTGTGGCGCGTATCCCTACTGGAGAGCTTCCCCGGGACTTATTGGGTCCGACTCAGAATCTGTATAAGTGCATTCGACAATATTAGCTAGTGCGGCCTCTGTATTCTAGAACTAACTGTTGCAACGCGAAACGGTAGTGACCTTTGATCCAGAAACTCCGTGCGTGTTTTGTGCGGTAACCTTATACCCCGCGATAGTTAGTGGCTTCTGTAAGCTAGTTAATCGTACGATAGAGTTAAGTGACTGTCATCGTGACGAACAAGGAAAGTGAATGTGGACAAGCTTCGGAGGGCCCCCTCAAGTTGGAGCGGTGTCGACGCCCGGGCTGCTGCCGACGGCTAAGGTCTAGGTTCAATCACCATCAGTCACACCCAGATACACACCACATCACCATTCTTTCCCTTGCACGACACAACCACATGCGACCTGACCGACTCCGGAGGGACCAGTCGCCTTGGACATAGGTAAGTAAGCTTCGTCCAAATACCTTCCGGTCGACTGGCCGTAGTATAACGCTCCCCCATATATTTTAGTGTAATTAGAGAGATTCCACGTGGCCACATTGAAGCCCGACCTACGTCTGCTCGGGAAGTCTTCAGCTTATGGGCCCCTGATGATTCGATCCTGTAAGGGAGCAGCCGTAGGCCGTAACACGGATATTGCACTACAGTATAAATTATTTGTTAATGAATATTTGTCGCTTGGACACATGATACTTGTAGGTAACAACGGTAATATGACCCCTGAATGCTTTACCTCACCATTGCGTCGAGCGCCCCGAATCTGAGACAACACAATTATGTGTGGTATTTAATGGTAAATCAAAAACATCCAGTGGGTTTAGCCTAAATGATTTTATGTGCAGGGGGTCTAACCTGCAACAAGATCTCCAAAGTCTCATTATCAAGTGGAGACAGTTTCAGCTCGCATTCACTGCCGACATTGAAAAAATGTTTAGGCAAATATGGCTCAACCCAGAAGACTCCAGGTTACATAAAATAATATGGAGAGATGACCTGTAAAAGAACTTAAAAGTTTATCAGTTAGCAGTTTAACAGTTACATATGGCACTAAAGAAGCCCCCTTTTTGGCCATGAGTACTATCAGACAATCAGCTCGAGATGAGATGCCCAATTATAAAGAAAGTTCGGCTCCACGGGTACTTGAGGAGTCATTTTACATGGATGACCTAATTCACGGAGCTCATTCTATTAACTCAGCAAAGCAGTTAAAAAAGGATCTTAGCAGTTTATTAAGTTCCGGTGGATTTAACTTAAGAAAGTGGAAGTCCAACTTACCTGATTTACTAGAAAAGGCGACATCTGAGAAGAATAATCAAGGAAATTTTGACTTCAAGCAAGCAGAGTCAACGAAAACTTTAGGTCTCGGATGGAATCCACAAGGAGACTGTTTTACATTCAATTCAAAATTAACTACGTCGTTATCGAGACCGACCAAATGAATAATGCTATCAGAGATATCTAAACAATACGATCCCATGGGATATATAGCTCCACTCATCACAAAACTTAAGAATTTATTTCAAGAGAGTTGGAGAGTGAATATTAAATGGGACGAATACATACCTAACGAAATTAACGTACAATGGAATGAGATTAGAGCAGATATCGAGCAGATCAACTGTTATCACGTGCCCAGATAGCTAGAAACAAAGGAGAAAGACAGCATCGAACTGCACGGATTTTGTGATGCAAGCACTAAGGCCTACGCTTGTGTCGTGTACTGTAAAATCCAGCGAGAGAATTCATCATCAGTTACATTGGTAGCTGCCAAAACAAAACTCGTGCCGCTCAAAAAGACAGTATCTCTGCCTCGCCTAGAGTTAATCGGAGCAGTGCTGCTTAATGCAAGTTAATGGTAAAAATTACATCAAACCTGTCTAGCTATCAAATCAAGATCTACGGTTAGGTTGACTCGACGGCGGTGCTCGGTTGGCTTCATGGTGACCCAGAGCGATGGAAGCCATTTGTAGTTAACCGCGTGAAACAAATAACAGCTTCAATGCCACCTGAATGCTGGCGTTATGTCAAGTCAAAGGAAAACCCAGCCGATAGTGTCAGCCGAGGTCTAAACGCCACTCAACTCAAAGATCATACTTTGTGGTGGCAAGGGCCTAACTGGTTGACTTCGTTTCGTCAAGAAAATGAAAAACAAGCAGAATATACAACTGATCAAGAGATAAGAAAAGTAAAATCGGTAAGCGTTACAAGTGTTAGCCTTCAGGCATGTAATTGTACAGCAATTATTAACAAGTTACAGTTCATTATCAAGATGCGTCAAAGTATTGGGTTGGATTTTAAGGTTTATTTACAGAAAGTCAAAAGAAAACTATTTATCAGTATCAGAGTTGCGAGTTGCGAAAGTTTTAATTATCAAGCAAGTACAGCAAGAGGAGTTTTATAAAGAAATAAAAGATTTGCAAGCAAGAAACAGCGTGAATAGCAAGAGCAAACTATATGATTTGAACCCAATTTTGGACAAGGACGGAGTCCTTCGAGTTGAAGGGAGACTTAGAAATGCTCACCTCGATCCCGAAACTAAGCATCCAGCTATAATTCCGAGACACTCAAGATTAGCCAGTCTTATCATAGATGAAGCACACGAGCTCACTTATCACGGAGGAGCACGATTAACAACCTCTTTCATGAGACGAAAGTACTGGCTGCTCGGCGGTATCAGAACCACTAAATCAAGACTTCGCCACTATGTTAAATGACGGCGACACAGCCCTGACCAAAACTATCAACTCATGGGAGACTTACCCTCAGCAAGATCGAATCCATCCAGGAGTTTCTTTCATACAGGCGTTGATTACAGCGGTTTTGTATTCGTGAAGGCCAACAAGGGTCGTGAGGGTAAGACTACAAAAGGATATATCGTAGTTTTCGTCTGTATGGCCACAAAATCCGTACATCTGGAACTGGCATCAGATTTAACAGCATCAGCGTTTTTAGCAGCGTTACGCCGCATGGCAGCAAGACGAGGAACTCCCGGACACGTCTACAAAGATCAAGGCCGCAATTTCATAGGAGCCAACAATATTTTGCAACGAGAGTATTCAGCGATTCAAGAAATATTCAGCCCAAACTTAATGTCGGAAGTTGCCAGTTTGGGAATTGAATGGCACTTTAATGCCCCCGCTTGGCCATCAGCGGGCGGCTTATGGGAAGCTGCGGTTAAGAGCTTAAAATATCATCTTAAGCGCGTGGTTTGCGAACAAGCGCTTACTTTTGAAGAATACAGCACCCTACTTTCTCAACTGGATGATGAACGTTCTAACACCTGCCCACTTTCTTTCAAGCGGTCCTACGTTGAACATCTACGATACCGAAACTGATTTAAGGACAAGGTGGTATATAACCCAAAAAATATTTAACGATATTTGGGAAAGATGGCGCTACGAGTATTTAACCCAATTAGCAGCCAGAAGTAAATGGAGAAAACCGCAGCCAAATATCAAAGAGAATGACATCGTTATTATCAGGGACGAAAACGACGGGTACGTCAGAGTTGTCACTCTTAGAACCAAAAACGGAACTTTACAACGGCCAATCGTGAAGCTTTAAATTTTACCGGTTGGGCAAAACCAAAAAGGGACAAGCAGTTCAACCGAAAAACAAAATCAAGAAAATGAAAATAAATCAATCCCTAAATCAAGCAGAAGGAAAAGATATTGCTTAACATCAATGATTAAATCACTATTATTATTCTTTATTACAATCATCTCGACAGTAAAATGCTCCTATAACATAACACCATTACAAAACAGCAGGCTCTATTTTGATAACATCACAAACATGCATTTAATTCGAGACTACTGGCGCCTCGTTGTCTACTATGATACATTCCCTTATCAAGAAGGTAATACGGCGCTAACAAAATATATAGAATACTTAAATAACATGTGTGTAATTATGAAGGCACGATCACATTGCGAAGAGATCTTATTGCAACTTCGGCACGAGTTCACGGAACTGCAATATTATATTAACATTTTAACACTTTAACATGATACATTCGAGACCCGCCCACGTCGACGGCGCGGCTTGATCAATGGTGTAGGAAATATTGCTAATAGTTTATTCGGTATTTTAGACGAAAGTTTTGCAGAAAAATATGAAATATACATTGAACTTATCAGGCGAAATCAAAGCCATTTAGCGACCCTATGGAAAAATCAAACGACCGTAGTGGAAGCGGAATTTAATTTATTAAAACGCACCGAAGAAATCATGGAGAAGAATCACAAGAATATTAACAGAAAATTTATAGCTATAGAAAATTCCGTAGATCAATTCAAGAGAGAGCTTCAGAATATGTCCTTCACGAGTGAATTTATCAGTACAGCCATGATGACAAGTAACCTTATAATCAGCCTCAGAAATATACAACAAAATTTACTCGACACTATTACAAATATATACAACGGAAAATTTAGTTTCCACTTGTTATCTCCCAATCAGTTAAGACAAGAACTGAACGTTATAGCAGGCCAGCTCCCGAAAGACCTATAATTACCAATAGATAACTATAATTTATATGAAATCTACAACTTACTGCAGGTGCGAGCTCGAATAAGGGGTAACTACATTAAATTCAAAATCATGATACCTCTCATCAGCAGAGATATGTTTGAAGTCCTGGAAGTTATACCATTACCTTATATATCAGAAAATAAAGAAGAAATTTCCGTAGTACCGGTATCAAGATACACTGCTATCAATTTAAAGAAAGACTCCCTAGTGCCACTGACCGAAAAGGACCTGGATTTATGTACTAGAAGAGACTCCAATTTTTTTGTGCCATCATAAAAAGCCTATTTACTACATAAAGGACGATCAAAGTTTCTGCGAGAATCTACCCTTATCAAGAAAATGTAAAACAATTACCAGATCATGCTATAATCGCAGGAAAGGATTAAATAAACTAAATACATATTTTTTATTTTTGTTGCGACCAGTGCAAAATGAAGTTACTATGTAACGATCAAGTTACGGCAGTACAATTAACCCGCTCTGGCCTTTTTAATGAGGATCAAGGTTGTATATTTAAAGCAGCTGATTTCTTTGTTTATTCACACCGACAAGAACTTAGCGAGATGAACATCCGTTCTGATATACGAGCCCCTAAGATATCACTAATTAATCATATCATCAACATATCGCTACCCGATCGCTCCTTACCGAACAATACGAATGATGATATAGCCAATAATCTACAGCTGCAGATGATCAAGGAATAGATTGAGATTATGAAGAACAACGAGCCCCTAGTAGAGAGGGTTTCTTATCATGATGTCCACCATTACGCTGCGATATATGTATTGTTTGCGGTCATTGCGGTGGGTGCCCTGGCGTACAGCTGGAGGCGCTGTAGGCGGTCAGCGCCGCGAGCACCCGCGGAGGCGGGAGTGTCGGTGCCTATGACGGAACAGGAGACGTCGTCGCCACAGGTTCTACCGAGTGTCAGTGCTCAGTGTAGTGAATGTGTTATGGGCAATCAGTGTCAAAGTGTGAGTGCAAATAATTAATCTATGGGCAATCAGTGTCAAAAAGTGAGTGCAAATGGTTTTTCAAAAACGAGTGCACGTGTTTTTAAGCAAAACACAAGCACGTCGCCTGTGCTCAGAGCAGTGTACGCAACTCCAAACCAGTGTGCATAGACTAGTCTTAGATAAGAATATTGTTTAATCACCTTATACATTCATGTACGAATCAAGTTATCATTTGCACGATAGATAAGAAACAATGGTATCACCTTGTAATTAGATTATGCCACACTAGCATCCATCATTCTACTAACCCCATCTTTGCTGCCCGGGAATATGTACGAGCATGAAATGCAACGTACAATTGTCAAGTCGTCATTTCACAACTTGACCTCTTTTAGATATTTCCGCGGCAATTGTATTATAAAATCAGTTCGCATAATATAGCCATCAAGAGCGCTACGCGTACTCATTATTATCAGTAATTCTAGCCATTAAGATTTGTAACTTATCCAAAATATATTTTATCAGACTTATCAAGCGTTATCAGTTTATCATACCCTTAGTGTCGTTACAACCCCGAACAGGCACACTTGCTGCAATAAACTTGGTGAAATTAACATACCGTGTAAGTTTATGTAGCGTCTTTAGGTCTAAAAGTTTTCGTCGATCTGCCAGTGAACTCATTCCGAGATGAGAAAGCCTAGATTTATAGTCAGTATAGTATGGACAGTTTTGAAATTTATAAGCGATAAAAAAAACTACTAATATATTTATATTAGTAGTTGTTATACTTTTTTTTAAGTTTAAGTATTTCCTATTGAAATCAAAGAAAGCGGATAGGTGCCGACTTTATACACAAACGTTTGCATTTTTAAAATCGTGTTCGGTTAAAATTTTTGCAAGGGTCTGGTTTTTAATAGGCTTTTTTGTTATACTCGTTCATATATACTATACCTTGCCGTGGCGTGGTTTGATCACTTATGATAGAATTTGGGAAATATACATGGCCGGCGGAGTTGATTTGAATTATTAATTAAACTTGTTCACAAGAATGAAAAACATGGACATTAATAATTAACAATCTACTTTAATGGTCTCCAATGACAGCTTTAATATTGTAACAGTCATGAAGGAATAATATGGAATATAATATTTTTATAATACCCCATATCGCCCCGTGGGTATCGTAAGAGGCGACAGAGGAAAATTGAAACAGGTTATGGGCAGCAGCATCTTCCTGATAACAACCCAAAATAATAAAAAACTGCGGTCGACAACCCGCTTGCTAGGCGTGTCAACTGTGGCAAAATCCCCCCTATGAGGCAATCTCTAGGGGAGTCCTACGTTCAGTAGTGGACCTTTATAGGCTGTAATAATAGATGGAAGGATGTTTATATTTTTTTTTAAATTCGACATTAAATCCAAAACGAATTAAAGAAAAATATATTTACTATAATAGCAATTTATAAATTATTTTAAAACATTGTAGGTGAAACAAACAACAAAAATACGAGCACGTCGTATCGATGCGATGCCTCTTATCCGTTTCTAGCATCTCTTAGAAGATGGAGTCTGCCTTCGGAGTGTGCTTTATTGGATAAATTATATTATACAGAAACAATCAGAACAATGGATATACGATATGTACATTATATTATTGTTTAATGCAAATACAAACAAAAGTCATTAAATATAAACTAAATAAAATGTATGAATTAATGTTTTATTTAAATAATATACAAGCCCTCTAAAATCTATGAAATAAAATCGTCTATGCTAATTGTATAATTGAAAAAAAAAGACCGTGGTAATATTATTTCAATTAAAATTCGAAGTGTGAAAAGCTTATAAAAATATTCAAGTGTTATGTAAAATATTTCCACAAAGGATGAACTTTAGGAAAGAATGCGTGTCATCTACATCAAATCTCTGGTAATGAAATTTCTTGCAACATTTTGTTCTACGAAGACTTTGTATGTAACAAAGTGAATTAAATTGAAATTTCTGCTAACAAAGTTTTATAAGCGTTGTATATACAACAATTAAATATAGAATTATTTTTAAATGTTTAATAAAAATCTTTTTTAAATAATTTATTTTGTAAAAGATTAGAAACTTAACACATAATGTGTAGTGATTGTGTTTTTATTAAGTAAATATTTAATCTTAGATTGTAATTAAGAGTTATAAGTACTATAATTTAAAATCGAAATTATAACGCTTGGTGAACTATTCAATTGCTTCGGAAGGAATTTGATGGGTAAAACCCCATTCTGGATGGCTTCCAGTTGATGAAGTTTTATTAACATATTATGTAGAATAAATGATATCGATCCCTCGCGAAAGGGCCAAAGCCCTTGTGTTTGATGCTACGTGCGTAGGCAGACTCTAACTTAGAGGTATCTCGTTTGGAACACGAATGGCAAGTCTAAGTTAGTCTTGTGAAATACACCAACGGGCATTGGGGCAGCGCGGTGGACATTTTGTTGCCCTAAAACCCTCTCAGAAATGAGAGGAGGCCAGTGTTCAGAAGAGGAACGTATATTGGCCGTAACTTTACTTTACTTTTGTTAATATATTAAACGAGTAATATTAATTATAAAATTAGTGTTACTCATTGATTATATCATGACTTACATTGATTGAAATATACAATGTACTCAACAATGTAGGTAATGTTAGAAATATAATTGTTTACATATTTTTATTATATTATGAAAACAAATATTTTCATAATTATTTTAATTATACAGTAATAGTATTTCTACAAATGTAAAATTTTTGTACCCTCCATGTGCTAACTGGAGTACTGGGCTCCGACGATCCGACTAGTGCAGGAAAGCCTCTTCAAAAATAGTATTACTTACTTATTATGTAATTAAGACAATTATGAACATTAAATAACCGTATTATCCTTACATTATTCTATCCTCCCCAGTCCGCAAAAGTGTTCATCTGGATATGTTGGTAGGATTTACCTAAATCGCCACGCTTGGATTGTGAATCACATTTTGGAGGTGGATTGTGGCGTCTGGTACCAGACGCCTTGCAACTTTGACGCTGATCCCCGTTTCCAGTATAGATATATTTTGGAGATACTTTCTGGGATAAACGAGGTGGTTATATTGCCATTTAACAGAAGCCATGATATTTTTCTGGGGTTCTTTTAAGACACCCACAAGGTAAAACGGGTCAACCTTTCCCTTACGCCGCCACCAGACGGTTTTATTCACTATATTATTAAAATATAACATAGTAATTAAAAACGAGAACTACTAGCTTGCTTGGTAACTGTATCATCGAGAAACAAAATAGAATTCACATGGGATTACTTTTGCCTATTGATTTTCATACCTAAGTTAATTTAATGGTTTGTAACTGAAAATAAATATATTATTATACAACAAAGAAGTAATTAATTAAAAAATGTATATACTTTTCTGCCGACTTCCAAAAAGGAGACGGTACTCAATTCGAATGTATGTTTTTTTATGTGTCATCATAACTTTTTACTGGGTGAACCGATTTCGATGATTCTTTTTTTTATTTGAAAGCTGATACTTTAATCAAGGTCATAATTTAATCAAGGTCAGACCAATAGTTATTGAGTTATTCTTAATAACTATATTGAAGTCGGCTGTACAAAATTTTTAATTTTAAGTTATGTTTTATGCGATAAGCATTATTATGAAGTTATACATTGTAGCTGTCTTTTTATGCGTAGTGATAACATCAGTATAATAAATCTGTGGTAGTGACACGGATTTATTATACTTTGTATTGATCGTAAGGCAAAAATCTCTTTAGGGATGATTTCCGTGATCAAAGCTATCCTATTTCCTTCCCCGGGACTTAAACTATCTCGATACCTAATTTCACCTAAATCGCTTCAGCAGTTTATGCGTGAAGACGTACATTTGCTCACACGATGAGCGAGATGTTTCCCGCAACTCGCAGTACACGCGCCAGCCCACGCAATTTTCAATATTCGACCAAATTACGTAGTTCAAAAGATAAAAGTATCTACTTTGAACATCAGAAGCGATTAAAGTATTTATCTTTTTTTAAATCAATTTGTTACTGCAAAATGTGCATTGGAAATAAAGAATCAAATTTTATTGTATTTATGATTCATTATTTTGGTAATAATGACTTACACATAAA
The DNA here is from genome assembly GCA_963668995.1 of Parnassius mnemosyne. Lineage (NCBI taxonomy): Eukaryota > Metazoa > Arthropoda > Insecta > Lepidoptera > Papilionidae > Parnassius > Parnassius mnemosyne. Next base: position 21,848,347 of record CAVLGL010000083.1, read on the forward strand.
ATATAGATATACTCGTATACTGTGACGGACTTTTTTGTAGAACTATTTAAGAGAAACATTTCTATCATATATTATATTTGTGTAAATCGACTTGCTTAATACTTATCGTTATATTTTGACCAATATATACAATATCTTTATTAATTATTCTAATGTATGAGCTGATTATGTTATTGTAAAATTAAATAAAAAAAAAACTATAGTTTTTGAGAAGAAGTGTAATAAACATCCATACCTCCTCGCAAACTTTCATGTTTATAATATTAGTAGGATTGAATTTTCGTTAGCAACGCTTAAACATTATAATATTTTTAATGGCCAAGAATTGGTGGCCCAATACTCTCCCCCACACCCTTAATCTGGTAGCGGAGTTACATAGAAAACTACCCCAGGAGGGTCGCCTGTGACGGTGAATCCCTCGCTGGGCATCCTCGCCCAAGCTACCCTACTTTTTCTGAGCGTGGGTGCTTAGGCTGCCCCACGTATTCTTGGGAGGGGAGGGGGCGAAGATCAGCTCAAGACGAAACTTGCTCGGGGCAAGCGGAGCAATAAGACAAAGGCACGTCGACCACTACCATCTGGTAACGGAAAAGCCGCCCTTGCTCTTGCTAACCGAGACACAGGTGTCCTCTCCGACTGATACTTCGTATCTCTCCTACCCGGGGTACAAATTAGAACACTCTTCCAAATCAATGAAAATTTCGCCATTTTGGAGCCAAAAAAATTAATTATAGCTAAACAAAACGAAATTACACTGCCATTTACATACAGTGGCCGTGTAGTGGCGGTTAAGAATATCCACTACCCCATATCTTCCCGTGGGTGTCGTAAAAGGCGACAAAGGGAAACAGGCAGGAGATGGGCAGCAGCATCGGCAAAAATACAATAAAAAAACTGCGGTTGCCAACCCGCTCGCCAAGCGTGGCAACTATGACAAATACCCCCCAAATGGATAAAGTTACTAAAAGACGGCCCCCAGTCCCCGGCGGCCCCGCTATTCCTGGCTACGGTGGCGACCATGGTAACGGCGAGGTAGGGGGTGCTAAGAATCTCCGGTGGAGTTTCTGTTGCCACCTACGACGACTCGACCTGGCAACATACAACGCACGCACCCTGAGGACTGACGAGAAGATTGTGGAGCTGGAAGAAGAGATAGACAAGTTACGCTGGCATATTATAGGATTATCCGAAGTCCGAAGAGAGGGGGAGGAAACGGTAATCCTCGAATCCGGCAACTTGCTCTATCACCGGGAGGGCGACCATCTGTCCCAAGGAGGTTTCGGATTTATCGTCCACAAGTCTATCGTTAACAACGTTGTAAAGATTGAGAGTGTGTCGACGAGGGTTGCGTACCTTATACTCAGAATCACCAAACGGTATTCGCTGAAGGTCATACAGGTTTACGCACCAACCTCGGCACGCCCCGATGAGGAGGTGGAGGAAATGTATGAGGATATCTCTAGAGCCATGCATTCCTCCAAAACCCAATATACGGTGTTAATGGGAGACTTCAATGCAAAACTAGGCACAAGAGAGAATGGTGAGCTGAAAGTAGGGAAATTTGGAATAGGGCAACGGAACCCAAGGGGCCAGCAGCTGGCCGACTTTATGGAGAAAGAGGGACTCTTTATGATGAACTTTTACTTCCAAAAGCGGCCCCACAGGAAGTGGACCTAGTCAAACCCCGACGGTTTGACAAAAAATGAACTTGACTTCATTATGACGACCAGACGGCAACTGTTCAGTCATTTCTCAGTGATCACGAGGGTGAAAACTAGTAGCGATCACTGAATGATTATAGGCATAAAGAACCTAAACGTTAAGTTGGAGAGGTCTCGTCTAATGAAGTCAACGCTCCGTCCCCCTCGTGCTCTAAACCAAAGTCTCGAATCCTTTCAGCTCGAGTTACAAAACCAGTTTCAGTGCCTAGAAGAATGCAATGAAGTGGACGATATGAATGATAAGCTCGTGGAAACTGTCCATGTGGTCGGAGCTAAGTTCTGCAAGACCTACCGCAGATGAACACAAAAACTCTCCGATCACACTCTTAATTTCAATGTTATTAGACGGGAAATGAAGTTGTAGTCTTCAACAGATTTGACAGCACACAGGCAACTGAACAGACAGATTTCTAAATTCATGCGGCGGGACTTACTCAACTTCAAGGCTTGTATTGAAGTAGCGATCGAGCGGAACCAAGGCTCCAAAGTAGTACCAGAGAAAGAACATTATTTTAACGTTATGACTTACAAGTAACATTACTGGGATTTGTTACTGAGTAGATATCTACCTAACCTAACTTATCATAAGGGCCAGTATGGGAAAGAAAATATTCCAATAGTATTAGAAATGCTGGAATATAAATAAAATGTCATTAAGTAAATAATTAAATAATAATACAAATTTTAGTAATTAAATTTATTAAAACGCTACATGTGACACTAGTTAAATTATAGTTAGTAAGCACTAGTTAGTTAAGTTATATCACAGAATAAATTGCTTATATTAAATTATAACGAGTGAAGTTAGTCACATATAATTGTCTTTGATAGCCTAAAAATAACATGGCGCTATTCTGCAGCTTATAAGCACTATATTATGGTTGTAATTATTAATTAGTTGTTTTATTGATAAATGTGGGTGTCTATGGGCCACAGTGTCCACATACCATCAGGTGGACAGTGCCCATTTGTCACCCTTATTCTATATAAAAAAGAGCCAATATATACCGATTCATTGATATTTCGATATAACCTGTGCCAGGTTTCTCGCTAATGCTGTACAAGGGAGCTTTGGTGCATCCGATTCCTAAAAAAGATGACCGTTCAGACCCGTCCAACTACAGGTCTATCGCTATCATCTCCTTGTTCTCCAAAATAATGGAAACGATTATTAACTGCCAACTTTATTAACGCTATATTTATTAACCTTGATTATCACCAGCTGATTAATGACCGTCAGTACGGTTTCTGTCGTGGTCGCTCAGCTGATGATCTTCTAGGCTGCCTAACTCATAGACGGGCGGAGGCAGTGGAGTCCAAGAAGAAGGTATTGGTTGTTATTTTAGACATAGTGTAGGCCTTCGATAGGGTTTGCATAAAGCGCTTCTTTCAAAGCTTTCTTCTTATATGCATCCCGTAAAATTGTGTAATTGGATCACCAGTTTTCTTGTAGATCGGAACATTAAGGTCATAGTAGACGGTGCATGCTCCGATTACAAGTCCATTAACGCTGATGTTCCACAAGGCTGCGTGCTATCACTAACACTGTTTCTTCTGCATATCAGTGATATTTTGCAATCTGGTAACATTTATTGCTAAACAGGCGACAGCACTGGTGATGCTTTATACACCGGCTGTGCCAATATTTCTCAGGAAAACGTCGCTGAGTACCGGAACAGACTTGTGTCTGAAGTCGAGAGTTTGTTGAACAACGACTCGGGCTGGCGGAACTGAATCTAGTCCAGTTCAATCCCCAGAAGACAAAAGTTTACGCGTTTACCCTTAAAAGGAACCCCTTCGTCGTATCTCCTCAGTTTCAAGGCACTCTCCTGGTTGCCTCAGCCAGTATCGGAATCCTCGGTGTTGACATATTGAGTGATGTGCAGTTTCGTGGCCACTTGGAAGAGAAGGCCAAATTGGCCTCTAAAAAGATTGGCGTGCTCAACAGAGCAGGACAGTATTTCATGCCGGCACACCGATTTCAACTTTACAAGGCGCAGGTTCGGCCCCACATGGAATACTGTTCCCATCTCTGGGCAGCGGCTCCCCAGGGCTAGCTCATTCCACTTGACCACATCCAGCGCAGAGCGGTTCGAATCATCGAGGACCGAGTTTTTTCCGATTGACTCACTGGCACTGCGTAATTTATCGCATGTACCATGGGGAGTGCTTTGAGGAATTGTTTGGACGAATTACAGCCGCTCAATTTACCATCGCACAGCACGACAAAACTCGCGATACCATCAATGCCATCTGGATGATTGGCAGTCCACCACTGTGCGAGTTAGAAGAAGTTTTCTTCTTCGCACAACTTTCTTGTGGAATCGATTACCACCAGCGATTTTTTCGGACCGATACGACTTAAGGGCCTTCAAGAAGATTTTTTTTTTGATTTCAGCCTACTCCTTTTTAAATGACCGGCAAAGCATCTGCAATTCCCCTGGTGTTGTAGTTGTTCATAGGCGGCGGTAGTCACTTACCATCAGGTGAGCCGCATGCTCGTTTGCCACATCTCCTACAAAAAATGTAAAATTAATGTAAAATGGGAGTAAAAGAGTCTTGTTATTGCGCTTTTTATGTACAACGGCCGGGCTCCTCGGACTACACCCAACCGGGTTGACAGTTATTACCACATTAAATTACGACAATGTGAGACAGTGTCACTTAATTAAGGTTTCCGCTACTCAGCAATGGTTTTAAAATGGAAATGCTTACTAATTTCTTCCTGTTCAAAAAAATGGAAATCACAAACCAAATTTATTGATATACTGCAAGACGTTTTGATGTTACTCGTCTAGCAGGTTAGGGTGAACACATGACGCGCCTGTCACGACTTAATTTTTTTCTTATTATTAGAGTGACTAAATATTTAACCGCCTGGTGATAGGTAGCTACTGTAGCTCATGGTCATCCATCAGCAACTAATAAACAACGCATGCTATATATTTTTTTATTAATAATTTTTATTTTAATGTTAGAATAATAAGCAATTCTATTAACACTACTAATATTGCCGTTAGCTATTCCAGTAAAGTCTACAATAAGCTTTCAATAAATGCTTGTGCATTGCATCAGCGACAAGGACTTTTTTCTATTAATAAAAAACATTAATGCTTGTGCTAAAGTGGGCTTCGGCAATAAGCGAATTCGAATTCACGACAGTTAAGGTATAACAAGTAAATTTTAAAGTGTCTTCTTGTATTTGTTTTAATCAATTTTTGCAACATCTTTAAATTAATGATTATGTATACGAGTAATACTGAAATAACAGGCATCTATTAAGTTCAAGGGATTTTTTGCGTGGTATTATGACATAATCAAGCATTTTTTTTTTAATTTGTCTGCATGTCTGTCTGTACAATAACCTTCGAGAAAACCAAAACTTATAATAAAATAAATAGTTTTTAATTACCTATCTTAAAGCCACATTAATAGATTTATTCAGGCGAACACGGGGCCGCTCGCTTGTAATTATTAAAATTGAAGTGTCTGTCTGTAATATTGGAAATGAAAAAAAATTTAAATTGAAATGAAGAAAAAGAAGATGATTATTTAAAAAAATATAAATAATACCACATTAATAGACCCCATCCCCACTCAAGTCAGGGAAGGTTGCTAGTCTTGAATAAAATCACATAAGTAAAAAAAATGATGTTACTTTCACCGCGTGTTCCGATTTTATGACTCCCGTGTCTATCTTAACTGATATAAAAGAGAAAACGATGTAAGGCAATATCTACTGAACCCTGCTTGTAAAGCTTTTTTGAAACAACCACCGGGATTTTTCCTTGAACTCGAAGTAATTATAATAAATTCTTAAGAAGTAAAAGCATTATATAATTAGCCTTGAATTTTATTTTACCATTTTTGCAATAAAATGTAGTAAGGGTTCTTATGTCGTCGGCACTTTTACAAATATTTAATGTCACGAACGAAGATTTGAATTGTAAAACAGTTTTAAATGAGGTTCCAGTATTTCCGAGCTTGAATAGCTAGACACTGCACTTTTAATTCTAAAACTAAGTTCAAGCTATGTAAGGAATTTCATTAAAGGAAACCGAATATTAAATTTAATTCTCTAAAACATACTTTAAATTTAACTGTAGAGCTCAAATGAAATCACTTATAACTTGGTTTAGTTTGTTAAAATAATTATATTGTGCACTTATTAATGCCGAGTGCGTAGACGAAATCAGTCATTACTAAAATTTCATTTTTTTTTCAGCTTTTCATTAACTATATTATTTCGCTTACGCTCTCAAAATCACTAAATACTTACAGTGCAACAAGATAAAGTAACGTTGATGTAACAGCCTGTAAACCACCCACCGCTGCGCCTAAGATATTAGAGCAGAAAAAGGCGTCCAATCTAGATATTGGTGAAGTCAATAGACCTCGAAACATTTTTTTTCACACACAAGCTTATGCAGAACGTTTTCCTTTTCGGCGAGCACGTAAGCAATTTTCATTAGTCATGAAATTGTTGTGTATGCCGTGTGATGGCAGCGTTAGATAATCGACGATCAAGATGGTCTATTCCAAAACCAGAAGAGGCACCTGTGCAGCAGTGGACTTTCACGGACTGATGATGATGATGATAATGTGGACAATTTTATTAATGGTGGCGGACATAGAACTTGGTATTGGACGCATGTTACGAAATTCTACGGGAGTTGTTATCTCCGGAGCAACAATCGTGACCAGTTGATTCTAAATGAAAATATTATTACCATATTTATTAAATGATTATCTGCAAAAATAATTACTTCTTTATTTACATAAAAAGACACAGAGACGTACACTACTAAATTATACAGTAAGTTCGTACAAAGAGATTAAGTAATAAAAGTTAGAATTACAAATTTATTATTTCCAATAAATAGCAACGTTTGATATATTTTATTTTGTATACGTTAGATCAAAATTTACCTACAGTGTAAAAACAACACCAGTACTGCCAAAAAAAATATATATATATAACCACACTTTATTTTTATTAAGATTTATCGACCAAATCGGCGATACATTGAAAATGGGCCAGATTAGGAGTACCCTTAACCGACGAGCGTGTATGCGTAGATATATGGATGTAAAGGAGGCGAGAGAGGTGTGTCTGGATCGCGCCAAATGGAAGTCCGTAGTCTCTGCCTACCCCTCTGGGTGACAGGCGTGAGTGTTTGTGTGTGTGTGTGTGCGTGTGCGTGTGCGTGTGCGTGTCTGTGTGCGTGTGCGTGTGCGTGTGCGTGTGCGTATGCGTGTGCGTGTGCGTGTGCGCGTGCGGGTGCGTGTGCGTGTGCGCGTGCGCGTGCGCGTGCGTGTGCGTGTGCGTGTGCGTGTGCTTGTGCGTGTGCGTGTGCGTGTGCGTGCGCGTGTGCGTGCGCGAGCGCGTGCGCGTGCGCGTGCGCGTGCGCGTGTGCGTGTGCGTGTGCGTGTGCGTGTGCGTGTGCGTGTGCGTGTGCGTGTGCGTGTGCGTGTGCGTGTGCGTGTGCGTGTGCGTGTGCGTGTGCGTGTGCGTGTGCGTGGGCGTGTGCGTTTGCGTGTGAGTGTGCGTGTGCGTGTGCGTGTGCGTGTGCGTGTGCGTGTGCGTGTGCGTGTGCGTGTGCGTGTGAGTGTGCGTGTGCGTGTGCGTGTGCGTGTGCGTGTGCGTGTGCGTGTGCGTGTGCGTGTGCGTGTGCGTGTGCGTGTGCGTGTGCGTGTGCGTGTGCGTGTGTGTGTGTGTGTGTGTGTGTGTGTGTGTGTGTGTGTGTGTGTGTGTGTGTGTGTGTGTGTGCGTGCGTGTGATTCATTAATCCTAAATATAATATAACTTTAACCAATACTAATCATTAAAAATTACTCGTGTTTATTTTATTTCAATACCTAAATCATTCTGTTTTCTATCTAATTTTGTTATCAAAGAGTGTTATTTAATTCGAATAGTATATCACATTAGTTATTTATAGAAACATATTATTTGTGTTGATTAATAAATCAAATGTTGCTAAAGTTTCAAAATCAAATAAAATAATACAAACAATTTGTTTTTGCTCATGTCACTTATACGCAGTGAGTAATAAATAATATGTATCTACTTGCCCTATGGAGCGATATTAAAATGAAAATATGCAAAATGTATTTCGGACAAATAGGAAGGATCGTACAAAGGTACTACATATTCCATAATATTAAAATATCTTTCGGTAGAAGAAAATTGGCAATGTATTGAAATATCAGTCAATACAGGAAAATATCTTAAAAAAGGAAACCTTGATGTGTACATTTCTAATACCTAAAAATATTATAAAACGATGTTATACAACTATATAATATGAATTTTTTTTAAGATAAGGGTAACAAATGAGCACACAGTCCACCTGATGGTAAGTGGTTTCTGTGGCCCTAAGACATCTACATCTATCCTAAACTACGCATCAAAATGCAGATGTTTTGCCACCCATGAGGACTAAGATGGAATGCCTCGTTTCCAGTAAATAGGGTGGGTCTCCGGTTCTCTACACTCACCATACAAAACACAGCAGTATTGAGATGCTATTTTACGCTGGTACTCTGTGAGAGTGTGGTTCTACCCCGGTCGAGCCGACACATTCGTGCTACAACCATACTAATAATATAGTTGCAACATGACTCTATCACGTGTAAAAGGTAATTATGTAATAATTGATATAACCTCGATAGCTACAATGAAAAAAAATATGCTATAACCCAGGTTACCTGAATCGTTTATTGGCGATATGCGATACATGTGTACAGACATGATAAGATGAGACATAGTGCCGTTATATCTCTGGGAAGGATACGCCATTGACACTAATGGCAAATATATTTCTCGCTTCGATTTTTAATCTATATAGTCATTAAGAAAAATCCTTAGCACTAGAAGAACTTTAACTTTATACTTAACGATTTCAATAGTGAATCCCAACGGGCTTGTCTTAAGCTATGGACAAGATAAGAATCATAATGAGAATATTCATGATATTTCGATCTAGAAGGCAATCCGTGAATCTAACTCGATAACCGGCAACCCATACAAAAGAAAGGTTCGCGACTGACAGTTTCGTAATAGCAAGCGCAGTGTTAGGCGGCCCTTCTAAAGCAAATCATCATCATCAATCAACTCCCTGCATTTTAAAACATGTATTCTTTAATGATATAGTTGGTTCAAAACCCGGGCTTTGTGGCAATCTGTGGGGAGGCCTATGTAAAGCAGTGGACTTACGTAATGATGATGATGAATTGAATTGGTAATATAATAGCGAAGGCTAAAGGAATGCCACCAACACCCATTATTTAAATGTCATTGACAATTTGTAAATATAATTAAACAATTCCTTTAACGTGGTAGAGTCACGCTGCACGCTGCTCCACTTATCACCCCACCCTTTTTCTTTAAGAAGAAAACTCTATAATATTAAAGTTATTGAACCTGTAGTAATAGGAATAAAAATAAAAATAAAAGCATATCAACTATTTTTGTATAAACTGGTATTATAAACGTAAAAGTTGTGCTTGCCAAAAACCTTACACATTTCCACCTTTTGTAAAATTCACTCGTTATAGCCACAAGGACGAGCTTATCCACGTCTGAACAGACGTAATTCAATAACAGAGAGCGACGTTGCTTTAATGTTTTATTTATTTTCTTTACCTATCACATGCGACAAGATACAAAAGTACGTCAGCTCATTTATAATGAATGTGGAAATAATTAAATATAAATGAGGATCGATTTAATTTTATTGTGTTTTTTTTTTAATTATATGTAAGGTAAAATTTGAAGTGTGGAGACGGCGTAAGATAATCGATCTCCCGATTTCGTTCGGTCGTAAAAAGTGACTATGAAAAAGACCAGTAAGAAGAAACGGTTTACGCACCAACCACGGCACATTCCCATGAGGAGGTGGAGGAAATGTATGAGTATATCTCTAAAGATATGCATTCTTCCAAAACCCACTATACGGTGTTAATGGGACACTTCAATGCAAAACTAGGCACAAGAGAGAACAGTGAGCTGAAAATAAGGAAATTTGGAATAGGGCAACGCAACCCAAGGAACCAGCAGCTGGCCGACTTTATGGAGAAAGAGGGACTCTTTATGATGAACTTTTACTTCCAAAAGCAGCCCCACAGGATGTGGACCTAGTCGAACCCCGACGGTTTGACAAAAAATGAGCTTGAATTCATTATGACGACCAGACGACAAGTGTTCAGTGATTTCTCAGTGATCACGAGGGTGAAAACTGGTAGCGATCACTGAATGATTATAGGCATACAGAACCTAAACGTTAAGTTGGAGAGGTCTCGTCTAATGAAGTCAACGCTCCGTCCCCCTCGTGCCCGAAACCTTTCAGCTCGAGTTACAAAACCAGTTTCAGTGCCTAGAAGAATGCAATGAAGTGGACGATATGAATGATAAGCTCGTGGAAACTGTCCATATGGTCGGAGCTAAGTTCTGCAAGACCTGCCGCAGAAGAACCCAAAACCTCTCCGATCACACTCTTAATCTCAAGGTTTTTAGATGGGAAATCTTCAACAGATTTAACAGCACACAAGCAACTGAACAGACCGATTTCTAAATGCATGCGGCGGGACTTACTCAACTTTGAGGCTTGTATTGAAGTAGCGATCGAGCGGAACCAAGGCTCCAAAGTCTTTGCCAGAGTTCTGTCTGCCAGAAAAAGCCAACTGTCAAAGCTGTTTTCGGGACACCTGCGATTTTGAGTGAGACTGAGAGGTTCTATGGGCAGCTGTACACGTCATAGTTGGAGCCACACGCAAGTGTGAGTAATGGTCCTAGAGCGAGTCTTATCCGACACTATTCCGATGATATGCCGGTCGTTAGCGTGAGCGAGATTAAAATGGCTTTCTAGCACCTTAAAAACGGAGGATGGAATTACTGCGGAGCTTCTGAAAGTGGGCAGAAAACTGATACTTGAAGTCCTTCGGAAGCTCTTTAATTCCCTTCTCCATGGTAGGACTTCTCCGGAGGCGTGGAGCAGATGAAAGGTGGTCTTGTTTTTCAAGAAAGACAACAACGCTCTCTTGAAGAACTACAGACAGATTTCCCTTCTCCACATACACATGTGCCCTGGTGCCATAAAATGCGTCTACGGTTTGAAAACCGGGCATCTAGACGTGTTTCAGAAGTCATTACTGGTGACGAGACATGGATCTATTCATATGATCCGGAAAATAAAAAAGCAATCATCGGTATGGGTATACTCAGAAGGACAGTTACTGTCGGCAAAAAATGGTGGCTAGTTTTCTTTGCAGAGCGGACATTTGTCGACATCAATGCTGGAAAATTATAGGTCAGGCAACTCTGAATGGTATACTACAGTTGCTTTACCCAAAGCTTTTCAAACTGTGTGGGAGAGAAGACCAAAGACCGAGCTTCGGGGAATCATGCTGCATCACGATAACGCCTTTTCACATACCTCCCTTAGAACAAAAGCATTTATTGAGGAATCTGGTGTTGAAACTCTAAGTCACCCACCCTACTGCCCTGACTTAGCTCCTTGTGATTTCTTTTTGTTCCCAAGAGCCAAAGAAAAAATAAAAGGCAAGGTTTTTTCCAGCGCCGAAGAAGCCCTTCGTAGGTAGCCCTACGAAGAAGCGATTTCCGACCTGTCTGATCATGACTGGTAAAAGTGTTTTCAGAGTTGGTTTAGGCAAATGGGACTTTGTATAGAGTATGATGGAAAATATTTTGAAAAGTTGTAAAATAAATATTAATAGTATCTAGAATACTTTTTGTATATATCAAAACTTATTGAGTGACATACGTACTAAAAGACATCACAGCAGAATCCTGTGACTCCGCTCTGGTATCTGGGTGGATATCCAAATTTTGCTGCCTTGTTCGAATTACAAAAAGTCAGTTCGATTCCTGCTTATTTAAGTCAATCGCATCCATGGTTGGTGTTCGTCATTTGTGCACTACTGCCTACCACGCTTCTACTAATGGAATGGTGGAGCGCGTATATCGCCAGCTGAAAGCTGCTATTATGTGCCACAATTCTACACAATGGACTGAGGTACTTCCGCTCGTTTTTCTTGGTATTCGCAGCTCTTGGAAAGAAGATATCCAAGCTTCGTCTGCTGAACTGGTGTATGGCGCACCTCTTCCCCTTCCTGGCAAGTTTCTGAGTCCTAAAGAAAACAACTGCACTGAAGATTTCACCACCTTCGCCGCCCGTCTACGGTCACATATGGCTAAGCTGACGCCAAAACCAGCTAAGTGGCATAGAAATGGTCCATTTTATTTACCGAAAAGTCTGACAGAATAAGACAGGCCCGTATTAAGTTTTGGGCAGGCACCCGAAGTTTTATAAAGTTTTTGTGCGAAATAAAGCGGCCAGCGTCTGTATCGATCATCTAAAACCTGCGTATGTTACAGATGGACCCACAAATACTTCGATTGCTACATCTTCACCATCTCCTCTACCGACATGCATCCATAACGACCCAAGGATAAACGAAAGGAATACCAAGAGAAGAAGAAGAAGAAAAGTTCATTTTCCTGACTACTACTGACCGTAGCCGCGGTCTCAGCGGGAGAGTACTATGGGAATACCAACTATGAACAAAGCCACAGCGGAATACTTCGGCAACCTTCGGAAGTTACGTCCGTGATATTAAGTATACTCTCACCACGCCAAGCTGCCCTTTACTCGGTCAGAGATTCCGGAGTAGACGCACGTTCGATCACCTTGCATTTCTAAACTTACGATTGTTACATTCTGGTATTGTTTTGTTATGTTCTTACCTTTTACTTTTGTTCTTTTTGTTTGTATTCAGTGTAGTATTTTTGGCTTGTTTTATATTCTCCAGTGTTAAATGTAAATTCATCATCATCATCATCATTACAGCCTTTCACAAGTCCACTGCTGAACATAGGCCTCCCCCAAAGAATGCCACAAAGCACGGTCCTGAGCCACCTGCATCCATCGACTTCCTGCATGTCTTACCAGGTCGTCACTCCATCTCGTGGGGGGACGCCCTACACTTCGCCTACCGGTACGAGGCTGCCACTCGAGAACCTTTCTTCCCCATCGGTTGTCGGTTCTTCGAGCTATATGGCCGGCCCATTGCCACTTCAGCTTACTAATCCGTTGGGCTATGTCGGTTACTCTGGTTCTACTGCGGATATCCTCATTCCTAAGTTTATCACGCAGAGAAACTCCGAGCATAGCCCTCTCCATAGCTCGCTGAGCGACCTTGAGCTTCCTCATCCGGCCAGCAGTGAAGGACCACGTAAATTCTAATTTATATAATTATAACTGACTTATATTGAACTTTGGACATTCTTTGTTCATCATACTACCTGAGAGACTGTGCAGTTTCAAATACATTTAATCGCTACAACGTCAATAGTGTCTCCCAACGGATAGATCTTAAGATGAATATGGACAAAATAAAGATCATTTTTAATATCCATGTCACACGTATGCCGGTATTTATTGGGAGCACTTAACTCGAAGTTGTTGACGAGTATGTTTACCTGGGCAAATAGTCCAACTAGGTAAGTCCAACATCGACGGATTCAAATCGTCTGGGCAGCGTTCGGGAAACTACGACACATCTTCTCTTTAAGTATACCTTAAAGCTTGAAAACGAGATTATACAACCAGTGCCTGTTGCCAGTGATGACCTATGGAACTGAGACATGGTCCTTCACTGCTATATTAAATTTAGATTTTGATCTTTCTAAAGGTTTAAGTATAGGCCGTTTAAAAATTTATGGCGTGATCATCTTAGTTAGTACCTTTATTTACGTTGTGTTTCTACAGTAACTTAGTTCTTCTAGGTGTATCTTGGAAGAATGAATATTCACGAGAGCAATCGAAAGCTGTTGGTAGCGTCTTATAAGCTAAAGAACCCCGTTCACGAAGACAGAACTCAAAAAAGTTAAGAACAAAAAATTGTCCCTATTCCACTTGGTTCACAACAGTCAATTCCTTAGTAATTAATACCTTTTCGCTTGGAAAAGGCTCACAATATTTATATCAAATACCAGATACAAGGGCTTCGCTTTCCCACATTTAAAAAAAATGTGGAGGAGGCACACGGCTTCACACACGCCGTGCGCGGTGAGCGCCAACCATTAACGGGCTCCCCCTGAAGGGAACGTTATGTTGGGAACTGGACCGTAGTCCTCAGCAAAATAGCTGGCGTACCAGTAAAAGAGGACTTGGCCCCTTGATAGTGCGTAAGCACAAACATCGACCGAAGTCGCACATGTCAATGCGTGTAAACGCCATACAGAATACGATCAAATCCAGCGTCACACGGTTTAGGCAACAATAGGCACATTGGCCATTAAAAGCTCTCCGTGAGCGCCACCACCTGCCAGACCGCCGTTTCTGCACACGTGATGTAAGTGTAAGGCATCACAACCAATTGCATGATCAGCACCGCCAATTGGCCGCAGAGCGTGTCATGAGTCTACCCGCTCACCTCAAGGGAATGGGGTCCCACGTTGCGCGGCTTTCGGCCGCAGCCTTGAGAGCCTCCTCAGATTCTCCCTCCAGCTACCACCCGCACGAGGTCGATACATATGCTCCACCAACCAATACAATGGCAGATATAGCCAATAGGCAGTTATAAGATAAAAATAATAATTCGCCATCAGAAAGGGTTTATGTCACTGACGTTGAGTATATACATTTTTCTTCAATTAATTATGACTTCAAGTCATAACTCTGCTATCATAATGCTTATGCATCATAGAGACCTTCTATATTATAGCTTTGGTTCCAAAGACCTTACTATCATAAGTCCCTAATATAGGACTAGTCATTGTGCAACAATACTATTAGCAGTCGGTCATCCGACCAACCCATATATGTCCCACTTCTTTCTATATAATGCTTTTACATATTAGCGACCTTCCACATATTTGCTTTATTTCATAGACCATACTATTATATGTCTTATTCATATGGGACTTCAAGTCGTAACTCTGCTATCATAACGCTTATGCATCATAGATACCTTCTATATTAATGCTAGGGGCCCACTTAAACACACACAACACACATTAAAATCAGCTTAGTATTTTAGGAGGAGTTAGTGACAAACACACGTACAGTATGGCAATATACCCCACCATGGCGTGCTGAATTGTTTGTACAGTAATGCAACGGTGGCTATCCGAGTACAGAATTAGACTACGAAACCTATCCAATTACAGAGAGAGCGCATTGGTAGATGTTTTCAAGCTACTGTATTAACATCAATAGCGAATCAATCACTCATCTTCGATTTGCCTGTTTTGAGGACATAAGCACTATGCTCAATAACCTCAATAGTGCCTATCAACGAATAGGTCTTAAGATAAACATGGACAAAACAAAGGTTATGTGTAACGTATATGTCACACCTATGCCGGTGGTTTTTGGGAGCACTGAGCTCGAAGTTGTTAACGAGTTTGTTTACTTGGGACAAATAGTCCGACTAGGTAAGTCCAACTTCGGCCTCAAGCGCCAACGCTACAAATAATGTAGTAAATAATATATTCTAACCAAGAAAAGCCGGGGCAGGTCGCTAGTATACAATATTTGTTACAATAAGCGCATATATTGAAATATATCGTCAGTTAAAAGTTACCCATAAAATTTATACTAATACGAGTATAATAAAGCGGAAGAGTTTTTTTGTTTTTTTGTTTGTTTTAACGCGCTAATCTCTGGAACTACCAGTCCGATTTGAAAAATTCTTTTTTGTATATTATAGCCAAATTCATGTGGAATATATAGGCTATCTAGCATTAAGCTATATCACTCAGCTAGCCTTAAATATTGATATTTGTTAAGCAAGTCAGAAAAAAAAGCACCCCCGAAATGATTTATCCGCATACGCTGGTGTTAGCGTTAGGGATTCGTAAATACAATGTTCTAGAAAAATATAGATCTTTACTACGTCTTAAAAAAAGTCCGCGATGCCATATGTCTATTTCTTATACATAAGCCATAATTAGGTATTTAGTGACAAAAAATATTGAAAATTTAAAAGTGATTTATGAGCGTTATTATTAGGCATGGCCTATTTATCCTTACGTACGAAAGTTACTTCATCATCAAGACAATTTTATGAAGATAAACTTTGTTCTTTATACCATGTTGTTTGGACGCATAGTTTAAGAGATAATATTATTAATAGAATCAGGCGTTACTTTGCGGAAATCCATTATATAAAAGCTTTTACAAAAATTTACTTCGCAAATATCCGCGTTATAAAATAAAATGATGTGTCTTACCAAGTATGAAGACGTCGTCTACATCCCGGGGAAACAAATGATCTTCTTAACTTAACTTCTCTCTGTATGAAACAAAACTATTTCCGATTTAATAACCGTTTCTATCTACAAAAAGAAGGGTTAGCTATGGGGTCCCCTCTAAGTCCCCTTATGGCGGACATTTTCATGGATAATTTCGAAAAACAACATATAGTTGTCAATCAAAATATCTTATATTACTATCGATATGTAGACGACATAATTATTTGCTGGACTGGCACAAGGAGACAACTGGATGTTTTCCTCAATATAATAAATAGAGTCCATGACAAAATTAAATTTAAACTTGAATTGGAACAAGGTTGTTCCCTTAATTTTCTCGACTTAACAATAACAAGAAAAGAATCGTCACATGTTTTCCAAATTTATCGAAAGCCAACTCACACCGACACGGTCATCCCCGCGTCATCATGTCATCCGTGGTAACATAAAGTAGCCGCTTTTTATTGTTACATTAACCGTTTGTTCACTGTCCCATTAAGTAAAGAAAATTATTTAAAATAACTTAATATAATTTATCAAATAGCGGTCTCTAACGGTTTTTCAAAAAATCTCATTAACAATTTAATTAAAAAGAAACAACAGCATGTTATTCGCAACTCTCTGTACGCGGTTCAACCTCAAAGTGTTCATCGATATGTGAGCAGTTTAACCTACTTAGGCCCCATATCTGAAAAAGTAGCTAATACTCTTCGAAAAAACGGCGTTCATGTGGCGTTCAAAACAAACAATTCTCTTAGAAATATCTGTAATAGTAAAGATAAGTTGGATATTCGTCAAAAGTCAGGTGTTTACAAACTTGTTTGTGACGAATGCCACGCCGTTTACGTGGGTCAGACTGGTCGCAATTTCGAGACACGTTATAAAGAGCATTTAGCCGCGTACAGGAATTGCAATCCCGATAAATCCCATTTTGCCAAACATCTTTTGGACACTGGACACAACCTAGCCAACGACCACTCCTTTAAAGTCTTACATACGTGTAATAAAGGGCTGCGGCTGTGTGTGCTGGAACAGTTAGAGATATTAAAAAGTAATAATAATACCGTTGCATTGCTGAATGAACAAACAAATGTTACTAACTCACCTCTCTTAAATATCTTCAAGCCTGCTCTCTAATAATAGAGAGCCTCGCAATATGGTCGTTTGTCACCCTCACGGTGATCGGCGATTGGTTGCGTAGTTGGAGGGTGGGCGTTGCGCGGCAGTTTGTTTTTAATTTTACAAACGGCTGCGTAAGTCCAGCGGTGATTGGTCGCATGTTTTATCGCATGACGCAGTCACTCGCTCCTTAGGTAGAGAGCGGTTGCATCATCGGTTTGTATAAAAGGCACTTGTTTTGGCTCGCCGCTCACTTAGCGGTTAGCCACCGTAGAGTCTATATCACCTGAGGATGCCTCGTGTAGAGGCGAAACACGTGTCGTATTATCGTCAGTGGTGTGTCTTGCCTAGTGTAGTGGTGTTGGGAGTAGCGGTGCTGGGATTAGTGGTGACGGGGATAGTGCACGCAATTGAGGGAGGGCGGGAGGTGCTCTTCATACTAGGTAAGACACATCATTTTAATTTATAACGCGGATATTTGCGAAGTAAATTTTTGTAAAAGCTTTTAAGAGATAATGTAAAATTAAAATAATTCAATACTTGGCTGGGCGCGCGAATGACATATAAAACCTAGCCGCCCGGTGAGAACTGCGAGAACTGCTCAACCGAGAGGGGGAGGGAAAGTGGATAAAACTTAAGTTCGCTCTACATCATACATAATATGCCGACAGATAAAAGTACTCCATTGATTATGCAAACTTTTCCATCCATTGCTATCAAATAAAATATTTAATTGCAATTATAAAATGATTGAACTAGGTCATGTCGCGCACCTCCGACACGTGATGACGCGGGTGAAACCGCGGGGCACAGCTAGTAGAACTATAAAACTGTAATTATTTGTTTATGTTATATTTTATAATTTGTTTATGTTATATTTTAACCTATGAATAACTTTTATCTGAAGATTTAAAAGTCGGACCTAAAATAATCTAATAGCTAAACTTATCAAACAGCTTCCCGCGTTATATTGTCAAGCGCTGGAAACATTCGCATATTGTACGAGTACATTACTGAATGACTACACTTCTCATTTGGGCAAGCTTACACTTGGTGATAAAATTCAGTGAGCTATGAAGACATTTCACTGAATTCAATTGAAAGTTGTTCTTGCGTTTTCCCTTCGTCACGGTGTTGAAGATATGCATTCATAGTATTAAACATATTAATTGTAAATTATATATTTTATAAGGTTAAATTGTTATTGTTGGGAAAAAATAGTATAGTATATAATACTTGTGACTTTCTTATTGATTCTTCTCATAAAGTCTCCCACAGAAGGCACTTGACTTGTTGTAGTGATGGCGTAATTTTGACTTTCAAAAAGTGCTTTGTAAATGGAAAATACTTGCGTACTGTGAAATTTACACCAAGCTAAGCGCTCGCTCGCCCTTGAACTACCACAGATTCCTTCCATTTTCCTCACCCTAAAACCTCAGAAATGATAGGAGGCCTGCGCCCAGGAGTGGGACGTATGTAGGCTGTAATTATTTATGTTATAAAATGCATAGGCCCCTTTGTCTTATAGTAGGTCCTTAATTAGAGGAGGAGGAAGAGTAGAAGGACTTCTATATACTCTTAATATAAGTAAATTACTCAATTGCAATGCATAGATTTTTTTTGGTAATGCCTTGGAACTCAAATGTCAAATTGACTGGTGTTCATTGTGGCATATATTCCACTTCATTGATCGAGATATAAAAATCAGTGAAGGATATAAGTAATTTTATAAGGTTTATATTTATTGAGCTAACGTGTGTGTGTAACATCTGATCATCTCTTTAAAACTTTTTATGTGAGTTATGATTTTTTTTATTATTATTAATTATATAGAACCAGAACAAACGATATAGGCCAACGTATTAGTAAAATGAAGTGGCTCAGTAAGTGAAAGGCTGCCCACATAGCTCGCAGCAGCAACAAATGCTTGATTTGCGCATGTTATAAGAATGCGTCTAATAAGTCTTTAAAGTTTTGCTAATACTCATTACGTTGAGTAGGCGGACACACCTTCCCAGTTGAAAACAGCACTAATATCCTGGTAAGATTGCAGTTTTTTCCGACATTCTCGTTTTTTTTTTGCGCAAGCACGGGTACATTCTTTACTCCCTCACTTTTATAGTCTGATGGGACTGCGATCCGCATTGAGATTAGCTTGCTACATATATATTTATCTATGATTGAGATCAGGCACGAGTCTCAAACACCATCCACGTTCTAACTCCGGGCTGCTACTGAGCACTGCAAAAACTAATAACTGTATGTTGGCCCGACCGGGATTCCGACCTAGGAACTCGTGATCGGAAATCACGCTAACGGCCACTAGACGAACAAATCAGTCGCTTTCAAATAATATTTTTCATTGCGACGTAATCATCAAGTGGCTCATTACGACATCAAGTCAGTGTAGTATAGGTTTACCTCAGCAGGAAGTTCCTTTACTAACTCTCAGTAGAGCCATGTCAATACAAAGTTCCTTTCGAAAACAGATTAACAAAAGGAAAACTATCTCTGTTTACATTGTTGGCATTCATTTCTATGCATAGAGTTTGCTTTGGAGTTTTATTTCAAACGTATTCTCTACCGCTATTTCGTTTATTCGAACAACCTTCACTCGAATGCATGGAGTTTGTGTTTTTAAATAAGCATATACGCTAAGTTGAGATTTTTATACGTGGTAGAGGTGAATTAAAGGTCAAAGAATTTCATGCATTTTTGATAAAAGTAGTACCTTACTTTTTTATAAAGTCCTATAAATTGTAAAATTAACAATAAACAGTTTTAATATCATCATGGCTAATACTTTTCTTTACATATCAAACTGGGCACATTTGACACTCTTTTATCGATGAAAATATTTTTAAGAGATGTCTAAACAAATATTTCTATAGAACTCGTTTAGAATTGAATATTAGCGTGGTAGTGTCACTCTGCTATATTTATGATTGTAGCATGGAAGGGGCGGGACCACGTTTTAACAGATTACAGTAATGTGAGTGCAGAGATCTGAAGACCCAAGGGTGACAAAGCATCTGTATTTTGATTCTTAATCGAGGATAGATGTGGATGTTTATGGGCCATACATATTGGGATGCAATTCCATTGTTACCATTACGTGGACTTTATGTTATGTATTGTCACCATTATTCTAAAAAAAAAGATCTATTCGTGAATAATAAAACATATTTTAATACTTTAAGGAGGAATATACAAAAATAAATATTTTGCGGGTGTGGCTTACTTCAACTTGAGTTATTATATTGTATAAAGAACCAAATTTTATGTTAATCTGGTCTGAATGAATAAATTTAGAAACATACAATATAATAAATATATGGTATTATTGTATGGTATAATAATGAATTGAATATGGTATAATAATAATGAGTTTTGATTTTGTACTTTATTTGTTGTATATTATTTGTTTATAATTATTAAAACGAAACATCATTATTAAGGTGATTTCATAGAATTCAATTTTTTTTTACTTTACACCGATAAAGTTGACAAAGCGAAAATAAGGGTTCGCAATCTCAAAGGGTTTGTTAGCATTACACGCGGCGTTCCGTAGATATTGCGCTGTCATGTCAAATTATTTTCGATCCATTAGGCAGACACGTGTTTAATTTCGTCGGAAAACGGTTACGCAGCTGAGAGTGGTACGAAGATTTCTTATCCTCATCTTTTCAATTGGAAACGCTGACTACATGTTACAAAAATATCTTTTAACAAAAAGTAAAAGCCAACGTCAAAGAAAGTGATTTTATTTTATTTTCATTTATTCTTCCAAGTCAGCTAATAATTTCTGTTAAAAGTATTTTGTTACCCCTTTTGAGTAGACTAAGCAATATCACAATCTCAATATCATTAAAATAGCTCCATCAAAAACTTCATCCCCAATTTTGCCATCCTTAGGGGTGGAATTGTTTATATTGGACTACCCCTGAAATATAACCTAATTGATAAAAAAAAGAATCATTAACATCGGTTCACAATTGGCGAAGATTTCTACATAGATACAAAGATATTAAAAAACACATAGTCGAATTCTAATCTTCCTCGTTTTTTGAAGTCTAAGAGGTCTTGGAACAAATATATTTTTCTCTTTTTCGTTAAAAAATTGTTTCCTACTAGGATATTCTCTTGTATCGTGGAGACAGTTTACATACATAAATTGCACAAGGTCAAACACCTAGATCCAAAGCAACTGTTTGTAGGCCATACAAATACTTGCTCCGCGCGTGATTCAAACTCGTGGCCCTCAGCATCGTAACTCAATGCTAAACTATTACGCCACGGAATTGTCAGAAACTGAAACCGAAGTTCAGCAGTGGCAGTTTCCAAGTAACAGTTCAAAATAGCGTGGAAATTAGGGCAAATATCCCCATATGAGGCCTTTGAAGAAAAGTTCGGCATATCCCCTTGGCTACCCAAATAATACAGAAGAAGTGTTTCGTGTCAAAATAATTTGCCGCGTTACCTAAAAAGTAAAATGGACTATAACTAGCGATATTTTTAGACTTATCGGTTAAATATTTGCTCAAAGAAAAGTGTTTAGACTTTAAGTTGTTGATTAAATATCAACTATAAAAAATAACGAATGGAGTTGAATGGTCTTAACTGTTTAACCTAATCCTGAAATAGAATAGAATAGAATAGAATAGAAGAATTTTTACTCAATATGCATTACATGTGTAATTCTTATTGAAAGTCGTTTTTTACTTTACCACTGGTTCGAAAAATACCCCTCTGTCCTGGGAAGAACCAGCAAGAAACCCAGCAGGACTTTTTTCTAAAATAAATTTTACAATATAAATGATTACGAACTATTTACAAAATTTATTTTAGAAACCGCTTGGAAGCGACCACCTCTTTCCCAGGGGTATCAACCTTGTATTCATTTATACTATAATAACCCTATTTATACAGTTTCAGCTTAATAAAACATTTGAACTTGGTAATAGAAAGAACCTGTACACTTTCCGGGACCTTGTTGTATATATAGCGTATACATTGCCCCAAGAATGAATTACTGACTCTGTGGAGTCGAGATACTGGCATCACTAGCTTGTGTTTGTTCCTAGTGTTTACAGAATGTATATCACTTTTTTTACTAAAACTATCTTTGTCAGATGTTTACAACGCGAAAAACAAGAATGCAGCATTCTATCGATTCTATTATCTTTATTTCACACTTTATAACTCTTGCTTTCCAAAATTAAAAATTAAAATTACCAATAAAAATTCAAAGCCAAAATGGATCTCCAAGGGCATAAAAGTTTGCATAAAAACTAAAAGATCATTCCGTTTCAAGTATTTAAAACAAAAATCTAACGAGGACAGAGAAGCTTACTTGAGGTATTCAAAAATGCTTATAAAGTGCATATCAATAGCCCAAAAAAAATGCAATAACAAATATCTCCAGAACAGTCAGAATATTTGTAAAGCTTCACGGAAACTCATCAAAGATGTAACGGAAAGCGAACCCCCACAAAATTACATAACACATATGAAATACGAAAATAGTATAATAATAAATGGGACAAAAATAGCTGAACTGTTTAATGATTACTACGTAAACCTAACTGATGGAAGGTATATGTATGATATGGATAAAAAGCGAAAGATATTATCAACGATCAATCATATATCAAAGTCAATTTTTCTTGAACTGGTGAATTCAACAGAAACTACTCGTATTATACAATCACTAAACAATTCTAGCTCATATGGGTATGATGAAATCTCAACAAAAGTGTTAAAATTCTGTAAAAACGAACTAGCCTAGGTATTAACATACCTAATTAATTTATCCTTTGAAACAGGATGCTTTCCTGAGGCTCTTAAATCGTGAAACCTATCCACAAAAAACAGAATAAATCTGAAATCGGTAACTATCGCCCAGTTACATTAATACCGGTGTTATCAAAGGTATTTGAAAAGGCCATGCAAAAACGACTGCTCAACAATTTAACAATATTCAAAATCATTACACCGGAGCAAAATGGGTTCCAAACGGGAAAATAAACTACCCCCGCGTGCTTTAATCTAATACATAACGTTATTCTTGGACTCGATGATAAACAGCGTACTACTGTAATTTTCTTCGATATGTCTAAGGCATTCGATTTTGTAGTTCACAATGTCTTGTTAGATAAACTGGAAAAGTATGGAATCAGAGGTCTTTCTCACATTTTGGCTTAAAACATATCTAGAAAATAGACATCAGTGCGTAGAAATAAATAGAATAAGTTAGAGAAATAGAACTACATCCGATCGTCTAATTATAAAATAAATAAGTTTGTAGTACCACAGGGTAGCGTTCTAGGTCCTATATTATTTTTATTATATATAAATGACTTACCGAGAGTGACTAAACATCAATGCATAATGTTTGCAGATGACATTTCCATTATTGTTAAATCGAATTATAATGACAATTTAAATAATTATGAAAATGACATTAATATCACAATATTAATAATATAATCATATCATAATCATAAATCATTTATTTGCAAGAAATATGGTTGGTACACAAGATGTTAAAATAAATAGTTTAAAATATAGTTCAATATCTTAAATTAATCAATCTAAATGTAAATCTGAATAAGACAAATTTTATAAATTTTAACATAAAATGACGAGCAGTAAATAATCTTCATGTGCTGTACAAAACATACCTATTGAAAGGACTACCATGGCCTCATTTTTGGGTGTAGTACTTAACGAGAACTTATATTTCACTGGCCAAATTGATAAAGTTTGTAATAAAATTAATAGGTTTGCTTTCGTCTTAAGGCGTTTAACTAAGATGACGACTCTTAGCGTAACTATGTCTGCTTATTATGGTTACGTCGCGTCTAATATTAATTATGGTCTGGTTCTATGGGGCAACAGCACTGAAGTAAATAGAGTTCTCATCGCACAAAAAAAATGTATACGTGCTATATGTGGTAAAGGTCTATTTGATACATGCAAGCCCCTATTTATTAAGCTAGGTATATTAACAGTCCCTGGCATGTACATATTAGAAATATATAAATTTGTCAAACAACATGCAGAGTTATTTAAATCAGCTTGTGATATATATCCACGAAGCACTAGAGATAGTAAACGGCTTGTCTTAGACCATAAACCAAAACTTTTCTACGTGGTAGAGCTATGCTGCAGCTATATTATGGTTGTAGCACGAATGGGTCGGCTCGACCGGGGAAGGACCACGCTCTCACAGAAAACCAGCGTAAAATAGCAGCTTAACGCTGCTGTGTTTCGTATGGTGAGTGTAGAGAACCGGAGACCCTTTTTACTGGCAAAGAGGGGTTCCATCTTAGTCCTCACGGGTGACAACGCATCTGCATCTTGAGTCTTTATTGAGGATAGATGTAGATGTCTATGGGTCACAGTAACCACTTACCATCAGGTGGACTGTGTGCTCGTTTGTCACCCGATCTTATAAAAAAAAACTTCTGTCTATCAGAAAGATTGTTACTGTATGTGTGTAAAAATATTTAATAAAATTCCAAAGCAGTTCAAACACGGCTCTATGATTCTCATAACCAAAAAGTTACGTGAATGGCTAATAAAAATGTTTTTATAGTGTTAAGGAATTTCAAAATGATAATAATATGCATGTTGACATATGATAGACGTAATTGCTGTGTATCACTGCGTATCACTATTTTATCAGACCTTTATTTTTGATTGAATGTATTTATATTTTAATTACGATATTGACATAGTAAATTATGACATTTTGAATTATATAATTTACATTTAATAACTTGACATTTTAGAATCGACTACCACCTATATTATTTGGTAATTTAAAACAAAAGTTTGCATGCCGTATTTCATGGCTAAATAAGTCTATGAGCAACTTATTTTTATTGTAAAAACCTATCACTTACCCTATTTATGGCAATTAAAGAAATTTGAATTTGAATTTGTTTTTGTGAACATACATTAAATTTTCGTAAATATACTGAGAGACCAAAGTTAATTTATTTATTTCTTTAAATTTGTCTCTAAGAGACTCTCTCGGTTTTAGATTGTAAATAGCTCTAATGGCCCTCTTCTGTAAAACAAAAATAGTTTCTGAATCAGCCGCATTTCCCCATAGCAAAATCCCATAAGACATTATGCTATGGAAGTAACTGAAATAAACTAATCTAGTTGTCTCGACACTAGTGAGACCTCTAATCTTTTTTACAGCATAGGCTACAGAACTTAGTCTGCTTGCTAATTTTGATATATGGGGGCCTCACTGAAGCTTCACGTCGAGAGTGATGCCAAGAAGAACAGTGGATACGACGAGGCTCAATTCCTCCCCATTTAAAAACACATTGGTATTCAGATTTTTAACATTCGTTGTTGTAAATTTAACGCAATTAGTTTTATTTCCGTTCAAATGCAGATTATTAACGTTAAACCAATGCACTAATTTTGATATAGCATTATTCACTTCGTCACATTTAAATGATTGACGTTTAAGTTTAAAGTTTCAAGGAAGTATCATCAGCAAATAATACTATATCATGACTATCCCCTACAAGGTGAGGTAAGTCATTAATATACACCAGAAACAGGAATGGGCCGAGAATCGAGCCCTGAGGGACACCCATTAGTACAGGTGACCCGGAAGAACTTTTACCATTGATAATAACCTGCTTTCTATTACTTAAATATAAAATAATAAGTTTAGTTTAGTTTTTTTTTTCTTGACACCATAGTACTGTAGCTTCCTGATTAATGTCTCATGGTGAACACGGTCGAAGGCCTTGGAAAGGTCACAAGATATACCCAAAGCATCCTCTGAATTCTCCCATGCACAAAAAATATGTTTAATAAGCTCAACTCCAGCGTCAGTTGTCGAGCGACCCCTTATAAAACCGAATTGATTTTTATGTAGCAATTTATTAATATTAAAGAAACTTAGGGGGTCATTGTAGAAGCGTGCTCATCGCGACCCCTGCCAGCCCTTTTTAGGACTGCAATTCTACTCAGCTGCGCACCCATGCCAATGAGTGTTAGGGCGTCCCCCCAAGGCGACGCACACCAGCTCGTCCCCGTTGGTGTGGAATGCAGCGCGCAAAACGGCGATGGGGACCGCCACCCGTCACGCACAGCCCGACACGGTGGAAGGTGGAGGACAGAGTGCAGAGTTGGCACGTGGAATGTTAGAGGAGGCATGAGAGATAAGACGAATGAGTTGATCGAAATAATGAAAGAAAGAGAATTAGATGTCGAGTGTATGTCGGAGACCAAACAGAAGGGCAGTGGTACTGAAGAGCTCCCTGGCGGGGCGTTAGCTCTATGGTCCGGAGTCCCGGAAAGCGAGAACGCCTGCCAGGGAGTGGGGGTGCTGCTGTCTTCTCGGTTGGTCGATGTTATGACTGAATATGAGGTTGTGAACTCAAGACTTCTCTGGGTTCCCTTTAAATTGGGACTGACGAAGTTATTCCTTTTGGCTGTTTATGCGCCGGTAGCTTCGTCGTCCAGGGCTGAACTGGAGGAGTTTTGGGAGAATGTAAGAGAAGTTCTAGATTTGGCTAGGGGAAACGAAATAATTGTTGTATGTGGTGATTTGAATGGATGGGTTGGTACCGCTCGACCAGGGTACGAGTCGGTACTTGGAAATTTTGGCGATAAAAGGGTTAATGATACTGGCAAGCTTATACTGGCGGTGTGCAAGGAAAAGGGTCTTCTTGTGACAAACACTATGTTTAATCACAAGAAAATCCATAAGTATACTAGAGAACGAAAGAATGAGAGAAGTATCATCGATTTGTTCCTGGTGAATGACCGACTGCGAAAACAGGTGATGGATACGCGAGTGTTCAGGGGTGATGACCTGGGAACGGATCACTATCTAGTGATTACTAGATTTAGGGGTCTGTTCGCGGGTTGGCGCTACCGGACGGCAGTAACAGAACCACAGCCGGTCTGTCGCATCCGAAGCTGGAAGCTTCAGGAAGCGGATACTAGGGACGAACATCATGCGAGGGTAGCCGAAAAGCTCGACACCATCGATGGTAGAAAAGAATGTGTAGAAAGAACATGGCAAAACCTTAGGGATGGAATGGTAAGTGCAGCGGAAAAAGTGTGTGGAACAATAAAAAGAGGCAGTAGTAAAAGAAGAGATGCATGGTGGAATGATGAAGTGAAAGAAGCTGTTAAAGAAGAAGAAGAAAGCATGGTTAGACTATTGAATAAAACTATTTTTACGGATTTTATCGCGTTTAATTTACTTATTTTATATTCCCGACGTTTCGGTTGCTTTCCAGCAACCGTGGTCACGGGGGACTGAGGTGATTGACGTCCCGATGTCAAAGTTAACCCGGAGTACCTTCAGCTTTTTAATTATTAATTTTGGTCCGATCTACGCAGAATGAACTAACTGTGTCTTGAAGTCTTACAGTGGTATGCTTGGGTTTAGTTTTAATTTTATGAATTACAGGATCCCAAGCAGGTGGTAGTACCCAGCCTCCCTCTCTATTGAAATTAGGATGTTTTTTAATTTCAATAGCCTCACGTATCATCCTTGGCAGGAATCGATGTTCTTTCGCGAGGACTTGTGGTTTATCAAATCTAATGTAATGACGGGGGCCGTCTAGGATATGATCACAAACTGCAGACTTCCCGGAACGTTGGTGCTTCACGTCAGCTATGTGTTCTTTTACGCGGGTTTTTATTGATCGTTTTGTTTGCCCTATATATGAGAGACCACACTCACAATCAAGCTTGTATACTCCTGCATCTTGTAGAGGAATATTGCACTTGACGGATGGTAAGAACTGACTAATCTTCTTCGGCGGCTTGAAGAATGTTCTAATAGAAGCTCGCTTCAAGATGTAGCCAATCTTGTCTGTGACACCTCTGACATATGGTAGTACAGCAGGCACACGCTCGACTGTGGCCGGCTTCACTCGGTCACTGTGACGTAGGCGCGGAACCCGAAGCTTGTTGTCGTGCAGAACCTGCTTGACGTGCTGAAGCTCGGCGGCCAGGTGTTTGCTGTCACAGATCCCTCGTGCTCTCTGCAACAAAGATTTGCCCACGGTAGCTAACTGTGAAGGGTGATGGTGGGATTCACCGTTTAAGTATCGGTTTGTATGGGTCTTTTTTCTATACACAGTGTGACCTACGGTGTTATTAGGATTTCGAATGACTAACACATCTAGGAAAGCTAAAGATTTATTTGCCTCTAACTCCATAGTAAATTGAATTTTAGAGTTTATGGAATTAAGATGTTCTAAAAATGCAGTTACTTTGTCTGATGGTAAAATTGTGAAAGTATCGTCTACGTACCGCTTGTAGAAACTTGGAGTTACTGGTGCAGTAAGCAGGGCTTTCTCCTCAAAGTCCTCCATGAAAATATCGGCGACAATGGGAGATACCGGTGAGCCCATCGCAACACCATCTACTTGCTTGTAAAACTGTTCCTTCCACAATAGGTAGCCAGATGTAAGGCAATGTCTGAGTAATACTGCATATTCTGCTGGCATGTTGTTTTCCTCTAGTTTCCTAGTTATAATTGAGATGCAGTCTTCAACAGGTAGGCATGTAAATAGAGACTGAACATCAAAACTGACCATAGTTTCATTGTCAGTAAGACATAGGTCTTTTATCTCACTGACAAAATGGTATGAATCCTTAGTGTGTGCTCTTGTATGTCCTCTGAGTGGTGATAGTACTTTTGTTAAGTGTTGAGCCAATCTGTAAGTTGGCGAATCGATCTGACTCACTATTGGACGTAATGGAGCGTTCGGTTTGTGTATTTTTGGTAACCCATACAATTTCGGCGGTTTGGCACACGTAGGTATTATCGAATTTACGTCTAGATTCAGTTTCTCGGAGTATTTCTTTATTAGATCGCTAGTTGTTTTAAGCGTATTAGTTGTAGGATCTGTTTTGACCTTTACGTACGTACTTTCATCCGATAAAAGTTGTTGTATTTTAAAATTGTAATCCGACGTATCCATTATAACCGTAGCATTACCTTTATCTGCGCGGAGAATCGTAAGATCTGGTCTGTTGCGTAAGTTTTTCAATGCAGTAAATTCATCTTTGGGAAGATTTAATTTTGGCGCTGAGCTTCGACTCTCTATAAATTCATCTTCCCAAAGATGAATTTACTGCATTGAAAAACTTACGCAGCAGACCAGATCTTACGATTCTCCGCGCAGATAAAGGTAATGCTACGGTTATAATGGATACGTCGGATTACAATTTTAAAATACAACAACTTTTATCGGATGAAAGTACGTACGTAAAGGTCAAAACAGATCCTACAACTAATACGCTTAAAACAACTAGCGATCTAATAAAGAAATACTCCGAGAAACTGAATCTAGACGTAAATTCGATAATACCTACGTGTGCCAAACCGCCGAAATTGTATGGGTTACCAAAAATACACAAACCGAACGCTCCATTACGTCCAATAGTGAGTCAGATCGATTCGCCAACTTACAGATTGGCTCAACACTTAGCAAAAGTACTATCACCACTCAGAGGACATACAAGAGCACACACTAAGGATTCATACCATTTTGTCAGTGAGATAAAAGACCTATGTCTTACTGACAATGAAACTATGGTCAGTTTTGATGTTCAGTCTCTATTTACATGCCTACCTGTTGAAGACTGCATCTCAATTATAACTAGGAAACTAGAGGAAAACAACATGCCAGCAGAATATGCAGTATTACTCAGACATTGCCTTACATCTGGCTACCTATTGTGGAAGGAACAGTTTTACAAGCAAGTAGATGGTGTTGCGATGGGCTCACCGGTATCTCCCATTGTCGCCGATATTTTCATGGAGGACTTTGAGGAGAAAGCCCTGCTTACTGCACCAGTAACTCCAAGTTTCTACAAGCGGTACGTAGACGATACTTTCACAATTTTACCATCAGACAAAGTAACTGCATTTTTAGAACATCTTAATTCCATAAACTCTAAAATTCAATTTACTATGGAGTTAGAGGCAAATAATTCTTTAGCTTTCCTAGATGTGTTAGTCATTCGAAATCCTAATAACACCGTAGGTCACACTGTGTATAGAAAAAAGACCCATACAAACCGATACTTAAACGGTGAATCCCACCATCACCCTTCACAGTTAGCTACCGTGGGCAAATCTTTGTTGCAGAGAGGACGAGGGATCTGTGACAGCAAACACCTGGCCGCCGAGCTTCAGCACGTCAAGCAGGTTCTGCACGACAACAAGCTTCGGGTTCCGCGCCTACGTCACAGTGACCGAGTGAAGCCGGCCACAGTCGAGCGTGTGCCTGCTGTACTACCATATGTCAGAGGTGTCACAGACAAGATTGGCTACATCTTGAAGCGAGCTTCTATCAGAACATTCTTCAAGCCGCCGAAGAAGATTAGTCAGTTCTTACCATCCGTCAAGTGCAATATTCCTCTACAAGATGCAGGAGTATACAAGCTTGATTGTGAGTGTGGTCTCTCATATATAGGGCAAACAAAACGATCAATAAAAACCCGCGTAAAAGAACACATAGCTGACGTGAAGCACCAACGTTCCGGGAAGTCTGCAGTTTGTGATCATATCCTAGACGGCCCCCGTCATTACATTAGATTTGATAAACCACAAGTCCTCGCGAAAGAACATCGATTCCTGCCAAGGATGATACGTGAGGCTATTGAAATTAAAAAACATCCTAATTTCAATAGAGAGGGAGGCTGGGTACTACCACCTGCTTGGGATCCTGTAATTCATAAAATTAAAACTAAACGCGGACGCACGCACGCACGCACGACTTCAAGACACAGTTAGTTCATTCTGCGTAGATCGGACCAAAATTAATAATTAAAAAGCTGAAGGTACTCCGGGTTAACTTTGACATCGGGACGTCAATCACCTCAGTCCCCCGTGACCACGGTTGCTGGAAAGCAACCGAAACGTCGGGAATATAAAATAAGTAAATTAAACGCGATAAAATCCGTAAAAATAGTTTTATTCAATGTGTAGTGTTCGCGTAAATATAAGAAATCATCATGGTTAGACTACTTGGCCTCTAGTAATGATAAGGGTATGAGAGAGAAGATGAAAGAAAGATATAGGCTGCAGAAAGTTCACACGAAAGCATTGATTGAGGAAGTGCATGAAAGGTGTAGAATGGAAGCTGACGAAAGATTGTCGCACAAATTTAAGGAGAACTCCAAACTCTTCTGGAAAGAGGTTGGAAGGACCCGAAGTGGGGCGACGGCCTTAAGAATGAACAAAGTGCTTTCGAGAACTAATGACGTCCTCTCGGAAAAATCGGACGTCATGCAGCGATGGAGCGAATTTTATAGAGAAATGTATGCGTGTTTTTTTTTAATTTTATTTATATTTTCCATTAATAACAAAATACATTGTGTTGGAAATTACAAGTTAATTCAATAAGGTTTAAAAAATAACATTATCATTTATGCAATACTCAATCAATTATCCACATCAAAATAATAGAATACAATAATAGGACATAATATAATTACAATAAAGAAATATGTCAAAATATAAAATTACAATACAGAAATATGTCAAATTAATAAGACTATAAAAAGAAATATGTCAGTTTTTCAACTATATTTTATCATCAGTCAATTAGAATTTACATATTCTTCCACACTATAAAAATTATTTTCCAGAAGATACGACCTCAATCTGCTTTTAAATTGGATCACAGTTGTTATGCATTTTAAATAATTTGGCAATTTATTAAATAGTCTGACCGCTTGATATCTGGCACAATGTTTAATTATTTGTAGGTTAGGCTGTATTAGGTTCACAATATCTTTTCGCCTAGTGTCATGACGCTTTACCCTTTCTTCTGCGGTTTCATATCTATCTAAATTTTTAACAAAGTCTGTAAGAAGAACTAGAATGTACAGACATGGTGCAGTAAGTATTTTTAGGTTTCGCATGTATTCTCGGCACGACTGTCTTTGGGGTATGCGCACCATTATTCTTATTGCTCTCTTTTGTATAATAAATGCCTTTTTAAGATTGTAATCATAACTATTTCCCCAAAATTTAATACTATATCTTAGACGAGATTCTACTAGAGCATAATATACCATTTTTAATTGCTTTATTGTTAGCTCCTCTCTTAAGCTTCGTAATGCATAACATGAAGATGATATATTTTTTTCTATAAAATTTACTTCTTGTTTCCAATTAAGAAGAGAATCTATATGGATATCCAAAAATTTTACGGAATCTACAGTGAATATACATTCATCATTTAATTTAATATCTAAGGTGTCTCTTGCTCTTGCAGTAGATTTAAAAAGGATAGCTTTGGTTTTTTCGGGGTTTAGTTTAAGGTTATTTGCATTAAACCACTGAGTAAAAGCTTCTAAAACGCAGTTAACTTTGTTATTGAGATCAAAAATATTTTGTGCACTTATCACCGCATTCGTATCGTCAGCAAATACTACAAGTTCAGTGTTTGGTATAGAGTTGTACATAAATGGAATTAAATCATTTGTAAATATTATGAACAGAACGGGTCCTAAGATTGAACCTTGGGGAACACCTCTTTTAATTTTATTTAGTTTTGATTTATATATTTTCTCTTTTTCATAATTTGTATACTTGATCTCAACGTATTGATATCTGTTACGTAAGTATGACTTGAAAAGCTCCCAAACCTTTCCTTGTACACCATAATGCTGTAACTTTTTAATTAAAATTTGGTGATCCACCATGTCAAAAGCTAAACTCAAATCTAGAAAGAGGCCTGCAACCTTTTTCTTCTTATTTAAATTTGTCACAACATCGTCAATTAATACTTCTATTGCGTTATTTGTTCCAATATTAGTCTGATATGCAAATTGCCGTTTATTTAGTATGTTGTTTTCATATAGATGTTTAATTAGTCTTGTCTTTATTAATTTTTCAAAAATTTTCGAAAGAATTGGCAGTAAGGAAATAGGTCTATAGTTATTCGAGTCTGTTCTGGTCCCTTTTAATATACTGGCAAAATTTTTGCAATTTTAAATTGGTCAGGGAAGACACTCTGCTCATAACACTCATTGTAAAACATAGCAAGAGCACTAGCCCATAAGTCAATATTTCTTTTAAAAATCGATATTGGGATTTCGTCCCAGCCACACGATTTTTTGTCTTCCATTTTTCTTACTATTTTAGTAATTTCTGTGGATGTGATTTGTTCCCAAATCATAATCTTTGAACAAGTATGAATATTCTGTTCAAGAAATTTCATCGAGGCGCTCAAACTACCTGTGGAGGGAGAATTGCCATGATTGAATTTTTCTGAAAAAATATCTACTATTAATTGAGGATTGTCAATGTATAAGCCGTTTTCCTTTAATGTTATTTTATCTTTATTCATACCAGAGACTTGCTTTCTATGTTTGTTTACTGCTCTCCATATTGCTTTAGCCGAGTTCTTCGATAGCTCTATTGTAGACTGAACTGCGTGGTTTTGGCGGCTCGTATTACCTTTCTAAAAATTCGAACGTAATTATTTTTGTAGTTTACAATAGTACTATCGGTAACAGAACGATGTGCAGAGTTAAGAAAGCGTTTCATTTTGCTGGATGTCTTAATTCCCCTTGTAACCCACTTAAGAGACTGTTTACTACTGGTTTTAACTTTTTTGGTCGTTTTTCTGTAACTTTGTGCATAAATTCCATTTAGATGTTTCAAAAAGCTATTTATACCATACCGATTCCAATCATGCTTTAGAACGTGTTCTCTAAAAATGGTATTGTTCGTCTCGTTAAACACTCTTATTTCCTTCAATATGACTGTGTGATCTTTATTTTTCTGACTTCGGGATTGAAGAGAAACATTGCAAACAATTGCTGCATGCCCGTCTGAAATACCATTGTGATCCACTTTTGTATCATTAATACAAACATCGGGGAGATTCGTTATGAAGTTGTCTAAACAATGTGTGATGATCTTAGTGAGAGATCCGGGGATGACGTCGTGACTGGTACACCAGACCCGGACCTCGATGACACTGAGATCTTCAGTATGAAAGAGATTGAACGTGCGATTCGAAGTTTGAAATGTGGTAAGGCTGCGGGACTAGACAGAGTTACTGCTGAAATGGTCAAGTATGGTGGGCCTCGCGTCTGGGACAGCTTTCATCTGCTGTGCAATTTGTGCTGGCGGACGGGGGATGTCCCGGATGATTGGCGATTCGCAGTCATTGTGCCTTTATATAAAGGTAAAGGTTCACATTTTGACTGCGGGTGCTATCGGGCGATCAGCTTGACCAGTTTAGCAAGTAAAGTTTACTCGAAGGTTTTGACACGTAGGATGCAGGAGAAATCGGAAAGATTTCTATGGGAGGTACAATGCGGCTTTAGACCTGGAAGAGGAAGCACGGATCAAATGTTTTCTCTCCGCATGATCACGGAAAAGCTTCTGGCTGCTAACCAGAGGATTTTCTGTGCTTTTGTGGATCTTGAGAAAGCATTTGATAACGTTGTAAGGAAGAAAATGTGGGAACTGTTGCCGGGGTATGGTGTGGATGGTCGATTGCTAAGGGCTGTGCAGTCTCTTTACTGTGACTGTAAAGCCTGTGTGCGGCTAGGGCATGACCTGTCACCCATGTTTAGCGTCCAAACGGGCGTAAAGCAGGGTTGTGTCATGTCTTCCTGGCTGTTCATACTGTATCTCGACAGCTGTTTACAGAAGCTGAAAGATAGCTGTTTGGGTGTGAAATTGGGTGACATAAAAGTAAATTGTCTGCTGTATGCTGATGATGCAGTGCTTATTGCACCATCAGAGGCAGAACTGCAGGCATTAGTCACCTGTATGAAAGAGGAATCTGAAATTAAATGTCTCCGTTTGAATGCTAATAAAACTAAGGTTCTGGTATTTGAAAGGGACGAAGAGAGAACGAAGTGTGAAATATGGGTAAATCAGGAATGCCTAGAACAGGTAAATGAAATTGTATACTTGGGGAGTGCTTTTAGCCGGGATGGAAGATGTGATTTAGATGTGGACAGGCGTGTCACTGCCGGGAACAAAGTCAATGGTGCCCTGACTGCGTTAGTCAAAAGGCAAGGCGTAGTGAAGAGTGCAAATAATATATGTGAAGTGAAGTAAAGTAAAATAACGCAGTGTTGGTACCGACTTTGTTATATGGCAGCGAAACCTGGGTAGGCCAAAAGAAGCATAAAAGCAAGTTGAATGCAGTGGAGATGCGATCTCTTTGTAAAATGTGCGGCGTTACCATGGCCGACCGAAAGCGAAACGAAGAGATTCGCAATATGGCAGGTTTGAAAGATGACCTTATCACAAAAATTGATAAGGGCGTGCTTCGGTGGTTTGGGCACGTTAAGCGAATGAGTGAAGACCGAATGGTGAAGAAAATATATAGCGCGAAAGTTAATATTAAAAGGTGTCGAGGTAGACCGAGACTAACTTTCGAAGACCATGTGAGCAAATTGCTCGAAGAGGGTAGGGTCAAGAGTACTCGGATACCTAGACGTGCATGTATGAAGAAGATAATGAATCTGAAAGAAGCGAAAGAGGTTTGTAAGGATCGTAACACTTGGCGATCTGTTCTCTCTGGCTACCCCGTCAGGGATTGTGCGTGAAGATAAGTAAGTAAGTAAGTAAAGAAGCTTAACATCTGATCTAAAATATTTTTTTCAGTTTTACTAAATGGTGGTAGTACAGAAATTGGTCTAAAATTGGCGGGGTCTCATGTACTACCAGATTTAAATATAGGTGTGACTTTACTATATTTCATTAAATCAGGAAACACACCAGATTTGACGCTTATATTAAATATAGTGGCTAGATAAGGTGCTAATATATCTATTATAGATAAAATAACTTTAACAGAAATCCCCCATACGTCTGCCGTTTTCTTAACATCAATAGTTTAAAAATATTTAACGATATATTTTGTCAGTACTCTATGGAATTTAAAAGTATTTGAATAAGCCTTTACATTTTGTTTGAGCAATGATTCGGCGACAGTAGGAGAAGAATTTAATGATTTTGTTGTCAAAAAAGGAACATCAGTAAAATGTTTCTCAAAAGCCATAGCAACTTCTTGATCAGATCGCGTTAAATTATTGTTAATATTCAATTGAAAATCCGAGTTGCGCGATTTGACCTTGCCCGTTTCACTATTTATTATTCTCCAAGTCATTTTAATTTTGTCGGATGCAGTTTTAATTTTGTTGCTTAGATGTAGAAGCCTTAGTAGTGGAGCACACTTTTATTTAAATATTTTAGAATATGTTTTTACATAATCTCTAAATATAACACTACTATTATATGATTTTTCATCATAAAGCTCGTATAACCTTCGCCTACTTTTATAAATTCCTACTGTCGCCCATTCATTAAATGATTTGCGACTGTTAAAAGAGAGAGTTTTAGAAGTAAATATTCTACTAAATTCACAACTTATGATTTCAAATAATGTATCATACAAATAATTAGCACTATTTTTAAACGAAAGTGATGGAAGTCTTTTTATTATATTACTTCTAAACCTCTCCAAGCGATATTAATTTATTGGAACAAACACAACTTTCTTATTTTTCTGTTTTTTGTGAATGTAAGGTAGTGATACCAACTGTACACAGTGATCTGAACTTAAATTTTGAATAATTGATTTATGCATGGGCTTACCATCTATAAAAATGTTATCTATACAGGTCGCACTAGGCCCAGCAATACGTGTTGGTTCTAAGAATTAATTAACAAGATTATACCATTTAAACAATCAGCTAAACTTAATACTAATGGAAGAAGTTTCAAGGAGATTGATGTTAAAGTCTCCACATATTACAACAGACTTGTTCTGTTTACTAAGATTGAATAAAACTTCTTCCACAATCCTTTCAAAATAGTCATAAATAGCACATGGGGATCTGTAAACACTTACAACAATGAGGTGCTCGAGCTCGACACAAGCCATTTCTACAGTTCGCTCAAAAAGACAGTTACTATGAACTTGCAATACGTAATATAGGTTTTGGAATTAAATTTATATATTAAGATGATTATCTCGCGAACTATCGTAAGATATTTCAGGAGTGATAATATTTTGATTGAAGCAACAAGTGGGCTAACATATCAAGTATTAGTAAATAATTCCAACGGTGAACGGGTAGCTGTAAGATGAATTTTTTTGCCTGTAATTGTACTGGCGTACCGCGCCATGTACGAGTTGTTTTGAAGTAATATAATTCATTATCTCATATTACCCGTGGTTACCATAAGAGGCGAAAGAGCGAAGACTATGACAAATATCCCCTCTATGAGGCTATCTACGGAGAAGGTCTATTTTCAGCAACAGACTTATATAGACTGTTATGATGGTAATAATGATGAGAAATTGTATAGGTTTCTGACATCATTCAACCCGGAAACAGCAGTGGTGGATAGTGGTACCGTTCGATAAAGTCCGTAGCCTGTCTGTATAAACAAACACCCAAGTAAAAAAATAAAGAATCAAATTATAATCCAATAAATGTTAAAGTACTTAAGTAATGTATTTGGGTAAATAATTCTTAGACGTCGCATTTAATAAAATTTGAACTAGCGTTGCTTTAATGTAAAACAGTTATGCGAGTTTCGTAAAATGGAATGCAAGTCCTAAATATGTGTAACTAAATTATCTCAGCAATTTCATTACCACATATTTAATGTATGTAATTCGCATAGAGCACATAATCCAGAGACGGGGTGAGGTATTTATACCCGGTTACATATTTCGAAAGCTTTTCATCTGGTGAAATTTTAAAAATGTTATTGTTATACGACAACTTGAATTCCGTTGACAAAAGAAAAATATTTAGCATCATTTGTATAATAAAAAATAAATATGTTAAAACGAAAAAAAGAATCGTATATTATGTAAAGAAACCTTATGTACTATTTGAAACAAATCTCTGCAACGCGATATAAATAACATAAGCTTTGGAAACAACGATACGTAGTAATTAAAAGTAAACTAAATATTGGAAAAAAATGTTCATATGGCTAGGTGTTAGGAGTCCTTTTCTGCCTAAAAGTTGTCTGCTTAGGTACCAAACTCTTTCTTATTTCTGCCGCAAAACAGCAGCGCCTGCATTGCTGTGTTCCGGTCTGAAGGGCATAGAGCGTCAGGCTGTGAGGCACGCCATATGTATGATATATGTATAAAATATCTTTCATATATACAACTTTTGTATATAAAATATATTAATTAACATATTACGCCGAGCGACCGACCGTCGCGATGTTCGAGTTGGCTGAGGTCGCCAATTCTTGCCCACACAAGTCCACTGCTGAATATAGGCCTCCCCCAAGGAATGCCACAAAACACGTTCCTGAGCCACCTGCATCCATCGACTTCCTGAATGTCTTACCAGGTTGTCACTCCTTCTAGTTGGGGGACGCTCTACACTTTGTCCGCCGGTACGAGGCCGCCAATCAAGAACCTTTTTCCCCCATCGGTTGTCGGTTCTTCGAGCTATATGGCCGGCCCATTGCCACTTTAGCTTAATAATCCGTTGGGCTATGTCGGTCACTCTGATTCTACTGCGGATATCCTCATTTCTAAGTTTATCATGCAGAGAATCTCCGAGCATAGCCCTTGTTGCTCAGTGAGCTATGGAGAGCCATAGCTCGCTGAGCAACCTTAAGCTTCTTCATCCGGCTGGCAATCATGATGCCATTAAATCACATTAAATATCGGATATTTTCAAATAAATATTTTCTACATTTATTTGAAAATATCCTTATTTACGCGTATTTTTAGAAACTGCAAAAAGCATATATTTAGTATTCATATTATTATATGAATACTAAATATATGCTAAATATATACTATATATGGTATTCATATTTTGAACCTAATCTTTGAAAAATAACCCTGTATATTCCGGTTTATTCGAACTTCGTTTCCTTTTTTTTCTCATTATTAGTTTATTTTTGCTACACTACCTCCCATATGTTGAGCCTAATGGTTGACTTGGAGAGAATGCATTAAGGCATTAAGTCCGCCATATGTTCGATTTTATTTTTTGTGCATAAAAGTCTAAAATAAATAATTATCAAAAAAACACAATTTCGAATATGACCATTCGAATTGTCTCTGCTGATTGAGAAACACGTTGAAACGCGTATTCGAAAATCACTGTACATTTTTGAGGTCTCAATGTTCAACTCAAATACTGTATGTAAAAATAACTTAAACCTGCTATAGATACGATACGATGTCATAACTTATGTTATGTTGTGTTTTAATAATAAACTTGCAGGTTTAATTTTAATTCAAAATGACTACTCTATTAAAATGGCAATTTCATACTTGAACCTCTATAATTTCGTTAACACATATTAATATGTAATAAGTACGAAGAAGGAAGTTTTTCGTGTCGCAGCCTCGTAGCGGCAAGCGCGGTGTAGGGCGGTTTTTAAAAGTGCATGATTGAGATATTCCAAAATTTAAACATATTATATCAGTTACGATTAACATGAAAAATTTAATAGAATTGTCCTTATAGTGTTGCAAGAAGAGGCGAAAAATTCCACCCACGTCTACCGTAATGAGACGGAAAGGACGTAAATTGACATTCCAACGTTTCCCGTACTTTTAATGCCCAAAACCTTTCTACGTCACGAACTGATCTACTTAGTCCTCGTCAGTTGTAGTAATTGGTTTTTGTTTTATGTGACTGGAATCTCCTTTTACAAGGAAGTTGAGTGTTGAGGTTAAATTAATTATCACCGTACCGTTTTTAAAAGAGTATAAAATATGTTTGAATCATCAGTCATCATTACAGCCCTACACAAGTCCACTGCTGAACATAGGCCTGCCCCAAGAAATGCCACTAAGCACGTTCCTGAGCCACCTGCATCAGTGACTTCCTGCATGTCTTACCAGGTCGTCACTCCATCTCTAGTGGCGGGACGCCCTACACTTCGTCCACCGGTACGAGGCCACCACTTCCACACCAGGTTCTTCGAACTATATGGCCGGCCCATTGCCACTTCGGCTTACTAATCCGTTGGGCTATGTCAGTCACACTGTTTGAGTGTGTAAACATAAATTAAACAACAAGAAATCCATGCTGTCAACCATGATTCATCATTCCAGCAACAAGTATACAGTTGGGTATAGACCGCCCCACAGTTTATCACAAAGTACGGTCCTTAGCCACCTACTTGTATCTACTTCCTGCATGTTTCGTTATTACTCCAAATTGTGGGGGTCGCCCAACAGTGCACTGCACGGGTTCTATAATATGCATCGTCCCTTTTCAACGCTCGCTGAGTGACTTATGTTTCCTCAAACGACCAGCAGCAGTATAGGACTACGTTCTCATTTGGTAAGTCGTCACGGTATCATGCAACTGCTGCTGCACTTCTGTACATGTCTCATATTACGGTATTGTAAGATCTCGAGGCTTAATTTCATAGATAATAAACTGCAATTAAGTTGGATAGAAGAAAAACATAATGATAAATTAGAGTAGAATAGAACAGAATAATGTCATCGTATAAGACGGGATAAAATGATATGGGATTATAAAGAATAATTAATAAAATAATTTAATTATATAAAGACACATTTAATTAGTATTACAATATACGTGTTAGATTTCTTGAGAGTTTAAAGCAACTTAATTTACTGTAGCGCGAAACACGAAATTACTACCAGGGTTTAAAAAGCAATTTTGCGACGCTTCAGTCAATTTTAAACTTCTCTTCGCAAAATTTTCAAGGTAAACAAGCCTTAAACCTTTTTGATGTAACTTCTACAAAAGTAAACTGGATAAACTTAGAGTTTCAGATAACTCCCGCAAATATCCATAATATTTTACCCCTTTGCAATTCCTATAGTTATTTGTTTTTATATTGTATTCTACTTGGTGGGGATGTCTGGACTGCGGGGTTTGACTATAAAATATATAATTTATTAGGATCACCAAAAATTATTACATTATTACATTGAAACAGAAAATTTATTGTAGGCTTAATTTTAAATTTTCAATCACTTATAGATAAACATTCCATGTTTATCTATAACATGGAATGGGCACGTATTTTAAAAATAAATTAATATGACCTAAGGAATTCTTACTGTTAGTTCGATATTATGTACATGTGTGTGTGTTAGTTTAATCATATTAGTGAGTAAAAAAATAAGTACATACACGTTACGTGCATTGAATTTTTTAAATACTCGTGCGTGTGTTATACTAATAGGCTATACTACGTGTACTATACAACTAGGCTATTGTATTTTAAAATTTTTATTTACTTTTGTTACAGTCTTCGCTAAAATCTTAAAACAAAAATGTTCAATCTGTGCAGAGACTTATGCTCAGGATTTCTTTGTTTGAGTAACTGACTTAGCTCAACGATTTACTATACTAAAGAGGAAATGGAGCGGTCATATAGCTTTTTTATAGGAGAGGGGGAAAACGAGCATGCGGCTCACCTGATGGTAAGTAACTACCGCTGCCCATTAACAACTGCAACACCAGAGGAATTGCAGATGCGTTGTCGGCCTTTTAAAAAGGAGTAGGCTCTTTTTTGAAGGTCCCTAAGTCATATCGGTCCGGAAAAATCGCGGGTGGTAATCGATTCTAAAAGGAAGTTGTGCGAGGAATAAAACTTCTTCTAAATCGCACAGTGGTGGACCGCCAATCATCCAGATGATATGGATGGTATCGCGATGTGCGATGGTGAAATTTAGCGGCTGGAATTAGTCCGAACAATTCCTCAGAGCACTCCCCGTGATAGATGCGATAAAATACGCAAAGAGATTCAACATCTCGACTGTCACGTCACTCCAATTTAAGATACGTTATTCTCATTTTAAGGGATAGATGGTTTGTATTGAGCTTGTGACAATCTACAGCCGACGTAAAAGGATTAACAATTAAACTGTTAATAAAAAGCAAAAAGTGAATAGCTTACCTATTACGTCACATTGTTGGGCTCAAACCTCAACTTATTTCTAAGAGATTATTCTTAAAGCAAGGAAATGTTCTCCGCGCTACCGTTATAAGTATTGGCAGACTTCATTTTTTGACAAATATTTCAAATCTTCCATGACATTGCATACTCCTAATATGAAGCGGTAAGTAATTCCAGAGCCGAACAGCTTCAATAGAAAAGAGTTTAGAATAGAAGGAAGTATTATGGGACGGAATATTTTAGATTGCGATGTTATCAGAGCGAAGAGAGAGATAGTGACTAATCTCACTCTTTAAGGTAAGTGGAGGTAGTACGATTGAATAAAATAATGTGTAGACTGATCGGAAGCCTCTTGAGTTTTTCCAAAAAGAACAGCTTCAATATAAAAGGATTTAGAATAGAAGGAATATTTATAGAACGGAATATTTAAGAACAGGTTGTTATAAGAGCGAAGAAACTATTTACGTTTCGCTCTTTAAGGTAAAGAGGGGTAAAAAGTAAACTAGTGGGATTGAATAGAATACTGCGAAGACGGATCGAAAGCTGCTTAAGTTTTTAAGATAAATTGCAATGGCACGTGTCAACATTATCGAGAATCGGTAAAACAAGTGATTGTGCAAGCGCGGTTTTAATTAATATCTGAAGGATTTTTTTAAAATTAACGAGGAGATCTAACTGACACTCTACTACTCATCTCGCTTACATGAAGAGCCCAAGACAAAAATTTGATAATAATAATAATAATAATGCGTTGGACAAAAAATAATAATAATAATCTTGCGAATAAGCCTGATATTGTGCTGATGGACCGGGCACAGTCAAGGATATTTTTGGTCGACATTACCATTCCCTATGACGAGAACCTCGTGAAAGCCGAATATCTGGACCTGGCTCACGAGGTGACCGACATGTGGGGTGGTCTGCCGGCCGAAATTATTCCTGTGGTCGTTTCTGCAAACGGGTTAATCCCAGTTAGGCTCTCGGGTCATCTGAGGCGACTGGGACTCCGTGACGGACCGCTCCAAGCTCAAATGCAGAAGGCGGTGCTCCTCGATACCGCCCGCATCGTCCGCCGGTTTCTATCCCTTTCCCCCTAACCCTCGGCCGTTTGGTCTCCCCTGCCGAGGGCTTCCATCTGGTTGGGTTTTTATATATTTATGTATTTTTTATGTATTTATTTTATTTTATTGATATTTATGTAAGTTTATATATTTTGTTTATAATTATATATTTAAACAGCCCAACCAGATGAGAAAACTTTATAGATAACCCCAATAATAATAATAATATCTGTCGACATCTGTCGAGCTTGTCGCCATCCCGGTGAGTCAATTAGGCATGTCATCTCCGGTTGTTCGGCGCTTTCTAACTCTGAGTATTTGCACAGACACAACCTAGTAGCCAGGATTCTACACCAGGAGCTCGCTCTGAAATACGGTCTCGTGGATCGAAAACTGCCATATTATAAGTACTTGTCGGAAGCCGTGCTCGAAAATGACCGCGCCAGGCTCTACTGGGACCGGGCCATCATCACAGACAGGACTATTCTTGCGAATAAGCCTGATATTGTGCTGATGGACCGGGCACAGTCAAGGATATTTTTGGTCGACATTACCATTCCTTATGACGAGAACCTCGTGAAAGCCGAAACAGATAAGCTGACAAAATATCTGGACCTGGCTCACGAGG
Organism: Parnassius mnemosyne; assembly: GCA_963668995.1. Classification (NCBI taxonomy): domain Eukaryota; kingdom Metazoa; phylum Arthropoda; class Insecta; order Lepidoptera; family Papilionidae; genus Parnassius; species Parnassius mnemosyne. The sequence continues at coordinate 21,892,091 of CAVLGL010000083.1, forward strand.
TGACCGACATGTGGGGTGGTCTGCCGGCTGAAATTATTCCTGTGGTCGTTTCTGCGAACGGGTTAATCCCAGTTAGCCTCTCGCGTCATCTGAGGCGACTGGGACTCCGTGACGGACCGCTCCAAGCTCAAATGCAGAAGGCGGTGCTCCTCGATACCGCCCGCATCGTCCGCCGGTTTCTTTCCCTTTCCCCCTAACCCTTGGCCGTTTGGTCTCCCCTGCGGAGGGCTTTCATCTGATTGGGTTTTTTAATATATTTATGTATTTTTTATGTATTTATTCTATTTTATTGATATTTATGTATGTTTATATATTTCGTTTACAATTATATATTTAAACAGCCCAACCAGATGAGAAAACTTTATAGATAACCCCCATAATAATAATAATAATTCCTTTATTTCTGACCTTGATCCATAATTTGTTAGTAATACATTATAATTTATAATATATTAATATTAGATAAAAGTACAAGGCGTTACTTTTAGCAATTTATTTTTTATTTTTATCTTCAACGGTGTCTTTTTATGGCGCAGTTGTCACGGCAAATGGTAGTAATAGAAAAATGGATATAATGAATAGTAGTAGTTGAAAAATGAATACTTGTCACCAATTTTAGTGAACAACTTCAAAAAACTTAAAAAGCTTCTGGAGCTGTTACGTGAAAATTATTCTGTTTATAGAGTTTTTTAAAAATGGTCTTTTACTTTTTATTAAAAGTTAATTTGTTTTCTCATAAAGACATGCTATTTGTGATATTACCCTTTTACTGCAAACCATCAAAACATGGAATTTTAATTAGTTGACTTCAAAGCTGAATAATATTAGTTTGAGCCATTCAACATAGCTATTTTTACGCTTATTTCATTTTAAGGAACGTTAATTTAGTCTTATATGAGGATTCCAATATAATACGACGCTTGGAGCATATAATTTGTTTAGTACTAGTACGTGAAATTTAATCTCAGATATAATGTTTGAATGTTATAATTGGTGGCAAATTCTAAATAACAAGTGGGCCGCCCTACACTGCCTCCCAAGAACCATCCCTCATCAGCTTTTTTTTAAAATATATTCAAATTTCTTAATATGTCGGTATTTGTACAACGCTTGTATTTATTGTTATATTACGATTGCTTGTCACAGTATACTCTTAACAGAATAAATACCGTTAAATTTGCAAAACATCTAAGTAACAATATTTTGCTCAAATTCTTCTACAAACATAATTTATGAAAATTGTAATAAACTCTTACGGCTCTAGTTATAATGGCTCCTCAAGAATATTTCTTTTTTACTAAGTACTTATGTCTCTTCACTAGAGTATTGATTAGTTTTTGAATGAACTGTCGCTGGAATACATATTACACATTCACAAAACCAGAAACAGAAACTTTTTATCCGATATAGATTATAAATAATTCTTATTGAAAGTCACGCTTTTGTTTAATTACCACTGGTTCTAAAAAAATCTTTGTTTTGGGAAGAACTAGCAAGCAACCCAGTGGGACTTTTTTTATAAATAACAGCTTACAATCATGTATGTTACACGAATTAACAACACAACAAATTAGAAATAGCTTGGTAGCGATCACCTCAATTGCAGGGGTAATTATGATATATAAATTCCTTAATATTATAATAACCTTTAGTTGCATATCTATGGAAAAACACTGTTTTATTATTTTGTTCTTTTTGAATTAAACCATACATTTACCTTGAATTTTGAAAAATGTTTGTTATACCGCTTTTTCTACTTTATCTAGTACCATTCAATCAAGTCCTGTACATTTTAGCAATCTTGTGCATTTACACTACGAAATTTCATATACAACTGTAACCTTAAACCGAAAGTTATTATTTTCACATATTCTCAATAATTTCATGGTCATACATTTATTTTAAATTGTCATTATCATTCGTCATTATCATAAAAGGCCACTGCTGGACAGGGGCCTCCCCTGTTGTAGGGAGGATAAGCCTTAATCGTCACGTTTGGCATATGAATTGAAGGATGCAGTAGCAAACGCCTCACACCTTTGACACTGCAGCCCATTGCAGTCCTGGATATTTCACGCTTGGAGTAAAATGAGCTGACTACACTGCCATCTTACTGGCATTTCCCTTAGCATTCACTTACGACACCCACGGGACAAAATGGGGCTGATGGATTCTCTTACACCGCCATCACATCCCATTTTGGACGACTTATTAAATTCATTTCTAAGAATTTTGAATCCATCATCTTAAGAGTTTTTTTTTTTGCTTAGAATAATAATTGTTAGTGATTGTTTTCGATACTAGTGTGAGAGTTTGCATTAATGGTCACACTTGGCTGACGAAACGCAATACCAGACGTCTCGCACCTTTTCTCTGCCCGTCTGCCCGTCGCCAGTCTAGATATTTTACGCATGGACTTAAGGAGGTTATACCGCCATCTATCGGAAGCCATAAGAATTTTTGGCATTTCCCATAGTCGCCTTTCACGACGCCCACGGGAGTAAATTGGAGAATGAAATTTCTTTCGCCACCATCACATAGCTTTCACTTTCACATCATATTACATAATATTTGTTTCAGAGAATTTTAGACAATTAACCTTTACATCTTTTATACAAAGGGTAAAGTACTTACATTCCGGCGATACCCATTTTATAAAGGGTAGCGCCGGAACGTTCTTTAAGTAAGTCAAGATCGTTTTCAGCAATTAAAGTGATTGTAAAAATAAAACGAACAAATTAATGACCTAATCTGAATAGCGTCTCGTTATTCTGTGGAACATTCCTTTTAGATTTGGGAAAATGAAGTTAATCTCCGTGTTTTTTTTTAAATTATATATTTCATGAGATTTCTTTTTTAATTCGTTTTATTTATTAACAAAGAAACCTTTTAAATAGCAAAGGTATTAGGAATTAAAACAAAAAAAAAGGTGACTTACATATACAAACTGCTCATTAGAAAAACATCTCGGCAAGAATCAATTATTTGTTTGCATAACATTAACTTCTAATGCAACATAACGCTTAGCCATTGCACTACCAAACTGTCGAATTCAAATAATGTTTCTAAATCTTTACTACTTTTTATAAAATAAACCTATATCTATATCGTTTATCGGATAAGTCGGTAAATCGGTTTCTTTTAGGTGTAAGTAAAGTGTAAGTGTACGACAGCCCACATTAGATAGAGTGACAACTTGGAAAGACATGCAGAAAGTCAATAGATGTAGATGCTTCAGATTATCAATGCCACAAATGCTTCTGTTCAGGAATGGACTTATTGGTTGTAATAATAATATCATCATCATTTGATGATCCACTAGGAGACGAGTAATTGTCTTTATTTCCCTTTTTTAAATGGTGTTTTGGACTTAGGTTCTTCCAAGATTTTTTTTTTATAGGAGAGGGGGCAAACGAGCATGCGGCTCACCTGATGGTAAGTGACTACCGCCGCCCATGAACAACTGCAACACCAGGGAGGGAATTGCAGATGCGTTGTCAGCCTTTTAAAAAGGAGTACGCTCTTTTCTTGAAGGTCCCTAAGTCGTATCGGTCCGGAAAAATCGCTGATGGTAATCGATTCCACAAGGAAGTCGTGCGAGGAAGAAAACATCTTCTAAATCGCACAGTGGTGGACCGCCAATCATCCAGATGGTGTGGATGGTATCGGGAGTTCTGCCGCGATGTGCGTTCGTGAAATTTGGCGGCTGGGATTAATCCGAACAATTCCTCAGAGCACTCCCCATGGTAGATGCGAAAGAAAATGCAAAGGGATGCAACATCTCTTCGCAGTGCCAATGAATCGAGCCGATCGGAAAGGGCTCGGTCGTCGACAATTCGAGCCGCTCTGCGTTGGATGCGGTCAAGTGGAAGGAGCTGGCACTGGGGAGCCCCTGCCCAGAGATGGGAACAGTATTCCATGTGAGGCCGAACTTGCGCCTTGTAAAGTAGCAGGCGGTGTGCCGGCATGAAATACTGTCCCGCTCTGCTGAGCACGCCAAGCTTTTTAGAGGCCAATTTGGCCTTCCCTTCCAAGTGACCACGAAACTGCACGTCACTCGATATGTCGACTCCGAGGATACCGATACTGGCTGAGGCAAGAAGGGGAGTGCCTTGAAACTGAGGAGATACGACAAAGGGGTTCTTTTTAGCCTTGTTGTGTCTTCTGAGGATTAAATTGGACTAGATTTAGTCGCCCCCAATCCGAGACTTTGTTCAGCAAAGACTCGACTTCAGACACAAGTTTGTTCCGGTACTCAGCGACGTATTCCCGAGAAATATTGGTACGGCCGGTGTATAGAGCATCACCAGTGCTGCCATCCACATAGCAATGAATGTTACCAGTTAGCAACATATCATTGATATGCAGAAGAAACAGCGTTGGTAATAGCACACAGCCTTGTGGAACACCAGCGTTAATAGGCTTGTAGTCAGAGCATGCACCGTCTACAACGTCCTTGATGCTCCGATCTACAAGGAAGCTGGTGATCCAATTGCACAATTTCTCGGGAAGCCCATAGGAAGGGAGCTTCGAAAGAAGCGCTTTGTGCCAAACCCGATCGAAGGCCTTCGCAATGTCCAGACTAACGGCCAACGCCTCCCCCTTGGACTCTACTGCCTCCGCCCATCTATGGGTCAGGTAGACCAGAAGATCACCAGCTGATCGACCCCGACGAAAACCGTATTGGCGGTCACTAATCAGCTGGTGATCCTCAAGGTACCGGATGAGCTGGCAGTTAATAATGGATTCCATTATTTTGGAGAACAAGGAGGTGATCGCGATAGGCCTATAGTTGGATGGGTCTGAGCGGTCGCCTTTTTTAGGGATCGGGTGGACAAAAGCTGTCTTCCATGAATTCGGGACTACGCCTTGGGAGTAGGAGTACCGGAAAAGACGCGTTAGGACCGGTGCTAACTCCGGAGCACACGTCCTCAGCACAATTGGGGGGATTCCGTCAGGCCCACTCGACTTCTGGATGTCCAGGGAGAGCAGTGCTTTGCGAACCGAGCGCTGTGAGAACAGCACATCCGGCATGGAGCACTCACACCGCGGGATGGTCGGCGGTGTTTTCCCCCCGTCATCAAGAGTCGAGTTGGACGCAAAAAGGGAGCCTAAAAGGTCGGCTTTGTCTTTTGCGTCATGGGCCAGTGAGTCATCCTCCCTGAGCAGAGATGGTAGTGATGGCTTACAGAAATTCCCTTGAACAGCCTTGGCGAGAGACCAGAATGCACGGGTTCCCGAAGGAAGGCGAACTAGTTTCTCGCCAATTCTGCCTATGTGCTCTGACTTTGCCCTGGCAATAACTCTTTTGAAGGACCTGGAGGCGAAGTTATACTTCTTTTTAAGTGTGCTGGTATTTACATCCCGAGTCGCCGAAGCCGCAGCCCAGGCTTGATAACACTCCTGCTTACTGCGTAATGCAGTCTTACAGGAGCGACCAAACCAAGGCTGAGATCTGCCTCCGATGGGTACCACAGATGATGGAATAAATAGTTCCATTCCCTGTAGCACCACATCAGTGACAGAGTCAGCAACAGCGCTGGGATCATCCGGCGAGAAGCAAACCCGCCCCCATGGGTAGGATGCAAAGAAGGACCGCATTCCGTCCCAATCCGCCGACCTGTAATGCCAAACACGGCGGCAACCTGCAGAACGCAACCGCGAAGGGAGCGTGAGCTGCACCACACTCCGGATCAGACAATGGTCCGAAGAGCCGAGAGGGGCATCGACGGAAACCAGATATCCGTCCGGATGAGAGGTCAGCAGAAGGTCCAACAGGGAAGGTGTATGATCCTCCACATCTGGAATCCGTGTAGGCGAAGTAACCAGTTGTGTCAGACCATATGCCAAGGCAAAGTCATAAACAGATCTCCCCGCATGATCGGTTAGACGTGAACCGAGCCATTCGGCATGGTGGGCGTTAAAATCGCCAAGGATCACGATCTCTGCGGATGGGACCTGTTGTAGCAAGAAATCTGTAGCCATTTGGACGTGGTCGATGAGTCGGTCTGTTTCGGCATTACCGCTATGGGACCTATAGAGGCACCCGTAGACGCGCGGATGGTCGTCGCTGTCTACGCGTAGCCAAAGGATGGACAGGTCCGAACCTTCAAGACTGCCGAGGCGTCGAGAACAGATGTCCTCTCTGACATACACGCAAACTCCAGCCCGAGGCACAAAGGAATGCTCCAATTTGTACCCCGGGTAGGAGAGATACGAAATATCAGCCGGAGAGGAAACCTGCGTCTCGGTCAGAAAGAGCAAGGCCGGCTTCGCCGTCTCGAGATGGTAGTGGACGGCGTTTAGGTTAGAGTGAAGTCCCCTGATGTTGCAGAAATTCACGGATAGCGTGGCAGGGGTCGCCTTGGTGTTCTTGCTCAGTTTGCCCCTAGCAGTAATGCTTTTGAGCGGAATTTTGCCCCCCCCCCCCCCAGAATACGCGGGGCAGCCTGAGCACCCACGCTCAGGATCGGAATAACATGGTCGTGGATGCTCAGCGAGGGAATCTCCAGGGGTGCTGGTACCCTCCTGGGGTAGTTCTTCGTGTAATTCCGCTACCATGTTGATGGGGGGGGGGGGGGGAATTGGGCCTCCGGCCACCTGCACTCACCAGACGAAACGCAGAAGCAAAGCTTCTACTTCACGCCGGTATTCTGTGAGGTCGTGGTACCAACCCGGCTCGAGCCGGCCCATACATGCAACAGCAAAAACTGCTGCGTGGCTCTACCACCGTTACAAGATTCCAAGATATCTTCCAAGATATCACCATCAGGTAGATTTCTTGAAAGAATACAAATTATACATATACAATACTTATATTTTCTTATAATAAATTACACATAAAACATTTAAACACCATTTAGAAAATAGCGATAAAACTACAAAACATTTCGTTCGAAAATACATACCCTTAATTTTATATAGTATTTCAGAATATGCAAAGTCAATAATATAATAAGCAAAATATCCTAAAAGCCATACATAAAGTTATACAAAAGTCATGTTACAAGGTTTATGCATTTCTAAATCCTGGCTGACACCTGAAAAAGTGCACCCGAGACACAATGCTACAGCTGCTCACATTCATAAATTTAACCAGCGTAAGTGGCATTGAAATTTGGAAAAGAACGTGAAATATTACCGTAGCATAAGCTAGCAGTTAACTAACAAAAAACAAAGATATTTTAGTCAAACAGTGGGTTAAAATTTGTTGCTAAATGTTTGATGTTGTTGGAAAACTGTGTAATAAAATCCAAGAATTGGCTGAACCTGGCAACTGGTAGTACAAACTGAATTGTGTTCCTGTGTCCCTGTTACAGTAGAAGTTTTAATTTGTCATAGGTTTTGTTGCTGATCAGAAATGACACCAGAGATGGACAGAAAGTCAACAACAAAATAAAAAAATCAATCGGTATTATTTGGCAACCGGCAGCTAACTAACAGGGCCCACGTTACCGTAACACGCGATTTTTATGTTTACTCATGATAATCCATTGCCAGGTTAGTTTATTTCTAGCTAAAGTTAGCAGGGTTTCAGGTCTTTCGAATCAAATTGCCCGAAACTTTCAGTCAAAGTTTCAGGGCAATTTGATTCTATGTCACCGGTTCAAGCTACAAAATCTGTTTATGGCAACTAATTAACAACTATTTTGCTAGAAGTTTCCATGCAATTTTAATGGTTTCACCGGACTGGAACTTTTGACCACGAAGATATTTCTTAATTTTAGGAAATGTAAATAAATCGTTAGGGCTTAACTTAGGACTGTATCGAGGATGATCAAGGATTTCTACGTTTTTCTGCTTCAAATACTCAATCGTTTGACCAGCGCTGTGTGAGCTTGCGTTGTCATAGTGTAGGATGATGGGTCGCTTTGGGTCAAATTTCTGAAGTTCGGCGATGATTTGTGGTAAACAAACCGTGGTATACGACTCTGCATTAATCGTTCTACGATCTTCAAGTGCAATCGTCGCAACATGCACCATTTTCTTTGAAGTGCCGAAGAGCGAACTTTAGTCAGCTTGGGCTCGTCTTGGAAGATCCAGATTGTAGATTGCTGTTTAGAATCGGGATCGTAGGCATAGATCCAAAATTCGTTACCACTGATAATGTAGTAGACGTGATTTGACTCTTCTCGGTTGAACCTTTGAAGAGTTTTCTTACAGCCATCTGACGCGGATCGCCTTATGACCGTCAGAAAGAAATGCGGGATCCAACGGCAAATTACCCTTCTCACACAAAGTGCTTCATGCAAGATCTTCTGAATGGTTTTCCTTGAGATACCTAATAACGCCTCTATCTCTCGATATGTCACATGACGATCTTCGAGAATTAGTTTTCTCACAGCAACGATGTTATCTTCAGTGAAGGCGGATATTGGACATCCTTCACGAGATTTGTCACTAAGATTGGTATGTACACGCTGGAATTCTAAAAACCAGCTTTCGACAGTCCTCAGACATGGGGCTTTATCATGGAATACAGAAGTTAGCTCTTCGAAACACTGAAGCCATGTTAGAACTCTTCGAAAGTTGTAGAAAATTACTGCACGGATATTTTCCTTACTAAGATTCATTTTCATACGTGACCTAATAAATTCAAAACGACTCTGTAACTAAACAATAGCATTAATCCTCATACTTTCAATTGTTTTGAGATTCTGACTTTAAATAAATTTGAAAATGGAACAGTTCCAAATTCAAAATTGCCGGTAAATATATAAACAACAGAACTTAAAAGGCAAAGGCAAGATATTCTATTTACTAGTAGTGAAAAAAAACTATATTAAGATGATTAACGAAATTATATAAGGATAATTAAAACTTTTTTAAGGTTATTGGCATTATACGTGAAAAAATCGAAAACTGCGAAGCTGTGATCGGGTCGCAAATGAAGTAACAAATCTGTAACTATAGCGTCAGGTACTACTAGGCACCAAATTATCTAGATCTACCTATAAATAATAATACGAGTATATTTCCTTTCGGTACTCTATTATTTTTATTATTTATTTGGTATTATTTTGTTATTTAAGCACCCGCATGCTATGCAGTACCTTTTGGCTTTTTGAGAGGCCATACTCAAATAAAAACTCAAAAATAAATATCAAAAGTGTCTTAATACTCATAACAGAAAAATACTTTCTTATTAACGTAAGGCGAGCGCGCGTATAATAAGCTCACGGAGGCCTCATGTAGGCGGCTGCGCACCGTAGGTATATTTTCACGCTTAAATCACAGAGTGAGACAGGCCTGATAATACTCAGGTTGGGAACAGGCAGCAGCCTCGAAGGTCTGAGACATCCAGTACTACGTGCATCTATCCGCCTGCAAAGAAGATAAAATGAAAGAAACGTATGAAGTAATTAACCAGGTGTCTAGTATTTTTTACCTAATTTCTGTTTTACGGTAAATCATTTTTACCGTAAAATTAGCACAGAGGCGTGACCACCCTATGCGAAAGTCGAAACAAATCTATCACAAACAACCTTAACGGTCCTTGATTTGTGTTCTACTACGAGTAAATGCTCCCCCGCACTAATCTTACGAGTCAAACGTAGAACAGGCTAAAGGATTAAGGAGGCTTACCTTGGTCGTTTACCCTCGGTCTGTGACATAAACAAGCTTTGGATAATTTAAATGAATATGTATTCATGTACTCTACACACTGCTAAGTTATTTTTATTAATAATTCTTACAAAGCAGCATTAGGTTTTCAAACGGGTAGATCTAAAGTATAATTGGGCCAAGGTACTCTTCAGCTGTAGTAGAGAACGAGTTCAGTATTTGAGAAAGTGGCTGCAGCACTAATGGGTCAGCTCGACATGGATAAGTCTCACCGACCAAGCCACGGCTACTAAGCTCCCCACCGCGTCCGGGTGTCAGCGTCAAGGCGGTCTACATCAATCATTAATTATCTATGATCAAAAGGTTCTCCGGTCTTTTACACTCATTATACGAAACACAGCAGAATTAAGCTGCTTTTTTAGGCTCGTATTCTGGGAGAGCTTGATCCCTCCCCGGTTGGACCGACCCATTCGTACCATAAAATAGCTTCAGCATAACTCCACCACGCAAAAAATAATGTAACAAATTTACCTCTTTTATTCTCAGGCCATCAAAGAAAGATAGAACACTACGTACATTTCCAGTGACTCTTAAACCATGTCCAACTTATTGTGAGTAAATGTACTCACGCATACATTTGAACCTTACTTCATTTGTTTAATTCATTTTCAAATGATCATTATTACAATAAGTTAAACATGGTTTTTGCGTCACTTAAGTGTACTTACACTTTGTTAGTCTGAGCTTTTAGCCTGGCTATAAATTATATTAACATTTAATATTTTAACTAAACTTTGAAGTTTTGGAATGCATGCCTGGATTATATGAAATATTCCTCGTACACACGCAGCATTTATGTGCTGAGTATATGGTAGTGCCTCGATGGAGCTATATTATTTTTGAGACCTGCAGACTTTATAAATTTTTTTCTAAAGCTTATCTTATGCCCAGATTACAATGGAAAACCATTTAAACTTGTAAAAACAAATTCTCTCCCTAATTCCCCTGCGAAAAAATTACAGCCTTTTAACGATGAAAGGTTTCGTGCATGTATAGCAGACATTAAGCTGTCAAGTCCTTTCCGTGTCATAACGATGCGCGTCGGTTGAATCTCGTACTACGCTGTGCTCTTCACATTACTTCTATTCTATAATTTAATATTGTTTTCATAAAAGTGATGTGACAAGCTGTGTAGTTACGGTATATGGACGACAAAGAAAAACAAGCCAGAGGATAGGGAACAACGTCTTCCTAATGACATCTATAAAATAAAAACTACAGTTGTTAACTATGGCTTAATATCCCCGCTAAGAGTTAATCTATTTAGAAGCCTTTGTTTGGCAGTGGAATTTTAATGAGCTGCGGTGATGATAATGTAAAGTAACAAATGAACTAACAATTCACCTGATGGTAAGTGGCTACTGCATGAACAAAGGCCTCCTCCATAGATTGCATCATAGTGGTATATGTGCCATATTTGCCACGCTTGGCAAGCTTGTAGGCAACCACCTTTTTTTTTCAGTTTATAGTCGTTGCCCATTGCTGCTGCCCGTTTCCTAATTTAATTCCCTACTTCCATCTTTTTGGCATCTTTTATATTATATTTATAGAATGAGGGTGACAAACGAGCACACACTCCACCTGATGATAAGTGGATGCTGTAGCCTGAGGACTAATATCGAATGCTTCGTTTCCAGTAGAAATGGTCTCCGGTTCTCTACACTCACCATACGAAACACAGCAACGTTAAGGCTTTAACTAGCCTGAATGACCTTGACGAAACGGCGATCGCAGAGATTTTAGCCGATGTCATCACCGTCTAGCAACTACGTTCTGTATTACTTATAAAAGTGCAAAGATTAATAGACTGCAGAGATGACAATTATGTAAGTGACATACTGCCTGTTATGCTTGCGCATCACTGAGAATTATGTCGCGGTTACGCATCTTCAATTACATTGCACGGTGTGGTGCTGTAGCTTTGTCCGGTAAGCATCACGAGCTATCAAGTGTTCAAGTTTCAAGTACGTAAGAATTTTTATTATATATGTTAAATCGTATTTATTTGTGTCGTATTAAAAATATGTCGTCAAAGCGTTCGCTGTAAATTTTCCCGGGTTTGATCCCCGACAGCACGAATGAAATTTGTAATTGCAATTTTCGTCAACACACATTGGGGAAGCACGGCGGGCATTTCCTTGCCCTAAAGCCCTCTCAGAAATAAAAAAAGAGTCCTGTGCCCAGTAGAGGGACTTGTATAGCCTATTAGTTTACTTTGTAGCAATATTTATATTCGTTTCAGATATAAAACGGGTACCTTATGCTGACAAAAATATCATGTGGAGGCGACGAAAACGTAAAACATCTTTGTACCTAGATAAAACGTTCGAAAGATTGTCAGTCATGTCATACGCCACATTTTCTATAGAGCGTAGAACATTGCAGATAGGGCAAAATAAAAAATAATCCAATATATTATAGGAACTGTTTATTAATAATATATACATTTATAGGTATTTATAATAAAAATAATGAACAAGCTGCAAGGTTCAACTAATAATGTTTTTTGTAAACACAATCGTAAAATTCCTGTTTTAATTTTTACCAATGGTTAATTGATGAAACTTAGTCAAGATCACTTCATATAAAATATATTTAATTAAAATTGACACGTGACCTATTTGGCCTTCTACTTACAACTCGGCGGAAATTTGAAAAGAAGATTTTGTCTTTTCACACAAGTATTGTTTACAACTGGCGTGATTTCGAAAAGCTTGATTAAGTGCGGTATATAATCAATTAAATACTGAACTTTATTGAAATTTATTTTTTTATTTATTTTTGTTATATCTTCTTAAAAACTGACGCCATCTCACTATTTTATTATTTGTTTTTTTTTGTACGCATAAGGATAAATTAGACTAAGTTAGATTAACTTGGATAAGTTTATATTTTTTTTAATTTTATCACAAAATTTCTGCAATAAATTATTACCTTTTCTACAGTGATTCTCTCCTCTTAGTTTCGGCGTGACTGTAGGATGTTATAGTGAGTCACCGTCAGTTACTAAGCGGCCATAAATCATTATATGTATGTATAGACATACAAATATTCATTTTTTGATTTTTATATTTATGTTTTATGAATTTTGATTGATATTTTGAAACCTGGTAAAATTACTTTTTTCCATACCAATTGATGGGCCTGAGTATAATGCCAGTTATGCTCTTTGGCTGAAGTTATTTTTTATTTTATGCTCAATTGCAGACAAAACAATATTGATTGCGCATTTCTAAAACAAAATTTTACCTCTTCTCCTTCTAATAATAGCTCCTGCACCTAACACAATGGAATAGTTATTATCATCTATAAGACCATTTGGGAAAACAGTTTTTGTTAACAGTTATGAGTGTAACATTTTATCAGCTGCTTTGTTTATAGTGCCTTGAGCATCACTTTGCTGGTTTCTGTACAGAAAATGATGCTGGCTTTGCAAGTACGGATGGCCGCTACCATTGAATATAATTCCCGCTATGTTACACTTATTTACATAGAAACTTTAATTATCATTTGCATAAAATTCTAAATAGCACTTTTTACACAAGAAAGTAAACTTTTAGATCAGTCCATTTTGTTTTTCAATAATTAAGTAAAAAGTGAAACAAACCAATAGGGCCGGGAATTAAAATTTCTTGCAACTTTTTATAGAAAAGCATGACCTTATCATAATATAAAAGTCAATCATTTAGCCATGCGATAAAACTTTTAAGTGTGCCAGTCAAAGATTAATGATGATATTCGGGTCATTATACTGGAAATAGTCTTTTAAATATTTTGAAGTACAATTGATAATCTTCAGTATGACTGACCGTGTATATGACTTTTATAAGTCTATGTTATTTTTGATGAAAATTATTATTGCAGATAAAAGCCCTTTCACATTTATTTTAGTCTCGAATTAAATTAATCAAAATGAAAATAATAACATTGGCTCTTTATAACTGATCTTTAAATGTAAAACACTGATTTGAAATTATATAATTATTGGCATTTTTTTAATTCATTGAACTTTTTTAAGATTTTGTTGAAACTCTACTTGTAAAAAACAAATATATATATATATATATATATATATTATAGTTCTTGATGAAAATAATGTATGCGCGTTACATCGCATCCCATCAAGAATTTCTAATGTAATTCTTGGTGTAAAGCTAAGACGTGATAATAACTGTACTTACTTACTTACTTATCTTCACGCACAATCCCTGACGGGGTAGCCAGAGAGAACAGATCGCCAAGTGTCACGATCCTTACATATCTCTTTCGCTTCTTTCAGATTCATTATCTTCTTCATACATGCACGTCTAGGTATCCGAGTACTCTTGACCCTACCCTCTTCGAGCAATTTGCTCACATGGTCTTCGAAAGTTAGTCTCGGTCTACCTCGACACCTTTTAATATTAACTTTCGCGCTATATATTTTCTTCACCATTCGGTCTTCACTCATTCGCTCAACGTGCCCAAACCACCGAAGCACGCCCTTATCAATTTTTGTGATAAGGTCATCTTTCAAACCTGCCATATTGCGAATCTCTTCGTTTCGCTTTCGGTCGGCCATAGTAACGCCGCACATTTTACGAAGAGATCGCATCTCCACTGCATTCAACTTACTTTTATGCTTCTTCTGGCATACCCAGGTTTCGCTGCCATATAACAAAGTCGGTACCAACACTGCGTTATGTATTGCAAGGCGTGCACTCTTCGCTACGCCTTGCCTTTTGACTAACGCAGTCAGGGCACCATTGACTTTGTTCCCGGCAGCAACACGCCTGTCCACATCTAAATCACATCTTCCATCCCGGCTAAAAGCACTCCCCAAGTATACAATTTCATTTACCTGTTCTAGACATTCCTGATTTACCCATATTTCACACTTCGTTCTCTCTTCGTCCCTTTCAAATACCAGAACCTTAGTTTTATTAGCATTCAAACGGAGACCTTTAATTTCACATTCCTCTTTCATACATAACTGTAATAAATAACTGTAAACAATAGAATAACAAAATAATGAAAACATTTACATTTACATACAAAACATTTACAAAAATACTTGCTTTAGAACCTTATAAATATTATTTGACCGTAATAATATAAAACGTTTTTATTACGTGGTAGAGCCATGCTGCAGCTATATTAGTAGTATAGTTGTAGTACGAATGGGTCGGCTCGCCCGGGGAAGGACCACGCTCTCACAGAAAACCAACGTAAAATAGCAGCTTAACGCTGCTGTGTTTCGTATGGTAAGTGTAGAGAACCGGAGACCCTTTTTACTGGCAAAGAGGCATTACATCTTAGTCCTCACGGGTGACAACGCATCTGCATCTTGAGTCTTTATTGAGGATAGACTTAGATGTCTATGGGCTACAGCAACCACTTACCATCAGGTGGACTGTGTGCTCGTTTGTCACCCTATATTATAAAAACAATATAAAAACAAAAAAAAACAAGGTAGTCCTGGGCATGAAAGTAAAAATAAATATTTTCGATTATTTTTGCAATATCTAACAGCCGGATCAGCGGGCGATTCTGATCCATCTAAAGATGCTAAATTTCAGCATGCACTGTCAAATTCAATAAGAGTGACAGAAAAACGGTTCTTGATATAGAAAGGTAAATAAATTATTTAACCTATAAAGTAAAATCACTTTATTACAAATCAAAATAGCCCAATAGCTTTATTAACATTAGACATAATTGCACGAGTGCTTACAATACTTAACATTATTTTACTGAAATCTCAGAAAGTTTTTTTTTTAAATAAAAACAGGGTGACAAACGAGCACACAGTCCACCTGATGGTAAGTGGTTGCTACGGCCCATACACATCTACATCTATCATCGATTACGTATCAAAATGTAGATGCGTTGTCACCCGTGAGGACTAAGATGTAATGCCTCGTTTCCAGTAAAAAGGTTCTCCGGTTCTCTACACTCACCATACGAAACACAACAGGGTTAAACTGCTATTTCACATGTTATTCTGTGAGAGCGTGGCCCTTCCCCGGTCGAGCCGACCCATTCGTGCTACAACTATACCTAATAAATATAGCTGTAACATGGCTCTACCACGTAAAAAAACATTGACGTTGAAAATTTAAGTCTTTTTAGAAGCAACTTTGCAATTATTTTCTATTGACTTAATTTTTGAGGAATCGTGTTTTGCAAACCGCCACCTGAAATACGTACAATTTTTTTTCGATAATGACGTGAAATTACAAAACCATCCCCATGCATTTCAATGTGGCTCTATTCAGCCTCTTAATATGAACATACCTCGGATTTCAGAGATAATGGAAGATATAATATTATATTATTACTGTTCCGTGTGAGGCAACCTTTATACTTATATACATATTCTCATCATATTTTTATGGTTGGTTAGAAAAATTATATCTAAATGCAAACTTTCACAGGGTAATTTTTTTTTTACTATTTTTACCCAGCAAGTAGTAAAGCAACTACAATCCCATCGGTAAGTGGTTATGTAGTCTAAGATGGTGAATTGCACTGACTTAACAAAAACCTATTCACTCTTGCCTAATAGTACTAGGTAAGTATTATTTGCGACCTATTTCTGTTTGTGTGTGTGTGTGTGTGTGCGCGTGCGTGCTTGCGCGTGTGTGCGTGTGTGTGTGTGTGTGTGTGTGTGTGTGTGTGTGTGTGTGTGTGTGTATGTGAAGAAAAGCGTATGAGAATACGTGAAGAGGAATAAAGGTTGAGTACTAATTCGCTTACCTGTACGAGGTTGCCACTCGAGGACCTTCCTTCCTATTTTTTATATGTTTTCCAAGTTATATAGCTAGCCCATTGCCATTTTACTGTAATATTCCGTTGAGCTATGTCGGTTACTTTTTTTTTATAGGATAAGGGTGACAAACGAGCCCACAGTCCACCTGATGGTACGTGGTTGCTGCGGCCCATAGACATCTACATCTATCTTCGATTACGAATCAAAATTATTTTTTTTCTAATGCCTTCATTTCTAACTTTATCACGTAGAGAAACCCCTCTCCAATTTTTACATTTTTTAGATGATAGTTTGTCTAACAAAAAAAAACCATAAACCGAAGAATGTCTTTATATAGTTATTTATACTTAGGTAAGCACCATTCTTTTATTTATTTAAATTGTTTGATTTAATTTGATAACAGTGTACCTAAATGTAAGTATCGGTATCTTTATTTCTCTCCGCAATAATATTTTATAAAGTCATACTTATAAAAACAGCGTTTTATTGTAATACATAATTATAAAATTCATTATCAACTAATTAATAAAAATATGCAACAATAAAATTACATAGGTATTAAAAACTATCGCAATCTAACGAGAGCATGTTCGTCGTTCCACATCTAAATTATATAAAAATGCATTTTTCAATTTCACTAATCAACGTCGCCGCAAAAATTTCTTCTTCTTTGGGCACTTCAAAAATTCATCTATTTAGAAAATAATATTTACAGTTACCAGTGTACAGATATTAACTAAATTAAGTATTTCTAGTCATAATAATATTTATAATTGAGTATAAACTTTTAAAAAACTAATATATATTTGAACGAAGTCGCTCCAACACCGACGTGCGGTCCACCCTCGACGATGTCCGAAAACGGACTGTGACAGAGCTTACATGGCGACGGAGCATGCGCGCTCGCGTAAATATATTCAATTTCAGGGAAAAATGATATATTCTCTTATAAAACGGGTAATAAAAATAAAACTCTCAATTAAAAATATTAATATTTTTAAGACCTTTTTTTTAGTGTAAGAACTATTTAAAAAGCTTGTGCCGTTCTGGAGAAATTTTGCAAAATATGACAAAGATAGGTACTCTTTGGGGATTTTTTTTCTAATAAGGTGTTGACAAAAATACAATTTTGTTAAATTAAAAACATTTACCAAATCTTCTTCTGTTACCCTGTATTTTTTCTTTGTGGATTAAATGAACAGTAATTGAGATTTTTTTACTTAAATATCCTAGATTTAGGCATTTCAACCACTGTTAAGGGCTGCTATTTCACGCTGGTATTCTGTGAGAGCGTGGTCCTACCCTGGTCAAGCCGACCCATTCGTGCTACAATCATAATAATATAACTGCAGCATAGCATATCTTACAATATAAAAACCCACAATATAAAATAGTGTACATGGATTATCCTGCGCTTCCACGACATAGTTCGTTGTGTCAATAACAAAGTAAAATAACGTGTTATTATTTAGGTAACTACAATGATAAGACAGACTTCAGTAAATTTTGCACTACTACCATTACCCTTAAAATTC